>CM035592.1:80377889-80894794 GCA_020423425.1 Chrysopa pallens | reverse complement strand
TTAATGAGTTTATAAGAAGAGTTTATAAGAAATATTATTATCATTTATACTTTATCAAATGAGTTTATAAGAAATATTATTATCATTTATACTTTATCATTTATTTTCAGGGACTTTGCTATCAAACTTTTAATAAAATTGTTAACTATAAATGTTTTCTTATTAAAAAACTTTTAAAGGTATTCTACATTTAACTTATTTCGATACAACAGTATATAAGTGAGTGAGTTTCTATACAACTTAACTGAATTTAATTTTTAACTATCTGATAGAATGCCATAAATTTTCACTCCGAAAATTGTGGTTTGTACTCCTACATTTCTTTTCAACGTCTTATAAATAACAAGTAAAAATAACTACTGACAGTGCTAAATGTTTAAATTATTGACATATGGTTGGTTATCACTGTGAAGTACGTTCCAGTGATACATCTTGACGTTTACTCTTGTTGTGACAACCATTAATGAAAGTACTCGGGTGGTTTTTCATTTCATGCTCAAAATGGAAAAACAACAAATATTGTTTATCCAAATATTTTGGATTAAGTTTTAGAATAGCTAGCAATTAATAAAATATTTTTTTGTTTGAATAAATAAATTCGATGTTCCAATTAAATGTTTTTATTATTTCACTTAATACGTAGCGAAGCACGTACCGGGCCGCTTGTATATTATATATAACTTGTGATCTACCCATATGCTGTTCAGGTTCAAGTTAGAATGGATCTGCGTATTTTTGTGCTTATGTGCAACTGTGATTGAACTGCCTACATTTTGTTTGCCATCGTGTTAATATTTGCCTGCGCATTTTTTTAACCCTTACATTCAAAATGTCAGTAAGTGATATAAAGAGTCGAGTTTGTACAGTTATACGGGACTTTCACCAGTTCCCAAATAATAAATCAGGTCGAGTTAGTACAAGTGGTTTTTTTTTCTCTAGTCTTTATTCTAGATTGAACTACCCAGCTGATTTTATGACCAATTATTTTTTTTTTCTGAATGGTTTTAGAGCCGAGCTTTGACACAGACTAAGCAGAAGAGTTATTGAGTTATCTAAAATTAAAATTTGTATTGTAAACTTATCTACCATCATACAAAAACTATTGATTATATCTCTAAGAGTTATAGCTACTATGGAAAATTCGATTTTATTTTTTAATAAATTTTATAGTATAAACATACCTATATTCCCAGTATTTTCAATATTAAAATATAGAATTTTTCTTTCAAATGTTCTCATATTCTTTTGAATAAATAAATTTGATTTTGATTAGCCTTGGGTAAAATATATTGATATAATATGAATGCATATACAATATGTTTTGTTTTATAAAACAATATTATTGTTTATGATAATAAATCTGAAGGTAATCAATCTCTGAAATATGAATGTTGCAATGTTTATTCAAAATATCATATTTACAATTTTGATTTTTAATTTATGATATTTATGATAAATTATATGATATATATATATATATATATATACGAAAAATTTTTTCAAAAGTGGTTTTTTTGGAATAACTTTTAAACGGCTGTATCGATCAACTCCAAAAACTAATCAGATCTTAACGTTGAGAAACCACGTCGATCACCAATCCGGTTAAAATCGATTGATTGGTTCGAGAGATACCGTTAACGAAATATTCGGTAACAAGTGTTTTTTAAACATCAAAGTTCAAAAACCAAATTTTTATCTCAAAAACATTGTAATATGTTAAATTTTAAGTGCTTAGGTATAAAAATTAGCGGGAAGTTGTAGAGATGGCCTTAAGGGTCAACCGTTTTCCAATTTTTTTTTGTTGCTTTCACTCAAAGAGTTTATTTTGGTTCTTGTTTTTATAAGGCATTGAAACATTTTGCAATTAATACATTTGATGTCTTACAAGAAATAGAAAATGTCCAAAAATAAGAAAGCCCAAAAGGTAAAGGATGTAGCTCTAGATGATACTATAAGACGATACCGTGTTAACAACGTGAAAACACGGATTGCTACTTCTAAAATGTAAATAACATTAGTCCATTATTAAAAAGTTGCAATTTGAATTCGTTAATAGAGCTGCACTCCTCATTACAGATTGTGATAACAAATGACTAAAAAGAATAAAAGTCGAAGAAGCCAAAATTTCCTTATAACGATAAGACATAAAGTGTAATAATTCCAGTGTCTCAAAAGCTTACTCTCAAAAAATTTTCTCACTAGATCGCAAAAGTTTTTACTAATATAACTTCGAATCCGAGTTACACTGATAGTTTCATTAACTACAAAATTTTAATTTTAACTTATTTCTTATCAAAACCCCATCGACGTATCAGATAATACTAGGGCTAGTCAATATATCAAGTAAAACTTGGCACTGGTTAAAAGAAGTTTAATATATTAATTTTGCATATTAGATACGGTTTTACATATATATACTAGCTGACCCGGCAAACGTTGTTTTGCATACATATTATTTTCAGGAAACATTGTTTTAGTTCAATAAAAATAACTATCTACTATAGATGTGCGGAGATATACTTATAACCGAAAGCGTTTTAAACAATGAAAGTATGCTTTATTTAGGTTAATAAATTAATCTTTATGAAAGTAACGAATATATTTTGAATTGAAATTCTAAATATAGCTAAACATCAAAAATTCATATTTTACTATCAATTATGACAGTTGAAAAAAATAAAGATAAATCTCTCAGCGCAATAAAGTGTACAATATTATCGTGATTAGTCCGTCTAGAGCCTTTAAATTTCATTGTTTTTCCCTAAACCTTGATCAGTTTTCGACCGGCGAGGGCGGGAGATGAATTGAGCAAAAAATCATAATTAAAGGAAATTTAAATTATAAACTAAATAAGAATTTATCGTACTACAATTATTATATTCGATTGCGATCTTGCAACCCTATTGCGGATCTGTAGATAGAATGAAAAAATTAAAAACCGGGATAAAAATTAGTGGTTGATCGTAGAAGGGTGAAAATTAAGAGTAATATGTTTTTTTTTTAATTCTAAGTCATGACAAAATAAAAATAAAAATCTTGCCAAAAACATTAAAGTTTATAATTAACAAATAAAAATAGGGGTTGATTGTAGAGGGATGAAAATTAACGGTTGTATGTATTTTTGTATGATGTATCATAGAAAAATAAAAATAAAAAATTGGTCCAAAAAATTAAAAAAAAAATTTAGAGCTGGACCACCCTTAACACTTAGGGGGATGAAAAAAAAATGTTGTCCGATTTTCAGACCTACCCAATATGCACAAAATTTCATGAGAATCGGTAAAGCCGTTGCGGAGGAGTACGGTAACTAACATTCTGACATGGAAATTTTATATATTAGATATATATATTATATAATTTAATCATCCAATGCCAATAGATTGTTTGTAGAATGTTTTTTATTATTAATGTAATTTTATTATTATTTTACAAGTTTTAAATCAGTAGTTATTCATGCATTTTTCTTTATTCGGAAGTACGTTTCATAGGAAAGTTTTCTGCAATTAACAAGTGAACTTTATTTATATAAATTTATGTCTGATTTTGCTTTAGATTTTGCTCACTTGTTTATTACTGTTTTTATTATTTATGATTCCTTTGAAGTACAAAATATATTTCTGTAAAAGAACAAGGTTTAAATCCATTGAATATTTTAGAATGGAATCACGTTCGTAACATCAATAAAGGTCAATTTAATCACAAATAATGTATTATGTTATCAATATTTTTCAATAAGTAATTTAACCGTTCAGTTTCGTAATTAAATAACAATCTCCATGTTACGTGAGAATGTCTCGACAATAAATCCATTAACAAGTTTAAAATAACAAGTGAAAATAAAAACTAACACTTTATTGTTTAGATACTCAACACATACTTGATTATTATTGTTTAAACTGTTTTTAGTCACAAGCATTCATAAAATACTCATATAAATTTACAGTCTATAAAGTTATGAATACATATATATTATTTAAAAAAATTTTTTTTCTTATTTGTGTTGAATAGCTGATTTTTCAACTGAAATTGAGACGAATCTAAACAGTTTATGAAAAAATATTTCAATCAAAAGTTGTTTATTTTAAAAACGCAAACATTTTTTGGCATTTATTTTTGCATCTTTTATGGATTAACAGATTTACCAACTACTAACTTTGTCAAGAATGTGTTAGAATTTCAGCTCTTTATCTGTTTTCGTTTTTAAGTTATCGTGATGACTGACAGGTGGACGAACAAACGGTAATGGTCTTTAGATGAAACGTTTTCGTTAGTTTATTGTTTGTAAAAAAAGTTTCACGTAAAGATTTGTATTCTTCAATTTGATTGGCTGTTTGAAGGTTATCATATTCATTTATAAATAATAATTTTCTATTATTTAAAGTATGCAACTTATCTTTAAATTTTTTTTTTTTTTTAATATCTTTATATAATCTACTTAGATTTTAGCTCAAAATCAACTCTATAACCCCAAACAAATTTATATATAATACATAAATCAACAACCTAATTCGTATGATTTGCTAATGTTTACAATATTTTATACAATTCAGTAATTATCAAGCAAGTTATATAAAAAATAAAATCTAATATTAATTTGTAAATTGTGCCACAGCCACTGTATTTGGAGAGCACAAGAATTTTTACCATTAACGAGGTTAGATCAACTAATTATTTTAAATTTTGTAACACTTAAAAGTATTGACAGCAACAAATTTCGTTTCTATGTATGTAGTCATAAAAGCATCGTATTTGTCAATTTTCATCAATCTGTTTAACCGTTGTTTTGTATTTCACAATCATAAAAAATAGATTTAGCTGAAAATTCTGGGATCCTAATGATTCACATACATCATTCATATTTTTATTTTTAATATTTCGTCTAGTCCAGCCAACATTTAGTTGCTGAAAATCAGCTAAATAACAACATATTTTTAGAAATAGGATTATAACACATATAGCACTTTATTTCTGTATCTTTATTTTTCTAAGCTCTTTTTTAACAATGTTAAAATCATAATATTATCATTAATATTAAGTATTGATAATCACAAACAAGTTAATTATATCAGTAAATATTATAGTTTTTATATTAAAAACTTGTAATAAATTAAATATATAATTTACATTAATAGATATGACAAAAAAATTCAATTTCACATTGTATTGGCTAGGCAAATCTAATCGTTAATTCATTTTATTCTTTGTTTTAATCAATGAAGTATATAGAAATAATAATTTTCCAAGTTTAATAAATTTTATAGAAGGTTTTTGATTTGCCAGTTCATATTTCTTGATTTCTATAATACACATAAATATAATATTTTGAGTTCATATGCTACAGACAAGCTGAAATCGACATAAGCAATTCTCTTTGAAAAGCATTTTATTTATAAGAAACTCTATAAGAAAAGTATATAATCATATGGATATATAGAAATCTCAATTCATATTATTTTTCAATCATTCGTTTAAATAATTTTTGATTTAGAAATAAAACGGTATTTTTCCTTTTAATTTTAAAAAGTAATCTGCCAACGGCAAATATAATGTACACAAACATTTTTTCCTAGAATTCTATTCAAATGCCTTCCAAGTAAAATAAGTTTTCATACGAAAATGGTTTATGATTGACATAGACACCCACGATTATTTTGTTTATAAAAAGTTTTGTATCTGTTGGCTTCTTTTCGAAGATAAATATTAAAATCATTTCAAAAATTTTAATAAATAAAAGAAAGAAGCTTACTAAGAGTACAATTACTAGAAAAAAATTAATAGAACCGAAATAATTTTTATTAGTAATTTTTTCTATCTAACTACAATCAAGGTTTATTAAATACAATATCTCGTGTGGGCTAAATTACTCTGTAACCATTTTTCAGTTTAAAAGAATGATTATCAAATATTTATTTTTAAAATTTTAGAAATAAATAATTTTTATACTTTTATTGTCAAAAGATTTCTTGATTCCCTTATTGTAGGTTTGTTTTGTCTGTCGAGCCGCAGCTGTAAAAGCATCGCATTTTTTGCTTTTGAACTGATAATAGTTGAAAACTTGTTCCAAGCATAATATTTCATAAAATACTTAAAAGTAACCACCCATTTTGAGCACAATCATATTCATAACCCTTACAAGGTTAAGCGTTGTAAACATAATTTCACAATTCAAAATGATTCTGTAGATGTATTTATTTATGATTATTATTCTCAATAAACAATCTATACAAAAATAAACGAAAACATAAAAGTAAACACAATAAACCAAACAACCATATTTACAACAACAAAAAATCATTTAATTTTTTTATTGCTTTTCAAGCAAATAAAAATTCAAAGGGAAAAATATTGTTTTTTTATGCATAAATGATTGTAAAAATATGGAAGAACAACAATTCTAGGGGTTTTTCTACATATGGAAACGAAACTATGTTATGTACCCAATTGCACTATAGTTTGTTGTTGCTGATTGCTTCTATTAATAACTGTATAAACAAAAATTGTGGTAAGTACAATTCTTTCAGAACCATTAACGTTCTGTTTGTTTTTTTTCTCATTTATACTTTGCTTTTGACATTTATTTTTTGTTGATGGTATTTTGTTATTACCAATATAATTATAATCACAATTTTCCATTCAATTTTCATAATTTTACTAACATAATTATTATATTACAATCTTATAGTCTCCGTAATACCCCGCCAGTCAACATAAAAGTCCATTTTATACGGTAGAATCCAAAGTTTTTCAAAATCTTATTATTTACATAATTATAAATTGCACGAATTATTTATTATGCTGAAATGAGTTTTTACCGAAGAGAATACTTGAATTTAGTTTACTATAAGCAAAGCTTAAAGTGAGAAGCGAATTGATTGATAAAAAATGATACAAATTTTGATTTTTTTTTAATGATCTTCATCTCTTTATAGTCTGAGAGATATTGCAAAAGTGTATAAATCAGATTAAACGTTAATAAACTTCAGACCACATAATTAACATTCATCACAAGATTAAAGCCTAACATTAATATCGATTAATTACACTTCACTTACAAGTAATTCAGGTAAACATATGTATCCACAAAAGCTCAATTGGAGCAAGCATATCAAAACCAAACGTAAACAACTGGGCTTAAAATTAAATAAACTGTATTGATTTACGGGCAAAAATTCACAAACGCCTCTAGAAAACAAGAGACTTATCTAGAAAACAGCTTAAGCCTATCTGGACGTATGGCATTCAGTAGCGGGGCCACTGCAAGATAATCAGAAAAAAATTACTACAAAGATTCTACTAAAAATTCCTTCATACGATTACTGAAGCACCCAAATACTTCAAACTGATTCAATATTAAAAAATTTTGACTAATCATCTAAAGCGGAATATATCCGAAACTAAAGGCTAAAAGCATATGCCCTTCCAGGAATATAATACCCTTCCAGGAAAAGCTTTAAATATGTTTAAAATACTGAAAATTTTCAAGTATAAAAATAAGTATATTTTTTTTCTGTTCAAAAAACACTTCAAATTTATCTAGATTTTTCATGTAATCTAGTGACATATCAGATACCATATCGTATAAATCACAACAAATATTCAGTTGCTAAAATATTGTGGACAATTAAAAATTAAAAGATATAGATTTTTTCTCTCTTTTTTCGGGATGAAAACAAAAATATCCAACCACATTAAACTACTATATGCTGTGATGGTTTTTTTTTTTTTATCAAATTATATCAGAATATATCATCTATGCATCTATCACAATAACTTAACCTCAAAAATAACTGTCATATTGATGAAATTGGAAAAAACAAAACAATTCATTTGCTAATAACAAACAAAAAACAATCATAAAATATATTATTTACAACAATACACAATGTTTCATCTAAACAACAGTGTAGGGTAATATGGTAACATAATGGTCAAAACGTTCCAGGTTAGGTACTATGGTCACTTAGGTAAAACAACTTAACGTAATAATTAATATATTGCTTAATTTATAAGAATGAGCAGAACTGAAAATCGATTTCTACGATTGCAATATTCACAAAAAATTTCTAGTTTTTCTGTATATTTTAATATATACATTTTAAATTAAAAATTATATGTATTCAACAAAACGTTACTTTATTTTATAATCCAGTTGTACTTGAATCCTATACAGCACACAAAACCGAAATTAACTTTATGGGCGATGGATTTAAGGACAAGATACGGTTCTTTTACGCACACAATGTGTTTTACGCGTATGAATAACTTTAATGGGTACATCAAATAAAATAAACGCGCGTAACCTCTAAAATTCATATTTATGTTTTGAACTAATTTTTTCAAATTTCACCATGATTGTTTATTCTTCAAAACTTCTCTGCTTTTTGATTTATTTCGGTATCAAACAAAACGATTTTCATGTTTCAACATCCTCATGTTGAACAAGACTCATTTTTTACCACAAAAGTGTTATGTTGTTGAATATTTGGTTGTTCATGGTTGGTGGTATCTATGCTACCTACCTTCCTTTGAATCGATACATGAATTGTTATTACAAACACCTTCCAATACCTAGCTATATACATGAAGAGAATTCAGATCAGTAATTATCAGATTCATTCAGTATATGAATCAGAAATGTGATTCGAAACAAACTATATGCACTTTAAAAAATTCTTCAACAAAATAAATCAGGTTAAACCGAATTAGTTTTTTCGTCGATTGATGTACTTAATAATGGTCATTCATAACATATTTCTCATTTATTTTATTAAATATGGAAACGTTAAAATATTTCAATGTGAAAACATCGCTTGTCGAAAGTATAGTTTTTCAACGCCCTGTAGTCATGCCAAAAAGTCTTCCGGAATCAATTCTCTTTGAAATGTTGATCACACACAACCTCAATGTATTACGATTGTTTTACTATAAAAGGTAAAGGATATATCATACACAGTTATAGAACATGAACTGAACATACTTCATATTTATATAAAGAATATACTGAGTGTGATGCTTTAGAATCAGATCAATAATTATACTCGATATACATAATATGTCGTGTATATTAATTTTAGCTAAAGTTTGTAACGCTAACTTAAATTGACCGAACATATATTATTATTCTACATGTATACATATATAATTCTATAGACTGGATATAAATAGTATTTTATGAATGCTAATTAAAAATAGACCAAATTAAAAATAAATTTCAATCACGTGACGAGTATTTAAACAATAAACTCTGTTAGTTGTTTCTACACTTTTTTTTTGAGATCGAATTAATAAACTATTTAATATTATAATTACGAACTTAATATTATTATTATATTATTTTTACGAATGATTATTACTTGCGCCTTCATGATTACGAGAGTAATGCCCTCTCTTTTTTAACCATGTATTTTAGAGTCAAATTTTTAATTTGACCAAGTTGGTCTGATGACATTTTTAGTTGGTGGCAACGGCTATTATGTTAAGACACATACTTGTTCTCAGTATTTATAATTTTATTTTTTCAATGGCTAATTTTCAATATTAGTGAAATAAAATATGCCAACAATCGTAATGACATTATATTGGGTCTCAAAAAAGGAAATTGCTTTGATATTACGTGAAATTTTCTCGTGATTATACGAACCAATTTCACCGAAATTGATTTTCACCCCATCCGCATTAAACGCCCTTGGAAATTCGTTAAATATCTCAATAGCCATAAGTTTAGTTACAATTTGCAGCCCAGATACGGAATGCATCCAGCCTACTGAATTTCAATATATTCCGGCGAAATTGTTCATATAATCACTATAAAACTTCACATACATGTCAGTTTGTTTTATCATTTATTTATTATTAATTAATAGTGCAGTTTTATACAGTCTCCATTAGATCTAACATTAATTATTAAATTTTTTTGTAAGTGAAAAATAGCAAATTTCTTCCTGTAATTATAATTCGTCAGCAAATATTCTAATAAACGAAAATATGTGTAAGATGTTAGATGTATGAAGAAATAACGAATTTTGATAAGTTTCGTTTTCATCGTAACAATAACTTTCGCTTAAAAAGTTAAAAACCATTGAAATGAAGTTTTTTGTATTAGGTAAAAATATCATCATCATCATCAGATAAAAAATAGCAATAGCCTCAATAATAATGGATACCTAAGCTACCATGGCATGCTATGCCGGAGACATTTGTAAATACAAATTTGCAACCTCAATCATATATATATATATAATATATATATATATATATACAATGTACGTTTGCATAGGTTGAATGGTCGTTTTCTATTGCCTTCTACTACTATATCTGAACTTGCAAAATTTATGATGTTTAAATAAAATTGTTTGATACCGGATGATGAAGTCGTAGCTTAAAATTATTCAAAATGAGATCATTGATTCTTAATCAAATGAGATCATTGATAACAGTAGCAAGATTAGGTAATGGGGTCGATTTTCTGAATCCGTAATTTCAATATATATTGAAGTAACAACGTCATATGACCACAAATAATTAGCTTTTACACAAATGTCTATGGCGGTGTATATTTACGTTTTTATGCATACGCATTCATCTTGATTATCGCGAGAACAAGTAAAAATATCGACGCGGAAAGATATTCATTCGACAATTAATTACGAAATTTAAAACTCAATGAATTTTTAGCAAAATTCAGCCGTTATTGCAGTAAATTTAATGAAAAAAATTGAGCTTTTTTTGAGTAATTTAAGTAGCCAATATTACTCTAATGGCTACTAAAGTGAAATAATTTATTCTGATAATGACCATAGTTTACCCAAAATATTTAAAATTCAAATAATTATTTAATAACATTATGAGACGAATTTGAAACTTTATACTGTCTCATGTGTACAATGTGGAAACTTAAATGCTACAAGTACGAACTATCTAATGTTATAATATTTTTGATTAATTAATATAAAATTTTAACTTAAAATAAAATCGAATCGCTTTTTATTAATTATGCTTGTTTTATTTTTACTTGACTTATATCAATGTTACTAAATCTTCCTAAGTAATTTTTACTGTCTTTCGGAATAAACAATAAAATATAAATTGATAATAGATCGTACGGGAAGTAAAGGACAATAATGTAGAATGAAAATTTACAGTAATAGAAACTCCACTAGTACTTTATAATGAGATACTTGTTAATAAGTTTAAAATAAGAATAAACTGATTCACTGTAGAAGGGAGGTTGTGTTTTTTTTTTGCAAAATTCCATTTTAGTATATAACTTTCGATGAAATATTTAAAATATTTCGTATCAAGTAGCGTTTATTTATCTTTCAATCCCATACCCAGACTTATTCTGGATTATTCTGGGTTAAACCTTGCAACTGAATTTTAAAGCAGTTATCCTTAACCGATTAAGATAACATATTGCATACAAGTTACTGACTTTTATCTAAGCAAACTAAGAGCATTCGATTTTTTGATATAGAGAGTGAAATTATGATTGGAAATCAGAGTAAAATAATTATTTTTATTTTCATTCTATGTTGTTAGAGATAAATCCCAAAACACCAACATTTCTTCTATGTAATATTTTTGCAGCCGGTGTGAAAAAATGATGGGAAATCGGAATAAAAAATTGAAGTTTACTTTCATTCCCTCGTTTTGAGGACAAGCGTCAAAAACAACTACTTTTGTTTATTGAAGCTATGTAAATAAATATTTTTATTTTCATTCCTCAGTCATTTTGTAAAAAATCAGCAAAGCTGCTATGTATCGAAACATGTTATTTTTCAGTATTATTAAATATTATTTAATTCAATTATATTTGTTTAATATCTCGAACATCTTGTATATCTGACATACATAATTTTAAAATATACCTATATATGATTATATTTTATGTTACCTTTAAAAACTGACATAGCAATTATAACAAACAAAAGGTTGCAAAAATAAATTTGCTTTCAAAAACAAATATTCATTCTATATTTGAATTGGGAAAGGGGGCACAATAAACGAACATCTCATATAAAATACATATATATATATATATACAGTATACATGTAGTATCTATGTGTATTATATATAGTGTATGTACAATACATCATACCTATATGAATATATATCCTTCATATAACTCTATGCATGTATAGCCTCTCTATGTTTTTATAAATATAAGGATGATATCTCTAAAATATCTCTCAGTTATCATCATTTTCTGTGTTTTTGCTGCCTCATTCTTCCACTTTTCATCTCCCATTCATTGAATGTATTATATATGTATATACATATATGTAAAACCCTCTGTTTTGTATATACAATACATATATATTTGTATTAACGTTATAAATTTAGTTTTATGAACTTCATTTGTAAATTAAACAATTATTTTTATTGTATTTTATAATTACTTATGTTTATTATTATCCATTGTTGTCAAATATAATGTAGTATAATTTTTTAGTCTTTTATGAAAATCTTTATAAGCTTAAATTTCATCTTGATAAAAATTAACTTATGTTTTATACACTAGTGCAGGATATTGAGCTCCTAAGTGAAAGTGAATTTTCTTTTCAAAATACTTGTAATATCGTATCAAGATTTATAAATCTAAGTTTATGAAAATCACAAAAAAAAAAAAAACCTATCAATCGTTAAAGTTACTAAAAAATGGCGAGTATAAGAAACTAGTTGTTGTTTAGGGGCTGAAGAATAATTTTAATAATAATAATCAATGTATTTGTGATTCAATAAGAGATTTTGATTTAATAAATCACACTTGTATGGATACAAATCTAAATTTGGAATTTAAATTTGAGTTGATATTTTGTATTGCTCTAATTCCGGAAGACAACTTATTATATAATATGCTACCTTCAAATACCAGACTATTATATATATATATATATATATATATATATATATATATATATATATATATATATATATATATATATATATATATATTCGATATTTTTAAATAATGATTTTATCTTAAGGTATTGTATTATGATAATATATGAGTTGAAATTAGATCACCTTTTGTCTAGTATAGTTCAAATTTCAAATGTATAGATCGCGTAAACGGTCATAATTGTCTTTTCCTTAAGTATTGAACGCACGATTTCATATATTTTTTAAGTTTTTATTTAAAATTATTCTTATATTTCGCTTTTGAGTTTGGAAGTCTCTAGTACACTCTCCGGCATATCCACATATAGCAAAAAAATATTTCATGGTACGATAACAAAAGGTATAATAAAACATAACGAGATGTCGAAAAGTCAATACATTTGTGCAAGCACTCAATGTAATAATATTCTTTATCATTTTTTACAGATATTATTGATCTGGGCATTCCATTCCATGTTTAAGTCTATAAATACTCATAACAATTTCGTTTGGATAACCTTTCCAATTTCAATGTTGTTGTATTTTTAGCATCCAAATTTTTTTAGCTCGTTCAAATATAATAAAATTAGTTTTTGATAAGATGATAATAATTGTAGTTAATTATTATAGTACCAGCTATAGAATTCTTGTAAAACTTTATTGATCTTTCCTTTGAGATTCTATGACGTAATCCGCAGATATGAGCTCTGATATCAGTTCTCCAGTTCCAACATAATCTGAAAGATCATTTTACTAAAGCGAAAAAAGTACCGGGCTTGAATTGCTTCCTTGCGGAATACCGACAGTAATTTTATATTTTTGCTATTTACATTCATTTTCACTTCAAAATTCTAAGTACGACTCGAGTCATTTCTTATGTCTTCTTACACATAATAATGTTATGGTTTTTAATATTCGAATATTACGGTTAGATTCAAATGTGTGCGTATGTTATATTTCTGCTTGATTATATCATGAACAAAACTTAATTTTACGTGTGATAAGTGTCACTTGAATCTTCAATATAAAGAAATTATTAAGTTTAAGTTTATATTACTGCACTCGTATTTTTTCTTTTGGGGAGAATTAAAGATAAGTAACTTCGCAAATTTCAGTTAAAAAATAATATTAATAATAACCATGACATTGTGGACAGTGTTATCGTATTCGAAAAATATGACAACGAATTTTAAAAGCAACTTTTTCCAAAAACTTTATTTTATTCCTACTTATTAACTTTTCTACGAGTCCAGTCCGTTTTACTTCAAGATCTGACAACATAAAGAAAAATTTGATAAGATTCCATTTTCTTTTTCATTTACCTCGTGTGTACCCACGGGTAACTTTTAAAAAATTTGTTGGAAATAAGGCGAAAAATTTAGTTCCCTTCATCTGCGTTTAATTAAGAATGTCAGTTTATTTTCATATTTGGTAACAATATTTTCATGACGTATAAATATTTGATGGAAATGAAATGATGTAGAGAAATCAAAAAAGTGTTTTTTACTGCTTTTGTTTGACTTGATGAGGCATAAAAACACATAAAACAAAAAATGTTTATATTGAATGTAAATTAAAAATATTTTAAAAATCTACATAAATCATACAAAAAAAAAATTCAAAATTATTATTTAATAACGATTAATACTTTTTTCAAATATTTATTTTATATGATTTAAACGTTATTTTATTATAAAATCCCATTATTATAAATAATATAATAAATTGTCACATAAAATAATAAGGTTCACAACATAATTTCCAATATTTTTGAAGACAAAATTTCTTTCAACAATAAGAAATAGTTTGTTATAATATCAAATTTTAAAGCAATTACTACCACAACTGGTACTCCATGACTTGCGGGATATATTAATTAAGAATATGTATGCAAAAAATACCATTTGTAGTAAATAATAAAAAATACAAAACAGTACAGTCTTACAAGAAATACTATAATTACTTTATACGTTAAATTAATACTTGCAATGACTTATTTATAAAATCGATTTTCAACATTTCCACCCTTCCTTTTTTTCTATTTTTTTACAACAAATGTTAAGTACACATTTTTTCAAAATATCTGTATGTAAAATAAAGATTTTATGCAGTTGGTCATCGGGTTTACAATCAATTATCATCTTAGTTAAAATTTCAAATGTTGATGATTATTTTCGTTACATGTAATATCTTTGATAGTTGTTTTCTGATATATTGTTTTCAGATTTATTCCACAAGCCACAAACGAACTGTCAAGATCTAGTTGTAGTGATTTACGGCATTTCATATTAAATAATTTTTAGATTTTTCACAATTAGAATTAATGAGTTGAAATGAAATGATTTCTTCTACTTAGCAATTCTCATTATTCTATTTAAAAACTTAAAAACCTCTTAACATACGCTCAATCTGAATATAATTGTTGCCTTTTAGATTATCAATGTAAATTTATGAAAATTCAAGGCCTAAATAAAATTTTTAATTTGCCCTAATACGTCAATATAAGAGTGATTGTACTAAGAGATAACATACTGAATGGAAATGACTACACTATAGTCTAAACACACAAAAAATTTAGTAAAAATGGGGGAAAATTTTTAAGAAAATTTGCGTAACTTGATTAAACGGTGTTTAGTTTTATCCTTGTTAAAACTTAACTATCCATTTACATCAATAAGTAAATTTTATGTATAAATTTTGTAAAAATCACTTTTATTGCGTTATTATTATTTCTAATATTCTTAAAAATACGAGTAAAAGATGTGTCGTTAGAATGTTAAAATATGAGCAGTTCTTTTTAAAATATAAAAATATACAGTTCTTATCTTATTATATAAATATTTAATTTGTATTTGAAATGATTTTACGTCTTTAATATGATTATAACCTTTAATGTATCTAGTATGTTGATAAAAACCAGTATAAATGTATATCAATATATATATATATATATATATATATATATATATATATATATATATATATATATATATATATATATATATATATATATATATATATATAGAAGTTAGTTATACAAATGACAATTATGAAATTATATGAAACAAGTAAAGTAATTATAAAATTGTATCTGTCATATTTTATTGTGCTTAAAATATAATTTAACTTTGTGTAATATAATTTTGTATTTTATTATTTAATATAATATTAATGTATAAAATGTATAGGTACAATGTATACAGATAATGTGTTCATATATAAACCAAATTACATAGTTTATCGTCATTTCGTTAAAATTTACATCAAAAATCAAAAAAGATAACGACATAAATTAGTAGCTCTTTGGATCACACTCAGGAGTAAACAAAAGCCACTTTTTTATTACTTGCACTAAAAAGACTGCAAAATCTTATGTTAAGAAGATAATCCGGAGAGTCAAGTTTTAAGGTTTTACAGGATTATTTAATAAAAATTCAACCCATCTTTTGTGTTTAATTGATTTTCCAGCCACATTGTTATAAGTTTCATTGTTATAAGATACGGCGCAAATTCGGTGTAATACAAGATAACTCTGATGACTTTTTTAATGTTTGGTACAATATTTTTGGTACAGAAATCAATTATATTAAAATACAATATTTTACACAAAAAATATTCATGTAAATTCTTAAGCACATACCGCTTATGATGATAACTTTGACTTAATCAATTTAATGACTTAAGAGTAGCAAACATCGGATGCTCAATGTTAAACGAGCAAATGAAATTCGAGATTGGATTTCTTTTAAGTCTATTTTCTCAAAATGCTAAAATTTGGAAATTTGGAAAACTGAAATTTGAAATACTTTACTTAATATCTGTTCTAATTTACCTTAATACGAATAATTATAAATTGAAATGTTTATTTCAAGCAACCTAGAAATAATTTGACTACTTTCATTATCTGCTCAAATTTCATAAATACCAATTATTCAAAGAATATGAATGGAATAATCAGTAAACAATTATTTTTTAATGTGTTTATTACAAATGTATGTATTTATTTCAAATACATAATTGATATTGTTCGTTTAATGTTTGTTATATGTCAATATAGTATAATTTTTATATATCAAATGTAGAGCGATTATGAAGATAACATTTGATAAATGTCACGTTGCTAGTTCAGTTTCATTACATTTCTATACATGTTGTATATTTGGTTAGACAGAATCGGATAAATTTTCGACTTAGTATTAATATAAACTATTAAATAATTTTTAAATGGTTTTATTTTTGGTGAATAGTTTGAAAAAAGAAAATTAAAAGAGATAATATTTTGGAACGTATTTCGAATAGCACTGACGCATTTTGTATATTAAAATATTTTTCCATACTATATACAATTTCAAATAAATTAAATAAATTGTTTTTGTTATGTACTGTCATAAAATGTATACACAAAAATATATATAAATAATGCAATTATTATTATTATTTTTTTTAAAGTCGGAAATATTTAATAAATTTTATTATCACATTATTTCCAACGCACGTTACTCAAAGACGCTTAAATTACAAAATCATTGTCTTTTCTGATATGTATCTCGGATGACATTTTTCGTGATCATTTCACAATAGTTTAAATAAAAAATATAGCAATAGACGTGAAAAAACTTTAAATGAATTTTTAACATTTTTTTGCTGACTTTAAAGATTATTGACCAAAAAATAATGCGACCAAATCATTACTGAACTGTTCATAAAGTAAACTAATTTAAACAAGCAAATACAATTGCATATAAATTAATATTTAAACATTATAAATATTCAATAATTACAGTTTTTACAACCAAATTTTAAAAAAATATATAGGAGTTAAAACTAATATTATATTATTAAATTAATATTTCAACAGATAATTTCCCTTTGTGATCAATTACCATTCTATGATTTCCTGCGACTTTGTGTGGCTAAGATATAATTTGTAGAAGTATCAATTTAATTATTTTTTTTTTTTACATTTTGGTCCATTACATTTAGTTAATTAATTTTGAAATCTGTTCTATATTTTTGACAAATGTGTTAATATTTACTGATGTTTACACTAAAAATTCGGTATGCTATACCCCGCCTACTAACAACTTTTATATTAACTTTTTTTATAATTATTGTGTGAACAACCCAAGGGATGCCTTTTTCCAGTAAAAAAGTAAATGTCATAATCGGACTACTCTATAAATCGCTTTCATTGTGTCAATTAAGGATGGCTATAGCATTACCCAGTTTGTTGAGATTTTCTCCTTCAATACATTCGGTGCTCTGACAGTTCCGTAATAAATGCTGTACACTTTCACTCTTCCATACAACCCACACCGCCTTTCTTTATTCTTACTTGCCTCTCCCTTTTAAAGCGGTAAATCTAAATTCGCAGTGATTCGTCTTTGCTGTCTATCGGCTATATATATATGTATTTCGTCTAATTGGCAATAAATGGCCAAGCTACTTTTTACTCGAACATATCTTGTTGTTCTATTAATTATGGCAATTCTTTGATGGAATTGTGAATTTTAGACATACTCATCATATATTCATCAGCACCTATAACAGATACATTTAACTTCAATGCATGGATAATCTCATTCATTCGACCTACAGTTTTTTCGATACGCATTTTTGAAAAAATCAAAATACTCCTTGAAAAACCAAATACTCGTAGTCCAACACTCTCAGTTCAAGACTCACAAGACAGCAAAATTTTGCGATGATATCCCAAAATCCCTTTATAAAATTATATGTAATATATTGCCTTCTGCATGCGATTTCAACCCCCTACAATAGAATTTGCATCACGATTGTTTTAAACAGGTGTCAAACATGCATTTATTAAATTTGACATAATTGTTTACAAAATCATTTTATAGTCATTCGATTAAAAATATAACGTCCCAACTATGTTAAACTTAGTATGGGCTAAGTGTTACTGCATTTTAATGTGTTAATTATCTTTAGCAACGTAAAAAATCGGTGACAGTAAAAAAAATTTAACAAGTTATGGTTTTAGTAATTCATGAGTTTATATTTTTACTTATTTTAACTGTAAAATTGAGGTATAAGAAAATTGTTTCTAATATAAAATAATTCCTTGTAGAATAAAAAATCGATACAATTACACACATAATTTATAACATTGTGAAAACAAATAAATTGTTAATGGACTGAAAAATAAATGAATAATATTATAATTAAAATGAAATTAGTAAGATATATTAAACCCACAAATTTCAACTGATGTTAATAAAGAATACACCAAACACACATACACATAAATATATACATATCCATAGATACACGCTCACATACTAACATACGTATAACGTTCATACAATGTTGAAATAACAAATATTTACATACATAAATATATGTGTATGAAATATAAACAAGAATACAGGAGTGGAAATTTATATAGGCTTTTCAAGAATACCAACAAATTTATTTGGATTTCATTTTGTAGATTGGAGCCATCAGCATTTTACCAATCATGGCAGCAGAGAAACATACTCTACTACATGATCTGATAACAACGCTGTTGACTCTGTGAAATAATACAATTCCAATTTTATATGTATACTTTGAACTTTCCAATTGAAATGAAACTAACTTTTTTTTTCTTAAATCGAACAATTCATGTCGAAGTAAGCATCAAAATATCCAAGAAAAAATAGCAATTATAAAATTAATATCATTCATGTAGAATATTGAGTCAAGTAAATGCACATGTTTAGTTAAGATATGAGGCTTATTTCAGGTATGAAAATTGGCATTTCATTAAAAAAGAGTACACATTTGCTATTAAATTTATCTGAATTTTCTTGATAAGTAAAATATTAAAAAAAATTACTTTTAAGCGTATAATTATGATGATATAGACCAGGGTCTATAATTTTTGAAACAAAAAAAAATAATAGATAAAACCCATTTGAAGCGGAAGAGAATATAGCAAAACTGAAAGGAAAAATATTTTACGGGCGATCTGAGGTCGGGAAGTGGAAGGGGATTAGTTTTAAGGGTAAATGGGTTTATTTATTATAGATTGCCGCCAAAAATATAAATCCTTTGAAAAAAAGTGAAATGAAAAACTTGATGGTACTAAAAATATGTACAACTTTTGTAATAACTCCTAAAAAAATAGGATGCATTTCCGATATTTATTAAATCTAGAGAAAATTTATATATAATAAATATAAAATACACTACATGTTTAAAACAATTTTTGATACGGTAAAATTTTATCATTGAATAAAACTCAAACACAATTTAATATGGAAGTTCAGTTATTTTTAAAATCTGTCAGCTCGTTTGCATTTTTTAAAGCATGAAAATCAAGACAATTATAAATTATTCTGCTCTATTGTTCTGTTTCTCTAATTCAAACTTGTCAGAAAGAAAAGAAAATAAAGAAAAAAAAATCGTGTGGCACTCGGGGACTGCCGCGGTAAAGCTATCGCATAGCATTTTGTATCAACTTATGCAATTATAATTTTTTTTTATTTATTTATTTTATTCATGCAGTATTGCTTTTTCTTACACCTATACACCTATATACTTTCTCATAAACAGCTGCTTATGTATTCGTCCGATTTCGGAGCAGCTCGTCTCGATTCGTCAAGCCACACCTCCTTGCCCGTCGGAGTGGGGGGCGTGAGGTTTTTTCGTTACGGAATTTCTGGATTCGGTCCCCGCGCTCAAGGCCCGCGATAGAAGCTATGCAATAATTCCGGTAATACTTGAACAATGCGATATGCACACTTTATACAGTTGACAGTTCGTCATACTGCTAGTGAGAAGAGATAAAGAAGTTTAATTTTGAATTTCAAAATTAGATTTTGGTTTCTATGGAAATGATTATTTGTAACATATCAGGTTTTTTCGTTACGGAATTTCTGGATTCGGTCCCCGCGCCCAAGACCCGGGATAGAAGCTATGCAATAGCTTAATAAAAAAAAACGTTAAGGTCTAGCGCATATTGGGGCGCGTGTGGTACAGTGCGACGCGACATGACCGGATTGCGCCACACGTATTGCGTTGGAGAACGCATATTGCCAAGCAGTTCTCTCATCCAGTATAAAATAATATATAAATAGTATTATAATCCTACAATGTTTAGCGCTGCTACAAGCGTGACAAAAATACTGATGTTTATAAATGGTTCGCAATCATACAATCGACAAATCAAAGTTTTAAATTTGATTTGTCGATTGTTATTGATGAAATGATCAGCTATACAAAATTTGGACGAACCGATGAATCATGCGTAGCTGATCATGCCATCAATAACAATCATAAAATCGACAAATCAAATTTAAAACTAATAAAATCGATACCCAATCCAAAACTTAAATACGTATTGTAAACTAAAATGACTGTAAACGAAATTGATGGATATTTTTGAAAGTTGTATAATTATAATTCGTTAGCTCGAAAGCTAGCTGCAGCCATGTGATGTGGTATGATCGTATAGAAGTAGCATTACAATTTTTTATTTTAATGGTATTTCCATTAAGTTTGAATACATGTAGTTAATATATTCACAATTCACCCTGGCATATAACCTTTTATGAAAAAATATAATAAAAAAGTTAGGTAAAAAATTGTGTAAATAAAGATGGAAAAATCCATGCTGATTTATTTTACTATGAGTCGATCTATAATTGAATTGCAAATAAAATAATGAATAGAGGATCTGCTTTCGTGTTGCATTTTTATATTTGAAGGTTTGTTTATTTGCTTCATATTGATGTTTAGGGTTTATTGATTCATATAGGTACAATTTCACGATTCAAACTTTTTAAAAGTTCATAATATGATAAATTTATTTTTATAATTTTAAAAGTTCTAAATATGATAAATTATAAGTATAGCTAAGAGCCTTGTAAAATTCAAAAAAGTGTATTCAGTAATATCCAATGTATGTATATCTATGTTTGTTACGCTGTAGCTTTCGAAAGCCTTGTTCGATTTTGATGAAATTTGGTTGCCACATTGATCATATTTTCAAAAAATATTTTAAAATATTAAGAACTAGGCTATTGTATTTACTTCTGAGTGAAGTATACAGTTCAAAGAGTCACTAGTTAATTGAATTATTAAATGAATATGAAAAATTCTAAATGAATTAAATTTAGTACTTTTTTCTGCAATCACATACGAAATATGAAAATAGTTACAAGTCGGAGAAAATTACGAAAGAGGGAATGGGTGTTTTTACAAAATGGTGCCAAATGGAATTGGCGTTAATACAGCCTAATAATAATGTTAATGTTTGAATATGTTTCTATTTAACTATACAATTCGAATGCTATATTAATTTAACCTGATAAACTATTTGTTGATATTTTGTAAGCACATCAAAATATGACTAGTATTTAGAGCAAATATCGAAAGATATCTAACCGAAGAATATACGATATTGAAATATACCGTAAATTATCTATATTTGACTAGCTAATGTTTCATATTATTAATTCTATTCACAAAGCAAACAAAAAACAAAAAATTAATAAACAAAAAACAAAAAACCTTATTATTCCCATGTAGGAATTTCACCTAACTACAAACCAAATCGATTGTGAACCAAAATCTTGGATTAAATTTTGGTATAGAGCTTTAAATTTTTCTCCTCAAAATCATCATGGTTCAATAAAGGTTGTAGCTTAGATAATGATAATTTTGAATCATCTAATAATTTTAACAGAATACTTTTGATTCATTAATCTCGTACATCTCATAATCTCATAGATATATTCAAAAATACTTGTATAAAAAACTATATTTTAATGTCTAATTTGATCTCTAGTGAATATTATAATACGACTATGATTTTGATATAAATTTTACAGTCTGAAGTTTTGATATATTTTATTATATCACCCGTTTAAATAAATATTTGCAGTAACATTTCATTTACTAAAACGCAATTCCAAAATATTGTTGAAAACTTTTACCTAATAAAAAAGTAGTAAATATAATCAATATTTTTAATATACCTTAAAAACGGACTTAGGTCAACTATTGCAAGTTTAAAATGATATTTTCATTAAGCAATATCTAGGGCAAATTTATTAAATATGTTTAAAAACAAATTTAATGTAATATTTTATTAGAAAAGTTTTCAATGTATAAGAGAGTTCTTAAAAATAAAACTACATTACTAAAATGTATTATACTGTGTGATTCAATAAAGTAATTCAATTTAAAAAAATCTGCCAAACTAAAATAACGACATACGGAAGTGAAATATATTTAGATTCTTATAAAATTTTAGATTATATATATTGAAATTTTAAATCTAAAACAGTAAATAAACAGTAATGAAACAATTTTTTATAGGATATAAGATAGTGGCAAAGAAAAAATGCTAATAATTATACTAAAATAGATTTTACACATATTCTAATATGCTTTTTACTGCAAAACTCCGAGACATAACATGAATATTTAACACCAACAACAATAAAACCAATGAAATGTAATGAGTATCCGACTAAATAAATTAAACTTAATAGGAAAAAAACAAAATAGCGTCCAAAAGACTATAATATTCAGCCAGATTTTCGTCATGAATTTCAAAACATTTTTATGTCTGTATATGTTTTATTTTACAATCAATAGGGAGTGAAAAGAGTTATTTTTAAATATTTGCTACACATTTGATAATTTGATTCGTACCAATAATTAAAAATTTTACTATTTTTGAATAGTTTTTTTATTTTGAGAATAAAGTTTATTTATTTCTATTTCTTAAGAATCTTATTTACAAAAATTCACTTCAAGAAATTTCTTTACTTAAATAGGCGTTGTTACGTTATTTTGTGTATATTTTATACACAAATAACCGAACAAAATAAGTTGTTTTTGAAGTGAAACTTCTTTAGGCGCGACTAGGGAGTAACTCAGATTTTTTTTCTGACGGAAGTAACGTTTCCGCCATTTAAAAATAATAATAATTCTGATTGGTTGTAAGTATGTTTCCGCCATTTAAAAATAATAATTCTGATTGGTTGTAAGTATATGTCATATACTACACGCTTCTTGACTTAATTAAATTTTTTTAAAATCTCTAAATATACTTGTTTATTTATTACTTTTAAAATAAGTAAATTAAAAATAAATTTTCTATTTTTATAATATTTAATAACAAGGTTATATTGACATGTGCTAATCTAACCTTCAATTTGCTACTCTCAATTATTTTAAGAAATTATGATGACATTCAATTACGTGTTTCGAATGAATAATATTAATATAACATTTAAATAATCTTTGTAAAGCACATGAATAATAAATATAATTAAATTATAATATAATATTTATTTATTTAAGTTAATATTTAATCATTTCAGTGATATATGTCGTCAACGCCAAAGAAGTTTCACTTCGATCGCGCGTAAAGGTTACACGCACACTTTTTTTTTATTTAAATTATATTATGTAATAAACATTGTTTATAAGCAACAAAATAGATTGCTTACCTTTAGAGAACTTGCTTGATAGTAGACACAGTTCGATATGACCAGTTGAAGAGAACAGTTCGAGACACACACTTTTGATTACACAGTTGAACAGAACAGTTCGATATTGACTGTTCGATAGGACAGTTCGATACAGACACTTTTGATTACACAGTTGAACAGAACAGTTCGATATAGACAGTTGAGTAGCACAGTTCAATGACAGACTTTTAGTTTATTTTTTTAAGAATTTTTGCCTTAGAGGTGTTCTATGTTCGAATAATGTTTGGCTGACAGAATCGGATCGTGGAAGCTTGAAAGTAGATACACGATTATTATTAATAATATAAACTTCAGCACACGCTAACGCATCCATTAGTTTCGTTTGTAAAAGGAAAAATTTCCCAGAAGCTTGGAAGAAAGAAACGTTAAGTTGCATCCCAAACGTGCATAAACAACACATGAAAAAAAGTCGAAACTTAGGGACGCGTATTAATTTAGCTCCTAATTTCTTTTTTTTTTATCTTCGAGTTCGGTGCTTGTGCAAACAATTGCCGCAAAAAAACCAAAAAACAAAAACATTTTACACCTAGAAGGATAACTTCACATAGATTTTATTGTATCATACATTATAGACATTTGTAATCAAAAAGTGGCAAAAAGTTTTTAAAAACATTATGAAAAGTAAATTTTTAGCCATATATATAAACTATAATATTTTATTAAGCTAGAAAATTTTGGTAGAAAACTATATTAAATATTTTAATTATCTAAATTATAGTAGTAAAACGAGAATAGTTTTCAATGTGTTAGAATCCAGTAATTTTTAAAATTATCAATGGATCACATTGTAAAAAATATTTTTCGAGAATACAACAAGGTGATTCTACGACAATAATAGATGTAGGCGTATCGTATACTTACATAAAAACATACAGTTTATCTAGGTATATGAAAAAGTTGTTCAACGACATATAAGACAGTTGTGCTCCATATTCTCGCTCTTACCTCCAAATATGTGCATATCAGAATGTCGAAAAGATTTTCTTTTTAAATTTAATATATAGTATAATTTAAAAAAGTTTTTCATCAATTTTAAGGTTATTTATTCAAAATTATGTACCCTTCTTCTTACAATATCAACATTGTGTTATAGGTAATCTACTTATGTGTATTTACTACGATTGGCCAATAAGTTCTAAGAGAACTTAGAACATGGCGCTAGTATCATCGTTAATAGTCTGGTTTTAGCATGTATCATTCCTCAGTGGCTGAATTACAGCTACATTTATAATAACTTCTGTTGAATTTAGAGCGGTTAATAAACATTTTTATTTTAAAGGCCTTACAGCAAAAAACATAAAAGCTGAGGTGCATTCTGTCCATGGGACGTCTGTTCCTGTATTTGCAACATTTTATAATTGGATAAATTAATGTAAACATGACGGTACATCGGCAGGAGACGAATATTGCTCAAAACGTCCCGTGAGAGTTCGAGATATTAGTTTATCAGAAAAATTAAGCAAAAGTAAAATCTTTTTATCGTTTGCTGAAGACATATTTGCACGTATATTGAAAAAGGAATAACAGTTATTTTCAATGCTGTTAAAACAGGCTTAAGTAATTTTTAAACCGTGAAAAATAAGCAGAAAAGTGGCACTTGAGTAACGGACGTAAGCCGTTATTTTTCTTTGATACATCACTTGTGTATTACTGGCAAACACTAGGTCGGTAATATAATAAATATAACTTTATATAAAAAATTCTTAGATTTTTGGCTAATATGACGATAAGTGCAAAAACACTATGAATAAAATTGTCTGTCTGTTTTGTTGCGCATGAGCCTCTAATGGCCCACCCGATTGTAATGTGGATTTCACGAATAGGTAGACAGTAATCCAGAAAAGGTTACAGGCTACAAATTTCTCCATTTATTCATCCGCATCCGGGTCCGCATTTCCAAGGTACAACTTCTGAACGGTGACAGTGAAATTTATGAATCCAAAATATGGCTATGTTTTTAACCAGTTATCTTTTTATTAAAACCAACATAGCATCATTTAGTATCAATTACATGTATTACACGTATTACATATTTATTTTGAGATATATACTAAATATTTATTGCAAACCGACTTAAAAAAATAATTTAATTCTATAAATAATCTGTATATAATATTTTGAACTTGGTGCCTGTAATGACTTAATTTTAAGCTAAGAATACGATTGGCGCCGACTTTAATAGGTAATTGGTTACAAGGAGTTTTTTAATGAAAATTTTTAACTTAAAATTATGCTTTAATTTTAAGTAACCTATTTTGAAGTCAGTTATATTTTTCTGTAAAAATTTTTAATAATTTGAGGTAATAAATTTTTTTTTTTTCACGCATTTTTGCAGTAAACATTTTTCTATCTGTTATATATTATTAAGGCATTCTATCGGTTATAGTCTTGTAATTTGAGAGATGTAATTCAACATTAAGACCTATACTTATTCAGAGTTTCTAATTTTTCGTATGATAATGTGAGATTTGGGATTGTTTTCAAAAAAAAAATCTTAGAGTATTCATGTGAAGTATTTACATAAAACACGATGTAGAAAATGATAATATTGGGCTACTAACATTAAGTTAAAACGACTTATCATCATTATCTATTTAAAACGATCTTTAAACATTATTTTATTATTTAAACTCATGCATGGCATAAGGTTCACCTATCTTTATCTCACTCAAACGATATGTATAGCAAAGATAGATACTATACATACACACTTATTCACGTGTGGATAATAAAAAGAAGTAATTATGGTTGATGTTGGTGGATGCCTTTTAACTATAATGAAACAAAGAAAATTAGAAGAACAATATATATTGAAGGTACATAATATATAAAATGATATAAAATTATCATTATAATTAAATGATTGATGATATACTTAGTTTAAATATTTTAAAATAATATGTTAAATTAATTAAAATTCTTTAAAAACTATCTTGAAATAAAACATTGTTTTTATTCACGAATTTTTATAAGCGTCATAATAATATATTGAATAAGTTTATGTCGCTAAAAAATGTTGAATACACTAACATATGACAAATGATTATTCAGCAAATAGAAATAAAGTCTAATTCATTATCTCATTCATTATCCAGACTAAAAAGTAAAATATACCTCGTTAATGAGCCTAATCGGATACTCGGGTTCAATTATTCCAATGCTCAATTTTTAAACCATACGGAGGTAGAAGAAAAATTGAAATATTAAAAATTCAGCTAATAAACACATATATTATCATGAAAATTAATATCCAACAAACTATTGTATCTGTTTGGCCTGAACACCTATTAATTTTACGCATGTTAATGATTATTTATAATTTACATTAATACTCAACCTTATCTCGAGTATTTAAACAATTAACAACGTAGTTTGTTATCTTTACTTTAATAGAACAGGAGTCATCTAACTTTGAAAATCGCATAAAGCGTTTAAAGTCAAGTTGAATGTTCGCGGATATATCTCATCCACCTCATTGAGTTTTCTTGAACTATTGAAATATCTTGAGTGTTCTAAGACCAAAAGGAATGTCCTCTATCATCATTAAAACTTGAGACATTGGGATGAAAAACATACACATTATTCTTTCTTACTTATCGAAACAAACGCCCTATAAGAACTTGAGAAAGACAAAATATATATGTAATTCGATGCTTGTTGCTTCTTTTGGACACGAAAGCTTTTCATTTAAAAAAAAAAATTATGCAAATCGGCTGGATAGAATGGACGAACACTACATTTTGTTCGGCTCCCTCCTTTTCCCATTAAAGCTACTTATTATTGAATTGTTTGAAAGGGATCACGGGGACACTTCGCATATAGAAAGAAATCTAATATTTTATTCAAATATGCATTATCAACACTACAAAAAGTAACATTAATGAAAAAAATAATTATATTTTATTAACACCTAGATGTATACTCAGATGATCATAAAATGTTTTAGGTAAAATTAGGTTTATACATATATGTACCTATGCATGTATAAATGTTAGTATATATTCAAACAATCTATATAATTTATTGAGGTTTACATATTATGTGTGCATGTGTGTAAGTAAATAAAAAAAAAAATTGCCAATTTTATTCTTTTTGTGTGCAAATAAAATAATGATGAAAAATTATATAGAAAAGGTTTCATTCATGATGTAATCAATGGTTTTTATGGAGCTTATAGACATTGTGTTTAAAAAGTAGAATGTTATTTGAACTCATGTCACTCACTTCCAAAAGTTTTTCCACTGTCCCTATTGATTATATTTTTCTTTGTAGCAGCAACAACAGAAAAATGTAAAATGAATATTAGAAACTTAGTCTTGAGTCTTGAGTCCAATTAAACAAAATTTCTCGAACCTAAAACATTATTTATGAATTATATATCTTTGGCCAAAAACAAGATATCTTAGCTAAGGCTTTTCTCTCTTTTTGTTCTCATCTGTAATTTCTATTTTTGATAACGGACAGGCCACAATGGATTACGTAGGCGATGTTCTATATCACTATATCAAAACTGCGTCATAATTTGCGCAGTTTTTTTATTTATTTTGAAAATCATATAAACATAAAACCGAGTTTTGATATACGTTTATAATTTTTGCATGTCACTATAATTATATTTCATGAATTATTACTTGACTAATTGCTTTGAAATAAATATTCCTACTATATCAACGCCAAAAAAGAGCGTTATGTTTTTATCAGTACATGTATGTATTGAACGTACAAATGAATCCTACGATCTGAGCACATGACAGATTTTACGTTAAAAAAACTTTGTAGTTTAAAATTTTTTATTGAAATTTGATCTGTTGGGTATCAAACGACAATGACCAATAAGTACGGCTACAAAATATTGACACTATTAGCATCCACTTAACGTCTAAATATTTTTAGAAAAGAACAATTTTAAAAGTAATAAAACTCTTCTACGGTAAAGTGCTCATAAAAATACGAAACAAGAATTGAATTTTATCCGAAATAAGTTAAACTAATCTTCAGAGCATATCCGTGGTCGCATTCCAACTGTGCTCTAATATGTATTGTTTAAACAACTCTTTCATAAATTAAGATAGCATTCGACCACGGATATCCTCTAAATATCACTTTAACGAATTTCGATTAAGATTCATTTACTGTTTCGTGCTTTTATGAACAGATTACTGTAGAAGGGTTTCATTACTTTTGAACTTATTAAACTCGACATACATAATATTCCACAGTATATTAATTTCAGTTTGTAACTCTACTTAATATTGACAGCACTTACAAAATTTTTGTATAGGTTTTCATAGAATACCTTATAAGACCGGTGCTTACTGTCCGTCCGTCGTATTGTCGTATTGTGATGACGTACAGTCTAACAAAAAAGAGATAGCGAGCTGAAATTTTGGTGACGTAATCTAAACATATAAAGTGGGGTTCATTGGATCCGTGACAAAACTTTTAAACTATAAAATAGAAGAAAAAATCAAATACAAAAAATATGTTTTTGTTTTAAGAATTTTTTTCGTAAAATGTTCGATTTCTCCAAAATTTGAGCACAAATTTGGCAAACACAGGTAGGTAATTACAATACATATTATTATTATACATGTGTACATATATAACTGTATGACTAGATATTTATAATATTTTATGAATGCTTATTATAAATAGTCCAAACAATGAAATTCAATTATATGCCGACAATCTAAACAATTAACTCTGTTACTTGTTATCTTCTATTAAAATTATTATCGTATTGCAACTATCCTATTGCAATAACAATAGCAATTTCTGTTCATTATTACTATATCTCTAAATATTCTATAGAAAATTTTATTTGTCTTTAGATTTTACAATGGATATCACATTATTATTAGGATCAATGAATCCCTTCTTTTCAATATATATTCATACACCACAAACTTTTTAACAAATAATTAGGTACCTTTTATTAGGAAATAAAAAAGGTTGATATTTGATTAATATAGGTTTAATGGTATTAAAATATTGAAATACTAAGGAATACCAAAACCAGAATATTATTCAATCCATATCATCTAACTTAAAAATGTTTTAAATGACTTGTCTTTGAATAGGGAAAAAATATTTTTAATTGTTTGTTATGGTTGGAAAATTAGTACAAAATTGAGTTCGTATTCTTAAAATTTTTTATTTATTTTTCTATTCTAGTTCGTGTTAAAATTGTATTTGCCAAGAATTTTTGTCTCAATTTCCAAGATCAAAAATGTTTTTGTATGTTATACTTATTTCAATTAAAAAATAATCATTATCAGTATGGTTTAGCTATCCGTAATAATTCTTCGAGGACATGTTGATAATTTAGTGATAATCTACACACAGACTAGCAACAAATAGATATTATAATAATTTACTTTGCTAATTGATTTTTTTAGGTGTATGTTAGTCATTAGTTTGTATTCTTCTTTTATTACTTATTTATATGCCAAAGCTAATCATATGCAAACAAAACAATGAATTGTAGAAAAAGTTAAAATAAAATTTTGCTCATTATTATTAAGTACAAGAAAAAAACATTGTTATTAGTATTTTTTTCATTTTACTCTTTTCTTACTAGTTACGGTGCCATTGTTACGGAAATTCACATATAACTAAGTCAATTAAGACCAACTTCATACTTTGTTCTATGTTCAATCATACAAAATTGCTACAATTTTGTCTTCTTGGCAAATATAAACTTCTATATCTAAGATGACTTTTTGAGAAAAAAAAATTAATTTTTGTTAATCTTCTACTACCAAAAGAATAATGGCAATGCTTAAAAAGAAAGTGTTTTCAAAAAATTTACAAAAATACAAAAATTTATTTTTTATGTCCTGTATTATTCATATTTATATAAAATCATTATATAATAAAATAAATTTTAAAAATCACATTCAATTGTTAAATTTTAATAAGCCGAATATTTACAGAAATTAATTATTTCCCCTCAATTATGTATATCAATTGAAAAACATAATACGTTTTATATAAATGAGCACGAATTCAACTTTAGCATTTCTCTTTCGTAATAACAATCACATTGTTATTAACAATTAAATCAGAATGCTTTTCCATAAACATTTCCTGATTCTCTGAATGTAAAAATAATCATTGTTATTCAATTTGTGTGACTGAAGTGCACAATGGATTATCAGTTTCTATTCTTTATATTATATGTACGTATCTATAATATATGTTGGAAAAAAAAACTGTGTTTAGTGATCTGAATATCCATGAGGGTTAAAACAATAATTATTTTAGACATTATAATTATAAAAATTGCAATGTACCATAAATAAACATGCAAATACATTTTTGTTTCTCTATAAAATAAAAAAAGATTGTTTTTACTATCGAAAAAAGGGGAATGGTACATGTTCGAGGCTTGTGTACGCCACGTGTGTCTCTTACCTGTTCTGACATTAATTAGATTCACCAATTTTTACGAATATCATGAAAGTATGACATGGTAGTAATGGAAATTGAGGCCAGATCTATTTTTCCCATTTGATGATATTCATTGATTAATTATTTAAAAATTGTTCAACAACATTTTTCCTCAGGAACATTATTTGAATGAATAAATATTTATTTATTTCTATGAATTGATTTATCTGTCTATCTACATAAATGTCTGAGACTATATTAAATTTATAAAACTACTTAATAAGTGCATTTTTGTTTACACAATAATTTCTCATCAACATAACTCGAAGTATAAAAGGAATGGCAGTTTCAATTTTGATGGCGTTAAAATACACTATAAGCCAGAGGTTTTGCCACTCTATAGACTTTTTCAACACAGCAACGGAAAACTGAGAAAAATGAGACTGGACGGGTTTTTAAATATGAATGTATAAAATAAATTATTTTTTAATTAATAACTTTATAACACCTTTGTTGTACGATATATAATACAAGAAATATTATTTACAAATGAGTCATGTATTTTTTGAAAATAACAAAATAAAAATCAGACAAATTTGCTGAAATGCCTCATTGATCCGTTATCAATATTTTAAACTGAATATATAAAATCTTTCAAATTTAAAAATGATTGCTTTAAAATCATCTGATACTTTTAAGTGTATAAATGTTTTGTATTCTTGTAATTTAAGATTGAATACCTCTCATGGAAACAATTTGCTTAATATATGGAAACGAAATACATTGCGTACTTATTCAAAGGAATTATTATTGCATGTTTAGAATTATTTATAACATGTTATTTCAAGAAAGAAAGAAAAATTACATTAGCTAGTGTGAAATCAGAACAAGGTCATTCAAAATGAAAAACATGCATTACTCATTTTTCTTATAGTATATAAGCTAGTATGTTTATATATTATAAGGTTTTTGATCATCAACAACCAGATTTATTCGAAATGACTCACTATACAGTGTTTATTAAAACTCTACACTCAGTAATGATCCATGCTGAACAAATCATTTTTAATGTCTGAAAGAACTATATGTGAATGCGTGACTTTTAATAAACTAAAAATAATTATTGAATTAACAAAGTTGTTTCACCTGAATTTGTTACAAAAAAAATAAGAAATACCCTACACACGTTATTTAGTGTTTACACTTTTATTGTTGAAAGTTTTTCTTTAATTGTTTTATTTTCCTTGTAATTTCTTTCATAGATTTTAGGAGACCTTTTTATCGAATAAATATTTTCGACTTTTCTATTTTGATTTCAAATTCCTAGATTTTTTTTATTATTTCTATACTAATTTCGATTAAAAAGTAGTAACCAGTAGTATGAATAAGCTATTGGGCATAATTCTCGAATGAGATGACACTCTTTTCTAATTTGGTGACCAGCTTCATATTAGTTTTTGGTTTAAGTGCAAAATCAACTGGAATGTTTCCGATATGAAGATGTATAAATGATGTAATCAGGTATATGTTTGTGCCTTTGTGCTAGAATACAGTAAATGCCCATCATTTGACTGAAAAGAGAACTACAAAAAAATAAAAATACACAAATCGCTTTATAATTATAGGTGAAATCACAACCAATTCCCTATGTACGGTTTATCATAGAAAATGCTGGTTAAATGGAAATATTCAAATGAAATCAAAAACAACGACTTGTAGATGTACCTTTATTAATTTAGATCTAATGAAAATTGTATACATATGATGTATATTGAAGCAAAAAAAAAAAAACGATTCGAGTAATTTATAAAATATCACACGATATAATACTATGGTGTTTTCCACCATGAAAATTAAATTATGAAATAACATACATACGGCAGTTTGTGTAATGAATTATAAAAACTTATACATCAATTTTAATATTTCAATTTTTAAATCTTTTACTCAATTTTTAAACATTGCAAACATTTTGAAATATAAAAAAACGTAGACAGTATATGGAGAGCCTTTGGTTTCATTGGCATTCATTTTGAGTAAACGTCGGAAATCATTTAGCATGTTGGTAATAATCTAGGTCTCGTTGTTTTTCAATATATAATCAAAAGTATACAATTTCTACCAACTTCCAAAAAAATTTAACGTTTATTTCCATTTAACATGTCGAGAAAATATGTAAAAAAATTGAAAATGTGACTAGGAATCATTTCTTAGCGTCTTACTATTGAGAAAAGATACTCTAAATTATTTTATCAACTCTTAATTTTATCAACTCTTTTAAAATTAAATTAATTAGCTAACTAAAATTTGAAACCTTTGTTTATTAAAGGTTAATAAATGTTAACCAATTTTGTTAAGAACATCATTATATACTGAATTCCAAGGAGAATATGTTAATATATAATATTGAAAGATGTCGACAAAAATATCGAAAAAATTATGTAAATCTATACGTTAATGAAAAATTTTATGTTTCGACAGGTAGAATTTACAGAAAGCTAACATGCGCAGATTATAAGATTCTGAAGTCACTATAGGCTATGTATATGACTATCGTCTCTATCTATAAACAAATTATTAAATAAAGAAGTATTATTATATTTAAATGTAATACATCCACAAAAACAATTAAAAATTATAATAATTTATTCCGAAAACTTCTTTTTCCTTCAAATGCATAATAAATAAAAGATTAATATTTTATATTTAAAGCATAACCTCTTACTATAAAAAAAAAACTACTTGGCGTTTTTTGTTTCACCAATTAATTTGATTAATTTATGTTGACATATGTTTCAGTCTATATGACCATTTTCAAAACGGTAAACTCTCTGACTATGACATAACGACAAACTATGGCAGAAAGGAATATAAAAAATATTTGCTGATCGCTTAGTTTTTATTCAAGTAGGATTTATAAAATTTTATAATTAAATTTGAGTTCAAAGCTGCCAATGATCCTTCACGTCGATAATATGTCTAAGTCCGCTTCTCTGCACATATAAACCTTTGCTGGCCTTGGTATCAGTAACATCATTATTGACTATCAATTTTCGAGTATGTCATACCTATGGTCAAAATTATAGAATCACGGAACAATCGTTGAGGTCTACATGGAATTTAATTTATATCGATTGTCAACTTTTTTACTGTATAATTCGTTATTAGACTAGATTTGAAAATATAATTTTCAACGGATAGATTTGTTATGTTATATGACCATTTTAAACCTTGTATACACACACCTACATTATGATTATAGTAGACATTAACAAGTAAATGTTATGATGTGAAAATAGTATTATTTATAGAAAATAGTATAATATATAGTTCGTTCCAATTCCCTACATATAAACTAACTAGCCCAACCAACCATTCAAACTAACAATCCTGGAATTATTTCAATGTACTTCATGATTATTACCAATTCTATAGAGTAGATCTTAAAAGCTGAGTAGACAACTTAACATTTGTTATACATTTTTATTATGCGAATGTTTTTTTCTTGGAAAAATATAAAAAGTAGAGCCATTGAACAGTAGACCTCATTTAGATTTGCAGATTTTCCATATTCCCACTAAGAAAACATAGGCCCACACAAGTTTATTACTATATCATGTAATATGATTGAACAATTTGAAGACTTTGAACATTAGTTATTTCGAAGACTCTAATGGCCCTATGAGGATCAAAAATATACTGAAAATTTCCTGAATGTGATAAACCTTCATAAGTATACAACCAAAAACAATATATAGATGCTGTACCGAAAGTTTTACCACAGAAAACATACCTTAATTTAAACGGGTTTCTGTTGTCGATTTCTTTGATGTTCGAGTTAATTGAATAGCTTTGTACCATGTTACTGGGATGTGAAGAGGCAAAGATAGCATATAATTGGAGTTGTGCTGTGCTGTACTGACTCTCTGTGTGTTCAATAATTGGAAAATTAAGGCATAGATTTATATACGAAATAATATTACTCCTTACCAAACAAATTTGTGTTTATATTACTATTTTTAATTTATTAAGGACGAAGATGGCCGCCTTGCCGCAGATCTCTGTAAATACAAAGCACCCAATGTAAAACAATGTATAACAGTTAACAAATAATGAAGATATTGAGTCCCATTACATGTGACGTTAGGTTTGACAAACCACAACATGGCGATCCAAATATTTTTATATTGGGAAAGGGCGTCCTGATTTAAAAGATATCTGAGATGTACCGGCATACTGAATCATTTCACACTGTTATCTAACTGTTATTGTTCAAAATTCCAAGAAACATACGATTTTATTGAAATATTTGTTTAATATAGAATAAATTTTAATAACAGTACGTTATGTAAATAAGCTTTTTACTTTGAATATAATAATTTTAATTTAACGTATGATATGAAAACATTAATTTTGAGTTCTACTTAACAATTCGTTATTCAAATGTATTAAAATAGAGTTCCAATTATAGTGTATAGTTAAATTTGTTTCAAAAATATCGTTTTTTCTTACTAAATTTAACTTTCTGAAAATTTTATCCATAATTTAATCCGTATAAAATCAATCCTTATCCACATGAAATCATCCTTTAGTAAACCTATTAGATTATCCACGAGTAAAATTATATTCAAGCATCATTGAAACTATATATTTAAATATCTATGTGCTACGAATTGTTAAGAAGGAATTAAAATTAATAAATTTTCATAGCATATGGTTATTAGAGTGAAAGCTAGCTTTTTGTCATTCGTTTAACCTGGATGTGTTTTTAATGTGTATAGCACTCTAAAAAACAACTGAATTGAACTGTTTTCAATGGGTGAAATTGACGCAAAAAAACAGTAGGGGTAGACGAAAAAGTGGAAAATTTAAAATCATATACAAAAATACAAATGGTACAAATTTCAGTATAATACAAATAAAAATTGTAAATATGAATTAGAAATATTAAATTATAAAAGTTATGCTATAAACAAACATAAAAAAACATTCACTGTGGCTTTTCAAATCGGTGCATTGATATTAATAGAAAATAAATACGACCACCTTATACAAACATTGTTCAACATCATTATTCCAATTCAGAACACTAGCATATCCGTTCTGCTAGAATTCATTGTTTATATCTATCTGTCTATCTGTGAGTATACTATATGTCCATCGAACATACAGACTACTGAAAGGACTATTATTATTGACCAACTAGAATTTCTAGAACACTTCAACTTTACTACCATTACACAACAATCACGAAATGTTACAGTTATAAGGCGAACAATACAGTCACATCACTGCTAGGAAAGTAAAGCAGATATATTATAATTTTGCTGGAGTAAAAGTATAATTTTGTATAAAAACAATGGTTTTGCCCGACGGCGTAAGCTTAACAAACTCTCTTGAAAATTTCTAAAAATCAAATATCACCTTTAACAGCGGCTTATTTGGCTAACGACTCCACATCGAAAAGGTGATCAAATATAAATTGTGATCACATTTATAGCCTGAAATTTAATTGACTCGGCAACCAATGTAGTTAAAATATAAAATTTAGTTCGATTAGACTTCAAATGCAACTTTAATACCACAAATGTGTATGTAAAAAAAATTATTTGAGTAGTGAACAGCACCGAAAGTTCAAATTTCCACGAGAACATTGATGTATGGAATGTTTTGTACATTTTTTGGTTCTAGAAAAATAAGTTTAACTTAAACATTGCTGAATTGGTCCATAATAGATTCAAAATAACTTAAGTTCAATTGACTCAATACACATGGATATAAAATGTCTTGACAAGATTGTGTTGTATGTCAAAGAAATATTTTATATTGAATGAAATGATGTAACAACTTTATTCACAAATTTTCGTCTGATAATGATTACTCTCTTGTGAGAATAATGCATGTTTATAAATAAATTTTTGTATAATACATTTGATCGTTAATTTTCGAGTCTCGTATAGATTTCAAAGTAAATAAAGACATAGTAGCTAATATGAAAATGATTGTTTCAGATTGTCAGCGTAACAAAGTTTAAATTTGATGAATGAGATTTGACTGGATACATATTTAAGCCATAGCTCAGAAATAAATAAATGCATTATAGTGAGGTTTCTATTCATTCCTCATATAGAAGCTAGTACCTTGCCATTGTAGTTTTTATATTTGAAATATTTTTGTTCATTTACGTTTACAATACCAAAAACAATAATTTGTTTAATTTTACGAATATGGGTATTTTTTGTCTATTTTTGGTTTTATTATTCGCATCAAAAAACGGCTTCAACGATTTTGTTGAAAAGTTATTAAATAAAGCAAGTTACATTAGTACGCGTCGAATAAAAGTGGTTATACGTCGATTAACTATTCCTTCACCAGGTGAACGAGATAAAAAATAAACGCACAAATATCTCCTGCTTGGATACACAGCCAAGTCTCCATAAACGATTAATTTATGTTTTATGTGACCTTGAAACGTAAATATATGTAAACATTCCGAACTCAACCCCATTACAAAATCAACCCAATTACAAAACATCCCATCGGGAAGTTATAATTAATAATAACATAGATAAAATATATTCAATGTCTGAGCGGGAATCTCAAGCCTATGATGAGTGACGTAATTCTTTTAATATTTAGTAATTGTCGAAATCATTCGATTTTGAACTAAATAATTTTTATTGCTACACATATTTTCATTTTGTGAGATTTAGAAAAACTGTATTTTGACAATATTTCGAGAGTTCTTATTTTCGATTCTTATTCAATTAAAACATCGTGAATATTGTCGTTTAATACAAATTGGCAACACCAACACAGTATACAAAGACTAATAGAGAACACAAACAATTTCAAATTGAAAGAACAAATCCAAAATTCTGTAACGCTTTTACTTAGATATGAAATTCTATATATTTTTTAAAAAAAAGAACCCAGAGATTTCCATAATTGAATAAAATGAAAGATGGAGATTTTGAAAAACGTATTAAAAATCAAATAGCACTAAACATAATAATATTCCAAAAGACATTATTCATTATTATTTATGAACAGACCTTTTATCAATTTTTGCAATTATTCAATTACATGCCTTTCTGTTTTAACATTTTAATCACATTTATCATTTTTATTTTATTATTATTCAATTAATTCTTGATCGTTGCACATTTAACTTATAGATTTAAATACATTTAAAATGAAAACTATGTAAAAGGAAATCCATATCCGTATGCAATTAGAATCTGATAATCGTGATATAAATATAATAATAAATAATCAGAAATTTATACCCATGGAAAAAATTTAATGATATATTTCAATATTTTTTCATGCATGAAAAATTATTCTATTTATGCTTTATAAATTCAACATAGTTTTCTTTTCATGAATTATAATTGAAATATCTGATGGAAACAACGGTAATATTTTCTGTTTCTTATCCATTCTAAAAGATGAAAATTATTATTATACTGTATGTCAAAACTTTAAGGTTTTTTAAGTAAAATTATAGCAATTTTATAAAGATATAATATATAATAGATTATAAATAGTATATAATATATTATAAATAATATATAATAGAATATACAATATATTGATAATAATATATTGAAACGGGAAAGGAAGCTTAAATTGATGAGTATTTTAGACTTTAAAAGTAAGATCAAGTATTAGCAAAACAACCGGTCTATTAGGTCCTCTGAAACTATCACTCAACTTTTGATCTATAAAAGAGAAATTCTAAAACAAAAAATGTTTTTAATTTTTTTTTTTTAAAGGAAATAAATTTTGAATGGTTCATTTTTACATAAAATGTTTGAATTCCTCAAAAATTAAGCTCTCATCTTTATAAGCTGGATATTTTATAATTGTTGTATAAATTGCTGAGTGATTTTCAGATGACTTTTCGATAATTCTGTGAAAATTTAACATAATATGCATCTGCTCAAAATTAAATTCGACTTTTTTACAACCACAATACTGTTATTCATCTTCGATGAGTAGAAGCACCACGTACTAAAGAGAAAAACAATTAACATTCGTATAAGAACACACATAATTCATTGTTTAAATCACAAATAGAATTCTCCAAGGTATTTAATATACACAGCAAACTTGAACTGAACTTCTTTAAAACAATTCCCAATTGTAATTAAATTGTGAAAACGCAGAGTTCAATGCAATGGGATGTACTCTCATTACCCAGATACATATATACCTACGATAGTAAGTCGGTTGTCATTAAATTAAATGTTTTGTAGGCATTAAAATGGTGTAAACCATACAATGACGACTGACTTTAATGCTATGCTTACTTATTACTACTGCAGCATGCTCAGTTTCTGTACAAGTAAAGGAAGGCAGTAAAATATTCATGGAATTTATTATTTTATTGCATTAATGAATAAAATTACGACTAAAATAAAACTATTTATTCCACAATTATTGAAAACTATTAAATAACACTGAACGATTATCAAGTTGAAGTCAAATTCTGAAACAAGTAGTAACACGTCGAAAAATACCAACTTCACTGTCCAAATTTGACAATTTGCAAGGTGGTCATAATCTTCGTTTCTTGTCTTTGTTTTACAAATCTAATTCTGACCTTGTCTTTACAAAACAAGTCTTTATTGACATTAATCTTCCCCTTTTCTTCATCTTGGTGTTACATAAAATTTTTCAACGAATTATAATGCATAATTTTTTATTAACAATCGAGAATATACTCTTAAAGAGAAACTCAATCTTTCTTGTCATAGTTAGTTCAGAATTTTGCATTTCAAAGAATATAAATCTCAAAAATGAAGATTGAATCAGTTTTAATAAAGCTATTGGATGGTGAAGTAACATTCTTTATATTTCACAAGAATTTCGTCTTAATATGGTCCGATAATATAAAAACAAGAGAAAGAGAGACCAGAATACAAATATAGGCTTCATCCTTAGCGTTCAAGTAATCAAAATTTTTAGGAAAGCTGAAATACACTTTGATTATATAGTATATGTTCTGTAAATGTTTTTCGTGGTTGAATATTAATTAAAAATTACAAATCCTTTAACGTTTTCTTCGGAAATAAAGACGGCATATTGTAGTTTGTAAAGAGACTGAAGCTATCTTCTAGTGCATTGTCTCGCTTTTTTCTACTGATTTCCGAAATATTGTGTTCCTGATTTAAAAAATTTTAATCAATTTGAAAACTTTTGATGTATGAAATGTAACATTCTGAGCAAATTTCGCTTTATTCCTGTTGGTCGGTAGCACTCATCCAGAACGTGGTTAACTCCATTATTGATAAATGAATATTTATAAATTTGTGGTCAACAATAGAGGCGAGGTTCAGATTTCAAGGGGTTCAACCTTCTTTTTTTTACCTAAATGTCGATATATGTGAACCATTCATCCGATTTTGATGAAATTCTATGTAGTTGCATGATGTAGTTTTACATCATTTATTTATTTTTTGTTAAAATTCGATTATTTAGGATATTGAGGTAGGGAGGAAGATCTTAACAGAAAATCGCAAAACATTTACTTTAATGGTAAAGAAAATTAAATATGATTGAAATGTAGAAAATGCTTTTTTTTTCGTACCCAAATTGAAACGCATTCACTAAAATCAGAATTAAGATTTACAGGGTTCACATATATGTTATCTTAGCCTTAGGGTCGATTCTTACAATATAGATGATACGACAGCAAGAAATAAAGTTATTTTTTCTATTACTATTATAAAACGCTGTGAACAAAAAGTCATTAATTTAATTTACAGCCATGAAGTTGGTATAAATTGTTAATATTTTATAATCAATAAATTACAAACTTTCTGTAAATGCTTATACAAAAAGTCATTATTTTACAATAAAAACGTGAATATTAAAAAAAAAACGAGAAAAATATGGAAAAAACGTAGAATGACATAAGAATCTCTACCCCATATATAAATAAAATACAAAATTTTACTTTGATATATATCATTCTTTAAGTCAAGAATCATAAGAAAATATGAACAAATACATATAATATATATATTTACCAGTACATGCATGCAAAGAAAACTGCTTGCTGGTACGTACGTTAGTTGCTATACGTTTATGGCTGCATTCTCTGACTTGCTGTTTTATATAATGCAATTTTAATGACATACTCAACATAAATATATATTATAGTATAGTAGAATGTTTTTTAGTTTATATTATATGTGTATATGTAAAGCTAGATTAGGTTATATACTCGTATATTATATAGGATAGAATACACTACTGTTGAAGAGTTTAACCATTCTTATTTTCTACTACTGACATACATAAGTACTATCGATTGCCATGATATTCAATAGCTAAAATTTATAAAGAAAAACGATTTCTATTTGTTATACAAAAAATTAATTATAAAAAATTTGAGAGCGGTGTACACGTAGTGAACGATGTTCATCTATGAGTTACATATGCTTTTTTGAAATATATTATTTCTTTAAAATAAAAAAAAACAATAAACGACGTATTAGAAAAACGTAATTGAATAACAATACTTCTGTGAATTTCGGTATTTGATTTATTTTATGCCAGGATTTTCAACGAAATTGTATAAAAAAATTTAAAATAACAACTAACAGAGTTAATTGTATCGAAACAAACATATGATTGTACAACAAATATTAATCACTAGTGTTCATTACATTGCCTACCTAAGTGTTTCACACAAATAACGCTTTTTATCTAAAAAAAGACACTTTATGTGCATTCTTTAATAAAACAGTTATGTTTTTGAATAAAACATCTTAGATGTGTTAAATTCATTAAAGACCATTTTCTGCTTAAAAAGTGACTACAAGAGTTTAAGTGACTTAAAATAATGCATTTGTTTTTGCAATGTTAGTACTTTAATTGTACAATTAGAAATACATGTATTATAATAATTGGCATGTGTATATTTCTTAAATTTTTATTAATTAACATTTTACAAAAAAAATTTCAAATGAAAGTTTTAAAATATGAGCTTTTTTGTCTTTGAATTTTTCTTCATCATATGTGGTTCGAAAGTTCGAAACTCGTGCATCTATGTGAGCCAATGGACCAATTTTGCTTGTTGAAGAATATGATATAATTCATTATATATTTTTCCGTTATCCAACTTAAAATAGCTTTTTTTAACAAGCCTTGAACTAAACAATGGTAAGTAATTGAATATAAAAAGCCATGATTTTAGCCGATCCATTTATGAATATATTGGGATATATGAAATGTTCATACAATAATTTAATTTTTTTTTTGCTGTCGTTCTGTTTGTATATGTAATCATTTCAACACAAAAATATCAAGAAACAGTCATTTGTATAACATATTCTGGACATATTCCATTAATACTAGATAAGTCATTGCGACCACTAACCCCCACCCCCCAAAATCATAAAGAATATATTCCCTTCCCACCGAAAAGACATTTTAAGTTTACAATTCCAGCAAAGCTTATATGCAAGCATAACCCTGTTTACGTAGTTTTGACTGAAACATTCCATGAATGAGTAGACAGACATCTTTACCGAGTTATTATTCAACTAATATAGTATCTAAATAGAAATTAAAAACAAAACTTTCTTTGTGTTTTATTGTAGCTTGAAGATTAATCAAACCCATCAAAAATGTTCTGCATTGTACAAATTCCGCTAAAAATAACTTTAGTAAAGTTAAGCCATGCTATTTCATTAAATTGTGAAAATAATTTATAACAGTGATGAGAATTTTCAAAAAATTTAAGCGGTAGTGTAAAATAATATATGTGAAACAATATAAACTAAAATACAATGTGTATATATTGGTTTATTTTTTGGTACATATACAATAAGGAGAGGTAATATTCAACCTACGGATAAATATATATATGTTTCGTTTATTTATATTGTTTGAATTTAACTTTGGCAATCAGCGTGCGTGTAAGTTCTATACTTTATGGAGAGAAAAAAAAACATATAAACAAACGAACAAAAAATAAAAAAAATATCTTACCTATGCGGTTCATATAATAGTTATTTTAATTTATATTATAAATTCTTTAAATAAATTGTGAAAACTGTATTCGAGAAAAAATCCACATTACAAAAACTGTAAAATGTATAAATTTTTTAACAGACTCAAGTATGTTTATATATAAAAATAGTCTACGGAATTACAATTTCATTGTTGCCTTTACCAGAAACAAAATCATTATGGTTAACCCTGCTCTCTTAGTCGAAGTTTGTATGTTAATATAAACATATTGAAAATACGTGAAATTTCCCATGCTACATGAAAAAAAAGTTTTAAATTTGTGTACTTACTTTTTTGATTGGGTACTTCCGTGTTTAAATGTAGAAGTTAATAAAAAGTCAATTAATAATACAGACATTCAATTACTAATTTTTTTTTTTTTTGTTTTCAGGTAAATTTTTTACATCATATTACAGAACATTATATTTTCATATGGTAAGTGTAAGATTTAAAAGTAACCTTCTCAGCTTTATTTCTAAGTATGTACCAGTAGGTACATTTTCACACAGAAGTTTTTCTGAAAATGTCCTTTAACTAATAGTTATTATGTTAAAAAACGTATGTTTCCTTGTGGAAAAAACAAAATAAATTTGGAATTCCTTTAAAAATATCGTTCTTGTATGGAACATTTTTCACATACTATTTAGATTTGACACAATATCGGCTCAAATTGTAGTAATAACTTGGTTATAGTATATACTATTAAACTATTCATACCCATATGGCTTACACATTTTAAAAATCGAAGATTTAAGTATTTAAAAGAGGCATGAAATATGCAGAACTGCGTTTTTTAGTATTGTTGCTACTTTTCTCTAATAACTTTGAAATCAAGCCTATACTTAAGTTGAAAGAGTAATTGCTCTAAAATATTTTTTATTTCCAAACTATGAAGAAAACCTTACTTATATTTACTGAAATATTTCATTTAAATACTATGTATAATAAACTGACCAAAGACGAAATATCATATCCCAAGAGTACTCTAGCAAATAACATTTAATTTTAATTTAAACCATGACAATCGTTTGAAACCCCCTGAAAATATATTTAAACCCAGAGTCAGTTAATATATTTCGATGCATGAAAGAAATCTCTAAGGATAACGTCACACCACTTCGATCTAATCGCTAATTTTAGGTTTGTTAAAATAACGTTTGGTATACGATTGCATTTTCTAAAATTTAATTGTAATATAACTTTAAAATTGACGTCTATATGAAGTATGTGTTCTGTTCGAATTGATATAAAACTGCTATAAAAACGAGAAAGGTTTTTTTTGGAAATCGAAACTTATTTTGAGTTGTATAATTATGATCCTTATATACATACTTCAAAATTATTTCAAATTATGGAATATCTAAATCCCAAAACGACTTATTCCGTTTTGTTAACTAGAAGAACTGAGCTTTTTTTGTTTCTACTTTAAATGAATATATTCCGCTCTGAAATTCAGCAAAAAGCTGCCCGATGTACCGGTTGTCCAATACCAAATACTAGGTGTATATATAAAAATTTCGTGTCACGGGTATCCAACACCGAATACGGTTGTCCAAGACCAAATATAGGGTTTCACTAATCAAATATCGAGAGTCAGACACCAAAGACTGGGTGCCACACCAAATACTGGGTATCCGATGAGAAATGATTTACAGAAATTATACCGCTAAGGGGTTGAAAAGCAAGAGAAAAGTTTGTATTTGACAACTTGAATCTTTGGTTCAATGTACTTCATATTTTGCATATAGTCGATGTAATAGCGTTTGATGAAATGGGAAAATTGTTTTCCAACCTTTTTCCTGTGAAAATATTACAGCACCGCATGCTTGGTTCTGCTAATATCAATATATATTCAGTCTCGCAGTATTATTAAAATAGTACAGTCCGTTAATCTGCAATAAAGGATTAATCCCGTTTGTATTTAAAAAGAATTGGCAGGTGACTTGGATTGCTCAGTGCAATCTTGTGGGAGAGCTCCAGACGAAATTCTTAAAGTTTCTTTATTGGCAATCTGAAAGCAATGATTTTGAAATTGTTGCATCTCTGCCTCATGCGATTGGGTAACGTTTTGTAAAGTCACGGTGGATATGTCATATTCTACATAAGACTTATAGATAATGTTGATGTTTCAGATGTTTATCCAATTCACTCTTATTGTAAAGTAAAAGGTATAATCCCGCAAAAATGGGATTCGCCAGTCCAGGTGCATTTTGCCGTTCTGTTTCCAATTCAACGACTATTGTAGGCCCCCCTTTTACATACTCAAACGAGCGTTTATTTGTGGAATTCCATCAATAAAACTAAATTATTTATGTAAAAACGTTAAAATAATTTTACAATCCTCAACTATGAAGTATTTTACTACCACGATTATAATATTTGGAGTCTAATAATTAATTTCGTCATAATATGACGTACCATTCTATTATATAAAGAAATATAATGGTGCGTCACATTATTAATATGATGCAAAATACCAGTGACCAAAGACCAGTATATTCCACTCAATGTTGACAATAATAATAATAATAATAATGATAATAATAATAATAGTATGATGATAATGCACATTCACCAGGAACCACCATCTGTTGTTTACTTTTTGATAATAATAGCAAAAGATAATGCCATCATGCATATAGCTTCAACTCACAGGATGTACCAAGATTATAAGAAGAAAAGTTTTATACAGTTTGAACATAGTACAAATTGTCCAACGTTTGTACAAAACGTGGCTTATTTAGAACAACAAACACTTATTTAGGAAAATTCTTGAAATCAAGAATTTTCTTTTAGAATACTGAACTACATCGAAGTCCTGTATGGTTTAGATAGTTCCATATAAAATTTGGTCATTTTCAAGTATAAAGATTTGGTTTTAAATTGATATAATGTCCATTTATTCATTACAATTAAATAATTTCTTACTATTTTGAAATAAGAAGTAAGTTAATAAGTGATTCACGTAAATATTCAATTATTATAACAGAAGCGTTGTTTGCTTTTATCAATAGGTATATTCTATCAATCTAACAACTTGTATATGCATTTATTATGGTTAGCTTAACAATTTTGTCTTCTTTTTTTATTAGTAAGGTCGTTCCATAAAAAAAATGCATAAACCATTTTTTTCAAAACGAATTGCCTGTTGTTCTTGCATTTTTTAATGTCTCGTCACATTATTTTGAGATTAACCAAATTACGATTGTCTTTTTGTCGGATATTTCATAACTACTTTCATACTTATACACTCTATAATTATATGATATTCTGCATTATTATTATAATATTCATTATAATAATAATGTTAAAGAGTGGGGGTGCATAAAATATTGTGGATTTTACTTGTGTTTCTTTCGACGTAGGCAATGACTTTTACACCTTAGTATTAATTTTTGAATAATCTTATCATCACAATTCTAGTTTATTTTAAAATATTTATTTGTAAGTTTTAAAATTGCGTAGTATAATTCACAACCTCTGCATTTATATTATTTATATTACTCGCCATAAATAGTGTTTGTGCACGGCAGTTTAATAAAAAAAATTTTTATAGAAAAACAATAAGTGGCATCATTTTGAGTCGTAATGTGTGTACAAGTTTTCTACGGTAATAGTAGGAGTCACCACAAAAATTATTATTTATAATTATATAATTGGTCATTTAATCACGTGAATCTGAAGATACTCACTTTATACTCGTAGTAAATTAAAAAAAGTATGTCAAAAATTAACAACTTATGTAATTATCAAAAGGAAAACGCTGGGGGAGCACTGATTGGCGTGTGGAATTTGGAAGACATTTGAATGTGCACGTTAGATAATTTAAAAGTAAGGTATTCTGATCCTGCAATTCATGCTGAGAACTGTGTTTAGATATCGCCATATCACAAGTGCGTCAAAAAAAGTAACGTATATAAAAGTCTCGCATCCTGGCTGACATAGTGTAAAATGCGATATCTTGACACAGTTCCCTGTATGCATCAGATTATCTTATATTAATATTATCTAATTGGTGAGATTATATTCCAAAATTTATTAATTTTAAAGACTTAAATAAGAATCGTGAATAACTGCTTTTCGTCTTTAGTTAAATATTTTAATAAAAATAATTTACACCCAGCAGACAGATGTTTGAAGGACGTCTCTAATTCGCATCCTCTATTATAAGACCATGACTTCTAATAAAAACAGTTATCCTAATGGAAAGTGGCTTTTTTGTCTGTAACATGATCCGTATTAGCTAGATAAGAATGCCACTTTTGAAAAATAATTTTTTTTTTTTTTTCATTCAAGTATTGTCTGTTGGGAAGCTAATAAATAAGACACCATGATATATTATTTTCCTCATCCACTATATGTACGTCATGATGGTTGAAATTCAAAAGTGTAATGCATATTGAGTGTTTGATATATAACAAATGTTACATAACTATTTATAAATTAACATTTAAATTACATTGTTAGTTAAAATAATATATTATTCATTCATTATACAGTAGCTTTTACTTCAAGTTATTGCATATTACTTTTTATACTCGACATTTATACTAAATATATGAGGTGTAATTTTATTTGCCAAAAATTTGTAACGCTAGGAGATATTGAGACACTAAAAAAGTTGTGGTATGGGTATCAGAGACTCAGTTAACTAGTCCACTTTAGTAAAAGATATCGATATGAAGGGAAATTATTATAGGCAAGGTAAGAACAACCCTCAATAGAAAATTTAAACTTTTAATTCCTAATTTTTTTATATTTGTTTTAATACAAAAATACACAAAACCACATTCTGTTCAATAAAGTCAAAATCTGATTTAGAAAAGCACTTTAAACTTTGGTTTACTTTTTTAAAATACTTTTAATAATTGTTAGATTTAAATAAAATGAAACGTATGATTGAAAAACTGCAATTACGTAATCTATAAAAATGTTTATTTATCCAGGTGTTCATGGCAAGCGTTGCATATATAATTATTCTTACATACCATTGAAAGTCATTAAAATAAAGTCACAATAGCCAATAATTTTAATCGAAAAGTGAAAAATATTGAATACATGTTTTTAAATTAGTAGTTAATAAAAGTAACAGTTAATTAAACTTACAGTTCTTAAACAGGAGTCAAAATAGCATTTAAAAAAGAGGAGAGTATCGTTTTTTGAATTAGTAATATTTATGAGCATTAATAAAATATGCTCATTATGGATAGCTTGTTATATATTTATATGTATTATAATATAATATTTGTATTATTTATAATATTTTTAAACAAAAGTTGAACAAGTTTTTTTTTTTTTCAGAAATGTATTATTATTATTAAAACATTACTTGTATTGCTCATAATCTCAAAGATGGGCAGGTATTCATGGCCGATTGGCCGATTTTTTTCATTTCCGCATTCAACACACTTTTGGATCAAAGACTCGCTCTCAAATAGCTAAAATATGTTCCTGTTTAAGTTATATGAAGAAAATGGATTAATTCATTGATTCTATTTAAGTTTTGTTATAAACCGCATGCTTAATTTTTATAATTTCTTAAATAAATGGCGAGTATAGTAAGTAAAATAATTTTAAAGTTAGCAACAATGCGGTGATAAATGAATACCTTTTAAGGTCGGAACACGGTAAATGAAAAATTCTATAGACAAGAAAATTGTATTTTAAAAAATCTTTATCATAATATTAAAATCATTATTCAGAAAAATTAATTTTTTAAAATATATGCAACATATCTTTTAATAAAACAAATACACTTTTAAAGAAATGTATTATAACATATTTCATGTCATATTAGTGAAATGGATTGTAAGAAAAAACAACGAATAAAAAAGTATCAAACCGTATTTCTTAATTATAAAACTTCAGTTTAAGAAAATTATTTAATATTATATAAAGTAAAATTTAAAAAATATAAAAAAAAGACTACTTCTTGCTGCAAAATGCATTTTACTTTTTCATATATTTTAAGTAATCTAAGGAATAAATGAATATATAAAACAGGATGTTTTAAAAATTCTATATATTTGCTGTATTGTACCACAAAAATAATAGCGTTCAAGTAGTGAATATGTTAATCGCTTTGCATTATGAATAACATTCATTGAATATAACTCAATGTTTAACAATATATTTATCGTTTTTTTTCTTTATACAAAGTACATATATAAATTACTATAATAATAAAAAAAGGGCTGAAATGGTTACAGAAAAACGAGTACAAAATATATAACTATAAAATAAGAGGATAATGATATATTATTAAGGTTTTGAATTAACTCTCATTAGACAAACTTAACATGTTAATTCACTTTCAAAAGTTTCAAAAGTATCTCAATTCGATATTAAACTGATAATAATTGACGAAAAATTCTACGTGTAACTGAGAATAACGATAGACTTCATATTGTTCTATGGTCATGATGTCAATAAATTAGTAAAACAATGTTATGTTACAGAACTCAGCAATTACTGTATTTCAAAAATAAAGAACAAGTAACGTAATGTGTCTTTTGACAATTATTGTGTTTATTTTGACTTTTAGTATTTTTATAAACGTCCAAAAGACATTAAAATGTTCAAAAAATTTTTAATTTTATAAACTGAAACTAACATTTTCTGACCGCTTTCGTAAGCTCTATCTTTGTCTATCTTTCGTTCAATTTAATAATTGTTATACTTCAGAGTATTACATATATTTACAATCTTATCATGGGATCTGTAATTTGTCGGATTACAAGGTATTCTTTTGTACAATATTGTGTTCTATAGGAGGTCTTAGGCACCATACTCTATGATCCAACAAATTTAATAGTAAACGGTGTATATATATAAATATATATATATACATATATATATATATATATATATATATATATATATATATATATATATATATATATATATATATATATATATATATATATATATATATATATATATATATATATATATATATATATATATATATATATATATATATATATATATATACAGTAAAATACTATTTTCAAATCATTTATTTATTATATATCTACGTTTTCTTTAGGTTCATATTTTCTCAATGAAGCGATTGCTCTTGTTTATATTTGAGTTATATGTTTCATCTGATACATTTGTTGTATGTAAAAAAGAAAAATAATTCCCCAATTCGTTCCCATAGAGCAAAAAGTGCCCTTTTTAACCTTGGCTGTTGCTCAAACACAATATTCATTGTTTAACGACCATTGAAACGTTAAAAAGGCTATCTATTTCATTCTATGGTATATTAAGAATGTTCCAAGACTACCTATATGATTTTGTTGTATTTGTTTGGAAATTTTATTTTTTAATTTTCAAATGTGAGGTATACGAAATTTATTATGTGAAAAGAAAGGAATATACTGAAATAGCGTTTTGCAAAAACAAACATCAATACGCTGTTCTGTTTAAAGTGGGAAATCAAAAAGTCATCTTAAATTGAAAATAGGATTCTTAGATTGTCATTACAAAGTCAAATGTTTCATCCTGTAGATGATTACATGAATATTGTCCCAGTTCTTACCACTGGTGTTACTTTCTTCCTTCTTTTTAAATATATATATATATATATATATATATATATATATATATATATATATATATATATATATATATATATATATATATATATATATATATATATATATATATATATATATATATATATATATATATATATATATATATATATATATATATATATATATATATATATATATATATATATATATATATATATATATCTTTTTGAAAGTAAATTGTTTTATATATTTTCTTTGTTAATAACTCAGTGAAAAAGTGGTAAAGACTTTTATATAACTGTCGTATTTTATCATTTCTAACACTTAATAGTTTATTATTTTTTATTAGGTTTTTCTATTTTATTTAACTATACACGTTAAGGTTGTGAATATAATTTATTATATATAAAGAAAAGAAAAAAACTCTGGAATATCAACTTCTTCTTTAACCGCCAAAGTAATTATTGTAAGTAAAACAATATATGTGAATAGATGGAACTAGTTGAATATCCAATAGCATAAGTTTCAACAAAATACTATTCTTACAAGATTTATGGGTAGGTAGTTTGGATAATTTAAAAACAAAGAGAATCAATCTTCAAACATTCTTTCAAAATTCTCTATTTAACATCTCTTTAAATTGTTTCCAATTTTATCACGTTTTAATTATTTTTATTTATTTGAACACTTACTTTTGTGAATTTGCATCTGATTCATTAACAACTAAATTATTTTTCTAATATCTACATTAATCTTATATTATTTTTAACGAATTTCATCTCCTACAAACCATTATTATATGATACTTAAAACTCAGCTTTACTCTAATATTTGATGGTTAATTCGCAACCTTGTAAACATAACACGGTCATAATTCCTCTAATTCCTCTATTGTGTGTAAATTACTCGATTGTTGAATAGCTCCTTTTTTTTATCATGTGAAAATTTTATGTTTTTTCCTGGTTCAAATACAAATTTTCAAAAAATTCTTTCCATGCAAAGTGTTTTCACAAAATCAATATATCAATAACAATAATTTGTCTACTTTTAATCCAATTTTTATAAAATTATATAACTAGGTTAGCTAAAAGTTTTATGTGATTATAATGTAGAAATTGCCTGGAAGTCTTCCATTAAGTACAGTTTTTTTTTTTAAGCTATTGCATAGCTTCTATCGCGGGTCTTGAGCGCGGGGACCGAATCCAGATATTCCGTAACGAAAAAACCTCACGCTCCCCACTCCGACGAGCAAGGAGGTGTGGCTTGAAGGCCGTGCATCGTCTAACGTCGTTTTAGTTCGGCAGTCTTCCCACATGTATTGTAAAATAATAAAAATATTTTAAATAAACAATATTAACTTTTTTTATTTATTTAATAATAGAAAAATTTGTTTTCTTATCGGTCCCCACGCTCAAAAAGTGTAACTTGAATTAATATAAAAGAAAAAGCAATACTGCATGAATAAAATAAATAAATAAATAAAAAATTATAATTGCATTAGTTGATACAAAATGCTATGCAATAGCTTTACCGCGGCAGTCCCCGAGTGCCACACGTCTTTTTTTTTTAATGATACTAATATCACGGTAGTCTATTTTATGATGCATAAAGCATTTACTGAGTATGTGTTGAAATAGTACACTGGCTATAACTTTTATAACGTCATCAATCTAGCGTCATATTTAACTTGTGATACAAACACATTTATATGCAACTCTATTTCGAAACAATTCACCAGTATGTTGTCAATTCATGACGTCATAAGTACTAGCCACGATGCTATTTCGGAACACCCTGACTGTAGTAATACTATAAAAAAATTATGAAATATTCAAGAATGGAATGAGTATAATATGATAATTTGTATTTCATTTGAAGTATCCTAAAAAATAATAAAAAATAATTCATTTTATTAACGCGTTCATGATTCTCTGTACATAATCTTCGTACAACGGCCTTAGTTTGGCCTCAAATACATACAAATGCAAGTTTTAAATAAGAATCAATGTTCTATTAATTACTGTGTTTTTTTATAATTTATTTTCTATTTAAAATTAGTTTTGATAATACATTAATTTTTAAATGCTTTCATTATATGCATTACTTTTTATACATTTTTAATATTAGTTACTATTGTTATCAGATTTTATTTTTTATCAATTTTTAATTATTATTGCTAATATTAGGTTTTTTTCAACCATTGTTGTAAATCGTTTGTTTTAAATATAATAAAAATTTATTATTACTCTTTGCATATGTCACAATTATCAAACATAACTTTATTTTTAAACGCAACCATGTTTAACAATGAATTTCGAATCGAAGCATCGAGCGTAAGCACATTTCGCAAGCGATAGTCAGAAGGAAGAGTTACTCACATTTATAGACATAAATGTCAAAGAGACTTTGAATAGAGTTCTGATAACCGACTATCCGACTATTCAGAGCGAACTGTATCGGAAAATAATCCGTTACTTATATTTCGTTTGTTATATTTGTCACTCTCTTCGCTTCGATTCAACTATATTTGGAAAGTCTACGCTTCCATTTTGTACTTGGTCTTCTATTTACAAATTTCAAAAACCTAATCTGATATAATTAAATGAGCAATTCTAGTATGTGTTTTTTGGAAATAATATTACTTCGAGGCGGAAGACGAGTACAGCACGCTAACACTTAGCCACTCCAATGACTATATGACTATAAATATTAAACAAATATATCATTACATCTAGCTAGGAATCATTTTTAGTAAATGTCATTTTATTCGTGTTTTATCGATAATTTTTTATAATGTAATGATATTTGTTTAATATTTATAGACATATAGTCATTGGAGTGGCTAAGTGTTAGCTGTACTCGTCTTCCGCCTCGAAGTAAATAATTTCCAAAAAACACAATTAAAAAAAAAAAAAAAATACCGAGCAAAGCTCTGTCATCCAGGTACTATATAATATAATACAAAAATAATTTTCTTGGTTTTAAGAGAATAAAAATTTATTGGTGGTTTATTTATTTATAGTTTTAATAATGAAAACTCTTGAGAGCATAACTTTCTATTTCTCCATCAATTAAAACTTTTTCCCCCAATGCTCCAAATCCACGAATTTTTATTTTTTTTGTATAGCGATAGAAAATTCATTAAATAGAAAATGTAAAACCTGTTTTTCTCGATCATTGATAAAACCAGAATATCCATTACCTGAAAATGGTAAAAATCTAAGTGTTGTCAGATAACGACATTCTGTTTTAGCAGGCGTTAGGTAAAATCTTTTGTCCATTTGTTATTCAACTATCTACCTGTTAAAATAACAAAAGATCGAATAGCGGACGCTCCAAATTTGTTTTTCTAGAATTTGTCATTCGTCCGTAATATATACGATACGATACGATAATATGTTCAAAAATGATTAAAGTTTAAATCATTTATCCCGATATTAGTTTTTATTATATCAATGGCGAATAAAAATTAAATTCAAACTAATTAAATGGTTTATTTTCATACTAGAATATCCATAAAATACATATATGATGAAATCATAAAAGTTTGTGAAATAATGAGTATTGTAAATAGAATGTAAATTGAATATGTTCAATAAAATAGATATAAAAGAGCATTATTATACCCGATGTCCAAAAAAGTACCAAAAATACATTTTGAATGTACAAAGAAGAGTCACTAAGTTAATATTTCTTTCTTCAGTTTCATGAATCGATTAAAATCCATATATAATTTAGAATTATGGAATTAATATTACATTGAGTATTTATAATATGCCTGAAAAATATATGAAATATATAACATACCATTTTTAACAGTTACATTTGGAATTTAAAACTATTTTCAGGGAGATTTTATAATTCTGAATTCTGTAATTGAATGTTACCAAAAATACTTATTTTAAGTTAAAAAATTGCTTAATCAAAATTATATATACATCACAAATTATATGTAAAGTTTTGTTAGAAAAAAACAGTTAGCCTTTGAAAGGTTATAATGTATGTGTGTTTAAATCAATTTTAATTTCTTGTTAAATTTTTGTTATGTAACAAAAATAGTTAACAATATAGTTATATATATATATATATATATATATATATATATATATATATATATATATATATATATATATATATATATATATATATATATATATATATATATATATATATATATATAAATTTAACATGAAAGTAAAATTGATTTAAAAACACATACATTATATCCTTTCAAAGGCTATTTTTTTCTAACAAAACTTTACATATAATTTGTGATGTAGATATACAAGTGAAATATTCTTAAAACACTCCTACACATGTTAATACAAGTAAAAGGGCGATACTTTGTTTAGTAAAGTTTGTTTTGATCTTACAAATAACTTGTAATGTTAATTGGAGTAAAGACGCTTCAATTAAACAATAAAAAATATAATCAAATACATAATTATGATGAATGTGGCCACATTTTGTTATTTTATTGTTCTAATAATATAAAGTGAAAACCATTGTATAAAAACAAGCTTTTATTTAAATGCACTAAAAATAAAGAGGAAAAATGACGTCACGCAGTTAACACCATGCATTGCTATCCAAACTGAACGTGTATACAAATTTCAGGTCAATCCGTTCAAGTATCTGTTCCACAATTGAATGGCAAAATTTTACTAGGACAAACAATGAAAAATTAATTATGATACTCACATTGATGACAAGTGTTGTGAAAGAAAAGTAATAATACTAACCCAAGTTAAATGGTAATTTTTTAAGAATTATCAAGTCGAAGTGAAGCTTAAATTATATTTTTTTAATGCATCAGATAGTATTATAAATGATATTGAAAGAAACTGCAACAAAATCATTATTTGTACTTCGAGAAAAATACAAGTTTCTACCTAATATAGAAAAAACGTTAGTTTTGGTGGTTCTATTAAAGTTTTAGTTTGAGTATGAATAGCATGTCTACCAAATTTTATCCAGCGTCTAAAAAATTTTTTTAGTATTGAAATATTTCCCAAAACTAAATAGTAAGATCAAAATCGAACGAAAGGTACAGCGGAATACACACAAACGAATTTCAAAACCGTCTCGTTATGCCACAGATTTGACAAATTTGGAGAGGAATTTCATTTAAATTTTCGGGGGACTGAATATTTTGCTAGGGTCAGTGTAAAAAAATTTAATTGATTATATATGTATGCAAACCACTTTCAATGATTAATAAACTTTCTTTCAAATACATACACTTGAATATTCGTTGAATGCCTATTATATAATAATATATATCTTTAATCCTGTGTGATGATATCAACCACTCAAAATCAGCATTTTCTATATATATATATATATATATATATATATATATATATATATATATATATATATATATATATATATATATATATATATATATATATATATATATATATATATATATATATATATATATATATATATATATATATATATATATATATATATAAAGATAGTTGATGGTTGGTTTCATTCATATCATAATTTATTATATTCATTTCAAATTATTTCGATACTTGAAAATGCTTTCTGCTGTTATATCCAGTATCATCACTACTCTGATTTACTCGAAGTTAACATAGGCTACAACAACTATGAAATACCATTGGTTGAATGTTTGTTGCTAGTTGCATAAATAACATTACTTACATCATCATCATGCATTCATGATGCATTTTGTATAATTTAATTACATCGTTATTATTATTGATTTGCATTTGATTTACTTGATATTTTAAATTTAGAATATATTCTATAATATATAATAGTTATTGTATACTAAATAACCGTATCTATATTTAAGCATCTTTGAAATTATACACATTCGAAACAGTATCTTCTTGAAACATTTGTACCTGAAACTTAAATTAAAAAAATTAAATTTTTGTCCCAGTGGTGACTAGCTGACCTTCAGTAGGACATTGGTGGTCATTAAAGGGACCCATTTATATAAATCCTAGAAATAGTAAATTGTGAAATAATATATATTTTTTTGAATTATTTAATCTCAAGCAAGATTTATGATAAAGATCTGAAAGCAATCTTCTAGTACCTTAGCCTTCATCACGAGCCTACCCAAGTGAGAGCTCATATTGTATGAGGTTGATATAAATCGTGCTTTTTTTTCAATTACTTCCTTCACGACATCTTCTATTTGTTTTAACTGGAACTCGATTTCTTTTCTTAAAAGCCATTTTAGATTAACACTTCAGCCATTAAATGATTTAATTTCAGTCAAGAAGCAAATTTCCATACGCATAATAAATGCCCGAGTCATGAATGGGACCTGGATGGGACGTCCCTTTCAAGACTTATTTCGTTCTCCAAACAAAATTTGCATTTTTTACAAATAACCTCAAAACAATAATATTTTGTAATCATTTTTAAAAATTATTACTTACCTTATATAGGTAGTTAAACAACAGCTCTGCTTGAATTATAGTAACCGTCAAATATTGTTAAAACAATAAATAAAACGAACTTTTAAAACAACAAACTTTAATAACTGGTCGCCATTTTGTTTCTTTTGAAACTCAAATGATAATTACATTAATATTATCTTTGATTTTGTGTTGTCAGAAGATATAAAACAATAATCTACTTCTTAGTTCCAAAGGCGGAAAATTTAACTTCCCCATTCTGAACGTGTCCCTTTCATATCACTTTTCCCGTACTTTAATATACATTTTCAGCTTATTTCTTTGAATTCTCTTTAAGTATATTATATTGGCTGATTTTTGTAATAGGCATGGCTGAATATCTCTTAAACTAATAACATTATCATAAAACGAAAATAATCTATTTAAAAGATACATAAAATATATTTGATATCTTTAAGTATATTTTTAAAAAATTGACAGAGTGAACCAAGGGCTCTCCAGCTTCCCAATTTGAGATCCAATCAATAATGTTTGCTTCAAAATAAAAAAAAAAACCGAAGGCGCTCGAGAATGTCAAGCTTTTATATCCAGGTTTGCGATACTCCTTTGCATCATGCTTATAGTTGTAAAAAAATTTTCGCATTATCGATTCAACTGGTCATTCTACTTATTACTTGTGACAAAATTTTATTTTTATATTAGGTCTGCATCTTGATCATTTTCAAAATACATGTTCAAAATATTATCTCCATGTATCTATCTGACCAACCATCTTTGTCCTTTTGTAAGTATGATGGACACATGTAAGATGCAAAAAGTAATAAAAATAAAATAATAATAGAATTCATCAAACAATAAAAATAAAAATGACAGTAAAAAAGAAGACGATAGAAAAATAGAAAAAGTATTAGCGAATTTCCTTTTCAAAATCAATAAGCTATTTGTTTTCTAAAAAGTTTACCGAACAAAATTATTCGATTTAATAGTGTAAAAAAAGACTACTTTTGATTCCGGTTCCTTTTATATTCGACATACATAATATGCCATTGTATAATAAGCTTAGTATAAAGTTTGTAGCGCTACCTAATATTGACCACATATACAAACTTTGGGTATACATGTTCATATAATAGAAACACCTAAATAGTTTATTTCTGACTGCTCGTCCATTCTTCATCACCAAAATATAAAATTCACTCATATGTCTAGTATCTAAACATATAACTCTGTTAGTTGTAATCTTCGCATCTATTTTTTCTTATTGGCCTCTCCCATTCGTTTTCAATTTGTTTGCACCTGTCAATATAATCTATACATTTTCACAGGCTCTACGATTCTACGTTAGTCGTTAACGGAAAACACATTGATTACTATTTATTACATAAACATCACACATTTATTAGTATTTAAGTGCCAAATAAGATTTTAAAAATCTTTTGAAATACTTCTTTATTAATTTCAGTCCTATTTCAGTTATCGATTTTTTAAATTCTCGAAAAAGTTCCATTCCGATTATTTGGAGAAATCCATTAACTGTAACACGTGTGAATTTGTTTCTTATTTATGTTTCTTAATTTATAATATAATATGTTATTATAAGGAAAATAATTTTATGAATAAAAATGATTATTAAGAAGGAATTGTAGTAAGTTACGCAGGCACTGCAAGACAAGTTTTTATATAATAATACATTGCATGTCCACCATATTGTATAACATAACCTCACCTAACCTAATATAATCAAACAATTCACAAAAATATGACAAATATACAACTTATTTGCTGTCATTGTATATGAATTTCGTTCTTATTTATATTGTATATATCTAATATAAACCAGGGAACAAAAGCTGTATGATAAATAAAATCGGTTAAGTGTTAATCAAGACATTTTTCTATAAAGGATGTTACGGCGGTGAAGGATTGAAAAAATGTATGATTGCAAAAAATATTAAAATCAATCATTTTATTCCACACTTAATCTGCTTTTAACTTATTACTCATAGAAAGTGGTTTTTTTTTATTACTCTAAAAATCTATATCTAAATATCAAGACAGAAAGAAAATCTTGAAATCTGGAATTTTGTATAGAAAATGTATAGATAACAATATTCTGAGTATATGCAGAAAATTGTCGAAAAATTTAAAAGAATGAATAGAAATGCCTTTTTAATTTACAAAAACATTATATGATCGACTTATACTATATTATTAAAAAGTTTACTACGGTATGCTAAAATATGATGACGATACGAAAGCATGTTCATTTTAGCTCTTGATGTAATATGGTGTTGTTGTCGCTTTGATATTTTCTTCATACAATTTTCTATACAAAGAAAAATCTCATCTTTGTATTTTGTGCAGTTTTTTTTTTTTTTTTTATTAATTTTCAGTAGTGACGCTGTGACCAAGAATCAACCATACACACCAGGAGAGAATTGGTCAACAATATTGAATTTAAAATTTTTCTAATAAACGAATGTGTTTATAACAATTCACAATTTAAGTTACTGTTTTCAAGTGTGTTAAGAATTGTTGTACCATTTTCAATATCATGAGGGAATCTGATTGATGTCGTATCGAAAACTGAAAATTAATCTATAGAATGTCCCTAATTAAATGATCCAAGGGAACTAATCTAAGGATATTTGGCTTTCCAATTTATAAATATTTAATTATAAGGAGTAATATAAATACATTTAATCCGCTACGTCGATTGACAAATAGTTGTTCAATTAGACTTTCAGTCTCTTCAATCCACCACATATGGCCATCCGATGTTCATTTCAGTTTTTTTACAAATACTACAGATACCGCATAAGTATTAAATCTACAAATGTTAAATAATGAACTGACTTATTATGGATAAAATGTTAGTTTTATTTATTTGCTCAATATAATATATATATATATATATATATATATATATATATATATATATATAAATATATATTATATATTTATATATATATATATATAAATATATAATATATATGTTAAATTTGGCCAAAATATATACATCAACATATATATGTAAAATTAGGCCAAAAGTTTGGAAGCCATTTTCCACCATCAAGATAATAAAAAAACGAGTAGTAATTTACAAAATGAATTTAGACTAAAATTAGAAAGAAGAAAATTTCAAATAAAGAAATTGTTTTGTTTCTTTGAAATACAAAAATTTAGAATTTTAGATTCACCACAATTGTACTTTTTTAATTATTTTTTTGAATTCAATTTCTATTTATAATTTGTAAAAACTGAAATCAAAAAATGTATGGAAAAAGAATTTGATGACATCAGTTTGTTATCCACTGAACACAGATTTACTTGATATTTTAAATTTAGAATATATTCTATAATATATAATAGTTATTGTATACTAAATAACCGTATCTATATTTAAGCATCTTTGAAATTATACACATTCGAAACAGTATCTTCTTGAAACATTTGTACCTGAAACTTAAATTAAAAAAATTAAATTTTTGTCCCAGTGGTGACTAGCTGACCTTCAGTAGGACATTGGTGGTCATTAAAGGGACCCATTTATATAAATCCTAGAAATAGTAAATTGTATTATGATTTTGTAACTAAAAATTTGAAACAAGTCAATGTAATCATATGCTGACGTTTAAATTTAATTTAGTTTTCTTGTGTAATCTGTATGATTACACCTCCAAATTAAATTTTTTTTGGTATTTGGGTCTGTTAAATATTTCTAGGTAAATTATTTGAACTAAATTTCACATTTTCTCGTTCATTTAATTCATTGTATACAAATGAACCAAGTACCATAGATCGAAATATTTTCTTAAACGACAAAAAGACGAAGGTGATTTCCAAGTCAACGCTTTTAATTTTCAATGTTTTTAGCAAAAAAATTAAACTTAAAAGCTTATTATTTTGCACCAACAAACCAAATTAATTAATATCGCGTTACGTAAAGCCGACTCAAAATTATAAAACTTATACTTACATTCGCTTAAGAACTCTGTTATTAAGGTTGAATAAAATTTATTTTTTTTAATTTTACAGAATTTCGTCGGTTTAATTTTTTTTTTTTAAGTTTTTTTTTTATGAGATAAATAAATCTTCCAATTTTGTTAATTGTAGCTGTAAGCCTCAATTGGATTTCAAGTTCAAATAAAAAACTTGAAATTAAGTCCAAATTATAGACCAATTAATTATTTAGGTAAAAAATTGTAGGTAAATATTTTCCTATAATTTTAAAACCGATCATTTCTACTTTGCTTGAAACCTTTTTGTGTTTGCTTCTTTTTAACAAATGAATACAGAGAAACAATATATCTAATTGCACGTATATATCGCCATGTCTTGTTTCAATATTGTTTTATTTAAACATTGAAACATATTCTTTTAACAATATAATTAATCGCAAGGTTATCGGCTAAGAGTTTTAAGTCTAGACACCAAATGTTTGATGCTATACTTCTTTTGGCGCGTTTCAATGATAGTGAATTTGTGAGCTGCGCGCGCACGTTTCCATAACAACGAACGACAAAAGTTTAAATTTTATTTCTTTCTATGCCCATTAGGTTTATTAGGAACTCATAATTTATTTATACATAATGAAAAATCATATTCTCCTGATATATATACTATAGTAATTATGTTTCACTCTCATAGGCAAGATGAAGAAAAAGATAGATAGATAGATGAATGATTATACTTTTTTTGCTTTTGCTTGCTGTATATTTTTGAGGTTACACAGACGCGTTATGAAAAAAAATTATGAGAAAGAAATTTTAATATGCGCGTGCATCACCGTCACACAAAATTCACAGGCAGATACCGTAAAACCAAGCCACTGATGATAAACTCATCCGAGTTCCGATTCCATCATTCCCGGAAGATGCAATGACAGTAAACATAATTTAAAAAAAAAAATAACTTTCTTATAATATGATAATTTATTTTACACTTAATGTGATAAAATATATATTTATTTATTTAATTTTTGAAATTTAAACTGAGCTTTATTGACTGTGGTTGAGTATCCTTCTCCAGCCCTTTTATTATTTTATTTTAATTATTATGTTTGCAAATAAAAATTGTTTTATAATGATGCCAAAGAAGTATAACTAATGACGCGCGTACATGTGCACGCATCCATTTTATTAATTTTTTCTTTGTTTTTATGTAAATTAATTATCAAAAATTATAAATATAATAAATAGCGCCTTTGGCGTAGGCGCTATATATAAGAAACATTAATTGTCCAAAATTCTTGATGAGTCGAATCTATTAAATAAATTTCGATGCTTACCCCAAGTTCCTAGATCAAAATCTTTTATATTTTATAAATACACATTTTGACTATTAAGTAGTCATTATCGGTATGATTTAGGTAGCTTTAATGATACTCCGATGAGATGTTACACATTGCTAATTTGGTGACGGATTGGTGATGATTTATTCGAAAAAATCTCTTTAATAATGCTTATAAGAATCTTTTATTGGAATATATTTTCAGCAAACGATGGTTTGTTTAAAATAAACACATAGTAAAAAAATAGTAGAAGCAAAATTATAGAGAATTAGTTTCGTAAGAAGGATTTTTATCTCATTTGAAAGGGTCATATCCATGACTACTTGTTAAAACTTAAATGCAATAGTGAACTGTTGATGTCCATTCACCATTTCAGTGCTTGGTATATAATGTGAAATCCAATGTATATAAAAGTATTCCGCCTGAATTCAACATGTGTGCAATGAAAAATTCAATACAATGAATAAGTGAAGTAACAGAATTTGTAATAAGAACAAAAAATGCATAGGGAATATTAAAGAGTGCAATTTGTGAGAGATGAGAAAGCACTTTTTTCATTCAAAAGTGTAATACAAAAATAATATAAAATAAAATAAACATGCCTGATTAATTAAGTCTTCAATAGTAATATCGATTTGAAATCAATTACGTATTTTCATTTTAACGTTTATTTCCCCTTATTGTGGGAGAGTATGTTAATAAATGATTTTTGGTTTTGAACCCAGGAAATTATTTGGAATTTTTTCTATATTTGTTATAAATATTCATGTATTCAAAATAAAAAGTATTCAAAACTTCTACAAATTGACGTCCTGGCTTCAAATATTCATCGAAACTTTAAGGGTCTGTTATTTTGGATCAAATAAAAAGTAAATAATTAATCATTAAAGAGAACAACAAATAGTAATTATTTAAATACCCGAGAAATGGGGAACTTACAATATTTAAACTCTTCACAAAATAAATACTAAAAAACGCAATTTGTCGGATGTCATTTACATATTTTGGTTATTCACGAATTTTTACGCTAAAATAATTTCAGTTCGCAAGCAAAATTTAAACATTCTATATCTTTTCGTTTTTGAGCTATCTTAATAACGGACAGGCGAACGGACAAACGGCCAGAAATAGAAAAAATTAGGTGATTCTGTGAGCTCCTATACCAAAACTTTTAGTGCCTTCAACATTTTTAAACGTTATAAACTTTACGTTAAGCTACATACTCCTTTATAAAGATGATTTTTATACTAACCAAAACTTAAATATGATGATATTTTAGCAATCGTTGTTTCGGTAATTCTCTTTCAAATTTTAATTATTCAGTATTGCGCTCCTCTAACTAGCCATTTTCATAGAGTAGCCGTCGTTTGCATCGATTTGTTACACGGTACATTGCTTGGTGAACATTCAAAATAAAAAAAGTTATTTCATAAAAATCACTGTTTCTTGTTATTTGGTATCGGTTTGTATATCAAAAAATTATAAATCTGTTAACAATGATACCATATAAAAATAAAACCGAGAACTTATTGAGTAAAGCCGATTATAATAATTTCATATCGTATTATACGACTGTCAATTTCCATTATTACTTGCGAGTTTTTCTATGATATCGGAAATTTCGTGTTCATGATTTAAAAAAATAAATTTTTTTTGCTCCGATTTCAAAAAAATTGTTTAAACAGACATTTGGAACATTTTAAGCATTTTTCGTTTTGTTTCTGTCGGAGTATCTATCTCTGAAACTTATCTACACGAACGCGAATAATTACAAAACTACTTTATCGATATTTATAAATTTTTGGTAAATAATAGTGGAGGTGTTCGTGATGGTTTCATTTAAAAAAAATCTCATCTATATATTACCGTTCCGGGGATAAAGCACTTGAAATTTGATACTTTTTTTACTGTCCGATTTTGATAAAATGTACATGTGTGATATAGGCTTACATAAATAGCATCTCAATTGATTATGTAGAACATTGTTATTAAAGAAAAATTGCAACGAATAAACAGGTAAAATATAAAGTCATTTTATGGATGATGTAATTTTTTCTGGATAGTGAGGGGAGAATCGTAAACCAATTATAAAACTTTATACGTAACAATTATAAAACACGAATATGAAAATACGTGTGGAATTCAATTTATTGTTACCATAGTCACAAAAATACATTAATGCTTGTAACTAATAACAAAATTGTAACTAATCACAAAAAATATTTAGGTAATTTCCACTATTTTATTATTAAAATTTAAAAAAATTATTATAATAATAATTGTTTTGGTTAATATAACCATTTTCAAACAATAAATGATTGTTTGAAAATAAAAACTAAAGTTATCTGTAGATATTATTTCATAGAAAGTTGTGGGCTCCATTTTAGAATAACACATTTTGGAGACTTATTTGAACGTCGGGTATTATTTGCACAATAAATAATTGACAAAAAATATAAAAATGGGATCCATAAGGAAAAATTTTTTTGAAATTTACATTTAAAAACAAAAAAAGGTTTATATGATTGAAGTATAGAAATATATTTTTCCATTTATTATGCAAATTGAAACTTTTTCATTAAAGTGCAACTTGTTCATTTATTTCTTTTATTATATTTGATCGAACGGCCCTTGCCTGAATTCGAACCCGCAACGTCCAGTTTAAGTATGGCAGACAGGTTTATCACATTCAGGAAATTTACTGTGCAACTACTTGGATTAAATGTAATACTGTTTGAATTAAATTTATCTTCTCAGTGAAAATATTCAAAAATACAAACATTTAAGGTATTTACCATAAACGTGAGTGTGGCTTCCCTCTTACAAAGCTACATGCACCTGCATGTGTGTTAATAGGCTGAATATAGCATAGAAAATTATATTTAATAGATCTAATATATGGTAAATGAAAGTCAGTGGCTTAAGTGATAGATCATAAATCTATAAGAATCCATAGACCCAGATTGTTTTTAACGAATTTTTTTTTTTTTTGGTTAAGAATACGTTATCAAGGATTTATCGCGGTACTTTATTTCCTTTTGAGTTATCTTGATGATGGACAGGCAGCCAGGCGAATATGTAGACGAACATTTTTTCTAGTGTTACAAACTTTAAATTATACATGTGTTGGATAAAATAAGTAATGCAAATTAAAATTAATTCTAATAATTTTAACGCTTAAAATTATTTAGCCTTAGATCTCTCACGTATAGGTTCATATTAAGTTCATCCCACCCAAATGGTGTGAACTGTTCCAGGCATGTTAAAAAAAAGATCTAAGTTAATTAGGTATATTTAGTTAATCTTATATGAATGCTTGGGCCATTCACCTGTTTAATTTACAAACGTTCAATATTCGAAGCTCATTTCCCGCGTTCCGTTTCATTACATATTTTTAACCAAAATTATGCTAAATTAATTCATGTAAGATAATGCTTAATTAATTCATGCAAACAACTGTGCTTATTTGATAAGATAAAATAGTTTTAGGAAAATTCAAGACCGCTATCGTTGTTTTAAATGGGTTTTTTTTATCAATCGTACTTAAATTTTCACGTGTATTTAAAATTGTGCTTGCAGCAGTTAAATTTTATTACAATGGCCATATAATTCAATTTTTTTAAACAAATATTACAATAATAATCGGCTTTAGTATAATAATCAAATCATGTAAATATTTATATATTTAATGTAATAATACAACGTTAGTATAATTACAGTATTATAATAACAATTTGGATTACATAAAAATAGTAAATTGAAATTAACACTTTTGAAAATAAATAATTCCTGTAATTTTGAATAGCTCTACATATTGTAACAAAAAAATGATAAATTAAATAAATGCTATAGAAAATACTTATCTTGACGTAAGATAATGTCAGTATTTAATTTGATTATTAACATTGATTAACAGATGGCTATAGCGGTTGAATATCGGCAATGAATGGGCATTTGTAAACTTTGATAAAAAATTTACAATAATGAATTATAGTCGCATGACGTATAATTGATCTTAAAAATCAATAAGTATGTGTGAATTTCATCGATAAAAGAAAAAACTAATGTATAGATCTGTACACATAACCATTAAGGGACATTCAGTTTTCTAACTCATTATTGAATTCGCTTGATTAAAGATTACGGATGCTTGACGGCATTCAACAGATATAGCCATCTCTTCAACACTACTTGTAATCACATTAATTACTGGGATTGGACAGGTTTAACTCTACGGGCGTTTGTATTCTATGACTTTGCCTTGTTGTATTTCTTGTCGATGGTTGGATTTATGAAATTTTGAATAAGTATTTATGTTAACGAAATAATATTGTTTGAAAACTTTGATTCGTACATAGTTCGTAGTAAAAGAAACAGGCAGAATAACAAATTTTTAAAAGCGCTTTTTTAATTAAATGTTCTTCTGTATTTCAAGGTTCGGCCTAGAGATTTCTGTCAGGATGCGAACACAGTGGTATCTTTAAATATATCTGGTTATAATACGATTTTACAATTGAAAAAAAAGAAATACTTTCAAATTCTCAAGAAAATGATTGAATTAATACTTATAAAATGAAGTTTTTTTCTCTTGTCGAAGATATTAATTTTATAATGATTATTTAATAATATAAATGAAAATTAACAAAATTGTGTGTAGTAATTAAGTCGTTAAATTTAAATTTGACTCAGTTATAAAAAGTTTTTATGTACCCACATATAAATTATAAATTGATTTATAGTGATTTCTAATTAATATCTTTTATTAGAAAACATGCATCTGCTTGTTAACAAAAATATACAATTATATAAAAAATGATTGAAAAACGATGAATTTTAAATCTTATTTGATGTTTTACTGGACTCAAATTATGGAAATATAATCAGATTACAGCATAAGATGGTATTGGATGTGAAAGCAAACATAATTTTAAGCATAATAATGGGTTTTAAGAACACTTTTCTTGTTCATTTACTATTCGAAGTCAGTACCAACGAATCTGTTTTCCTAAAGATATGTTTAGCTCCAGTCAAATGGTAAGTGGTGATAAGCAAATGATTTATTCAAGTGTTTATTTAAATTAATATTCTTTTTTTTTAATGTAACCGCCCCAACCGTTTGTCTTTTCTAGGTAAAATGTAATCGTCGAACAGGGACATTTTTATAAAAAGTTATGCGCGAATAAACACAAAAAAAAACATATATATCATTTAAGATATATCACTTTTAGACTATTTTCAAAATATCAAAATAGACATCAAAAGGCATAATCTTATCATGAGAATAGTCCATATCTTGAAAACTCAATTGTTTTTTATTAAACTTACATTCAGCTCTAAGATAAAAGGTATAAATATATTAAATAATTTCAAATTGATTTTTAGTTTCTGAGAAACCTACATACGTTTCGCTATTAGACTGTTTTCATCAAAAGGCACACTCTTATTATGAAAATAGTTCAAATCGATTTTGCTGAAACTTGCTTTGAACCATAAAAAAAAATACGAAGACAATCTTATATGATTACAAACATACACACATACATAAATACATTGTTAACTTTGCCATATGCGTTTAGAAGGCCTTACAGGCTAACATATACGAATATTGTATATTTTCAAGTTAGTTAATAAAAGAATGCAGTACTTCAAACTAATTAAATTATAATTTAAACACAAAACAAAATTGTTTATAATTTATAATTTATTTAAATTAATATAATATGAAAATCTATGAATATAAATGTGGATGAAGAACTAGTATAAATATAATATACATGTAGTATAATTATTATTAGAATTTAAAAATGTAATTAAATTAAATATGTTGTAGTTGTTGAATAGATAAATAAATTATCATGCATGCAATTTACTTACTTATACTATTTACTACTTACCTTTTTAGTAATAGTAAATAATAATAAATGTAATGACTTAGTTATTTGTAAGATAAAATAAAACTATGATATTCGTTTTAATATACAAAATACACCAAGTGTTTTTTATCAAATGTACTAAAAATATGACTTGACTGTTCGTATATAAATTGTGTTTTTTTTAAGAATCTCTTCAATTCACTAAGATTAGTATGAAATTTGGAACGAAAATTCTTTTTCTGGTTCTTGCCGCTGTCATTTGACATGTGTATAGTTTAAAAACTTACATGTGTTTAAAATTAGAAAAAAATTAAACCAAAGTATTTGTTTTAAAAGTGATGAAATATTATTTTGGAATTTGATTGTTTAAAAACCTATAGTTTTGGTTTAGTTCATTTCAATTTTTTGTATATATTATCGTAATCTTCTTTTACTCTTTTTATTACAATTTTATAATTTCCGACCAGAATCTATAAAAATGTGATAAAAGAAATTAATCTATAGAAATTATAAAGTTATTAGAGGGTATAGATAGAGGTAGCACATTCGACTAGTAACTGGATGGTACCTATTACAATCCCCGATAAGTGTTATTGTATTCTATACTTAATACCTTTCAATAAGTACATTTATGATAATAAATATTTGAAAAATATGAAATATATTATAAATTAAAATATATCTTGAACGCGTTAAAACAAATATTTAACTCTAATTAATGAACTGTATAACTCAATATTTGAAAAAAAACATTGCTCGTATTAAAATCAGGAGACATTTGACTTTTGAACATCATGATCCAGTCCAGTTTTAATATAAAAAGTTCATCTATGTTAATATACACAATATTTCATACACATAGGGTATATAATATATACATAGACAACTGTCTAAAATGTTGTTTTTGGAACATATCGAATTTAAGTGCTTATTAGCTTATATGATGTTACAGAATGGTTTATAATTCAATGTATTTAAAAGCCAATACTTCAGAAAAATTCACGGAAACCTATATTTTTGAAGAAAAATTTCTTAAGTGATTCTAAACGGCATTCTGAATTGTTACTCCGATTCATGAGCCTTGATAAATGTTTTGTCGAATCAAAGGTTGCACTAAACACTGTTGGAACGGTTTTTAATCATTAATATTCAAAAAATACTCTAAATATCCAATCTTAACAGTTATAAATACATTTATAAAAAAAAAATATATATATATTGTAATTATATGTGTTAGTTAGCTATAAAGTAGCCAAAATTGTGGATAATTTTATTTTTTCCCAAATAAAAGTGGTTTCTTGTCAGAAAACAAGCATTTTTATCTTCGAATTATTCTTCTTTTATTTATGGTAAAAATAAAGTTATGGATCCAGTAGACCGAATGGACCGACTTTTCTCATAAACGGGCTTATGTTTTTTTTTCTTCCTTTTGTTGTTGATTTCCGTACATAAAAATTTCATAACAACCTTCGCGAATCTTCAAATGACTCACTATGTAAATTTTTAGAACCACTAAAGACAGGTTCTTACAGAAACTTTTTTATTCCAATGTATAATGTCTTTAATGTCTGGATTATTTAGAATATGATTTATAGATTAACATTGGGTTGAAATAGCTACAAACAAGGTGAAGATTTACTCTGAAAATTTTACTTTCTGTGTGCATATTTGACTATGGAAATCGATAGCTCTCGTTTTGTAACTGATTTAAGTAGGGATCTGATAGGGTCGTTACTATATTCAAAGGTTATAGGTTGTTATACTCGCAAAATTACTTTAATGGGAATTCCATTCATTCTAATGTTTGGCAAGAAAGTTGTGGCATTTGATTAAAATATAACAAAAAAATCGAATATTCGTTTCTTTTAAACTTACGTACAGCATCGAAAATTTTTTCGGGTAAAGACAAATGTACATATATTTCTAAAACTATATTTATAAATGAATATTGTTTTTCTGATTCTTAACGCATTCGCTTGACATTATTATCGTTTAAAACATTACATGTGGTAAAAAGTAGAGAAATTCATTCGAAACATGTCGAAAATTTGATTTTAAAGTTATAAATTATTGTTGTGGAATTTTTTTTTTTTTAAATCTGGTTTACTTCATTTGTGAAAACATGGTATAATTAATATGAATATATTCAAAATGAGTATGACAAACTATTTTTTATAAAAATTTGTTTTTTCGGAAAAAATCAATTGTAGAATACTGTATCTTACTGTACTATGTTAGTACCGTATCTAAATGTCAGTGTACAAATATTGTATCAAAATTTAAAGAAGTACATGTATTTTGTATGACATGACATTAAAACATTACGTGATATTGGCACGCTAGTTTTATTATTTGTATCTATTTACGAATCATGTTCTGGATGTTATTCGAGTTTATATTATATATTATTGTTATTACTATTATTGCAAAGATTTTAATGGTATTGTATTTTTCAAGTAATTCAACATGCAATAATTTTTTTTATTCATTTTATTTATCAATAATAACATAATATTAAAAAATTTTATATTGTACAAACAAATATTCTAATGTATCTCCTAACATTTCGTTTTGCAATCATCAAAAAGCATTTAATGATGACATTATGATTCAAATCGTAATTTAATCGTGCAAATTGAAAGCGATTTATAACACCTGCAAATTTATACAAACTTCACTAAATTATATTAATCCTTCTAGGTCAATAAATAGCTATAAAATATTCAGGTTTTTATTATTCACACTGAAAGCGCTAGTGAAATAGAATTACATGTTTTCGTGAAAGTAAATCTTGTTAGAGCTTGACCGACGTAAAATGTTGATTAACAACCTCAAACACTGACTTCTCTAGTGGGCAGCTGTGTTTGTGACACTACATTTCGTAATTGTCTCTTTTCGAATAATCATCACAGTATCTCATTACTAATGAGAGAACTAAAATGAAGTTCCCTACACGTGCACACTAATTTGTGCATCAACACTGCATTATTGTGAAAACAATAATAAAAATAGTATCCTTTCTTCTTATTTAATCATAAAATTGAAACACTTCGTGTATTTAAAGTTTTATGTCAACGGTGGTTAAATGTTTGTACTTCGAAATAGTTTTTCATTATACCGGTAATTAGAGTCTTCGTTAGCATGAATATCCAAAACTTGTAGAGAAATTTTTTAAATATCGAAAAAAATGCATTCAGTACCTCTCAGTAGTGAGTTTAGAATTGAATTGAATAAAACAGCGCATACACAAACAACAGGCCATATATAATCAGAGCATACGACAGATAATTATTACGCAATACTTTTTACTTTTTGAATGAAATGAAAAATTGAATAACACATAACTTTCATTCAATAATTTGTATTTTAGTAATATTTTTGAATTTTAGTAATAAAAATTCGCACAAAAGAAATGATAATAGTTTATAATTTTTTCATTCCTCCTTAAAAAAAGACAGGATGCCATTAAATTTTAATCACTACATGGTATAAAACAAAGTGGCTTTCTCTGTCCCTATATCCCAATGTATGCTTAAATCATTAAAACTACGCAACGGATTTTGATGCGGTTTTTTATAATAGATAGAGTGATTGAAGAGGAAGGTTTATATGTATAATAATATCCATTAAATAATGGAGAAATACTGTTATTTTTGAGGTTTCTAATGAGATGTCGTAAATAATTTCATTTTTTCCGCTTACATTGTAAACGCAGGCTGAACTCTACGATATTTATCAAAATAATGTACTAAGTATTGTACACATTGAAAAGGTCTACAGAAAACTCCGCTATGGTATATTTCTATATCTTATGGATATTCCACAATAACATTTTGTTGTCATTTACTTTTTACGACAAATAATGGCTAATTTTCGAAACGATTTATTTTTAATTATTAATTTAATATCTATATAAAAATACATGTCATCTGCTACAAAATTTCTATGATGCGTGGCTTAGGCCGAACTCCGCCCCGTAGGTCAAAGGGTACCGGGTGTCTACACCAAATACGGGGTTAAAATTTCGTGTCAAGGGTTTCGTACTTTTTGCTGACGCGGAACCAAGGTCGTAGGCCAACCCAGAGATACCGGGTGTTGCATACCAAATACGAGATGTAAATATAAAAATTTCGTGGCACGGGTTTCCTACACGAAATACCGGGAGACTCGAAATAAATACCGGTTGCCCCACAACAAATACCGGGTGCTCCAAATTGTCACAGAAACGCGTGGCCGTGTCTGCTTGTGTATAGTATATAATATATGACAATAACTAATCACATTATTGTAATTAAGTTTGTAAAATATTCAGAGTGTGTTATGAGTTATTATAATTTTTGTTACTATGGCGCTGAAATTTTAATATTAATCACCTGTAAGCTATTCACATTTATAGAAACCAGTGGAAAATTCTCATCTAATAAGTAAAAAAAAAAAAAAAAAACAATCGCAAACAAATGAAACAATAATATATACATTTGATAAACAAAAAATCTTGATGATTATATATTGTCCAAATTATCATTAAACCTTATTATCAATATTGCTTTCCAAACAATTTTTAGTTTTACTCGATTTATGGCCATATTCTGTGCTGTATATAATTATAAAAATAAATCATTTTGTCTATCCTGTGCAAGTTCATATAAAATAGCAGCTTAAAATAATTGCAAATGGATGCGGAATGTTTATATCAAGAGAGTTCTCGGTCGAGTAGTTAGAGATACACTCACTGATAGGAATAAATGATACAAGGCTTTATTAAAAAAAAAATTACACTGCCTGTTTTGGAAGCCTTTTCCCACCCCTCTGTTTTGAAATCAATTTAAAACGTGTGTCGATTTATTTCTGACAGAAGTCACTCATAGAGATTAGTAGTATAAATATTTACAGCCATTGTTGAAATCTTTATTAATGAATTTTGGCAATAAATAGAAGTTTAAATTTATAGTTCGAACCTCCTTACTAAAGCAATCTTTATAACATTTTATCTATGCAAGTTATAAAAAGTTAAAACAACAATTCCGACTACACTCCACTTATATTTGATGTACATAAGATATCATGTTGCGTTATAAATCATCTTCAATGCTAATAAACAATCACGCTATCTTCATATATTGTTATGTTTACCATACTACACCACCGGTGCTGATATCGCAGGAGTCGAGCTGAGTCGACTCAACTTAACAACAGAGACCGGTAGACCTACTGTTTGGTTTGTTTACTTATATTAAACTCCACTCGTATACTATAAAATTGTATGTGAACATATACTACTTCAAACAGTGTATGTTAACGTTAGTTAATGTTCACTTTCGTTATTTGCTGCACGCACGCATATACTAAAGGTTGGCACTCACCAACGTATAAAATCGTTTTAGTATCTGACAAACCATAAAAATTTTGAGAATATTTGGTAGATTTGTGGAAATTGATTTCAATTAAACTTGCTAATAAAAAATTTGTGAAGAATTAAAACCTAATTCTTACAATGAGCTTTAAAAAGTATTTGTTTACAAAATTCAATAATATTTAGAAGACACCCGCAATCGTATTCCAATAATTTGTAGTAATACGTATCAGAGTTACTTGATGGAACGCATCTACGGTTAGTTATCTTCTGAATATTATACTTGACGAAATGTTTGCAATATATTTAAGTGTTGTCGGAGCGAGGTTTAAATTCTTTTAAAGTCTATTTCTATCTTTTAAATATATTTTTTGGTTGACTGAATATTATATTATTCAATACAGTTTTTAATTGTACTAATTGAGCTTTTCATTTGATACCCAACACGACACGTTTTAAAATTTTTACAATCTCTGAATCAAATTAAATAACTGATATATCATTGAACATAATCGCTAATGTTTGTTTATATAGTTTGTTTGTGATAATAATAACCGATGCTTTTTGCTTTGTACTAATTGAGTTAAAAACAACAAATGTGAGTTACTGATTGATTTTCTTACATATTTTTCTAATATCATTAAATAATGCTTTCCATACCTGATTTTATAAAATATATGAAGGATGAGCGTATATTAAATTTAGCCAGATGATTATAACATTTGAAATTTTGAAGTGATTAATTAATCTTGAGCATAAGTATTCCATGACATCACCTTAGTAGTTAATTTTCCTTTATCTGTTTCCCCGTCCAAACATCCGTCCGTCTGTCCGTCATCAAGATAATTCTAAAAAAACAAAGATCCGAGCAAAAACTTTGGAGGCGTAATTTAAACTAAATAATTTGTGAATTTTGTCAGATAAATGTTTCAAATAAAAGTTGAAAGGCTTAATATGATCTATAAACACAAATTTTATGGACATATTTAGAAAAAAATCGTTGTAGTCATTTTCAAGGGAAACACGTAAAAAAAATCACCTAATATACAATTGTAATTTTGATAGGATTAGAATATCTCCTTTTACTAGGAGTACTTAAAAGAAAGTGTAAAAGAATGTATTAGTTTATTATACGTGTAATATGACCTTTATATTTACAAACAATAAACCATAAAAGGATTCACCTTCTATAACAGTTGGCTGTAGCGTTAGATATTCAAATTATATTAAAAACATATCTAGGTGTGCGTGGAAATGAAGTGTTTCAATATCTACACAATGATTTTATCGTTAAATAATATTTATATTATAATAATAGCTTTTAACTGCCATGTTTCTGATCATATATACACAGGTATACATGCATTCAATCTAATATAAGAGTTCTAAACAACTAAATATTATCACGGTTAGTAGACCAGCGTCTGAATGGGATTTAGTATGCAAAATATGAGCACCGCATTCTGTCAATAGCATTGTGTTAAGAATATCTTCAATATTATTTAACTTAAATTATTAATAATTCGGATGCATCTGGTAAAATTTTTGGTTCATTTTTTTAGGACTCTCACGTCTTTTTAGATTGACAATAACATTTTCGACTATTTGAATGGCTGATTTATATGAATTGCGAAAAAATAAACACATTTGAACTTTTGAGATGTTTTCGAAAAAAGTTTTGCTTTCGTGGTATAAGCAATTTAAGAATGGATAAGGTTGAAATAATAAATTTAAAAATATAGTTTTACCAAATTCTACTCCAAATTTTGTAAACTCAACATATATACCAGAGTATATTCATTTTAGTCTCAAGTTAGTTACGCTGGAAATATATATAGAAAACCGCAAAACAAAATTTTGTCATAGATATTGATAGAATCACACAATTTTCCCATTTAATTGAAATTTTGGTGACTTATTCTAGGCATAAAAACTGATTTTAATTTCGTGGATGAGCGTGGGTCCTATGTATCCAATCCACAACTTATAAACCAAAGCTACCTTCAAAAGATAGAAGAACATTTCAAAAACAAGAATATTTGTTTTCTGAAATTTTGTTTGCATAATTTTTTCGTAAAATGTTTGGATTTTCTTCAATTTTTGGTAAAATTTAGCTAAATAACACAAGTAAGTAATGTACATATTATTATTCTATACGTATTTTTAACGATATAGACTGGATATTTAGTGTATTTTATAAATGCATATGATTGAGAATAGTTCAAATATTGATACTTAACCATACATCGTGTATCTAATCAATTAACTGTCTTAGTTGTTATTTTCACTTGTTTAATTAGTTTTTCGTGTGACAAGTTATATTTCCTTGCATAATATGTCATCTCGTATAATTTTTTCTTCCTGAAAGAATATTTGTGGACTGTTTTTCGAACTAGCCCGAAAACTAAGAATTTATCGAAATAGTGAAAACATTTGATAATAGTTATAGACTTCTTGTTCAATAAACATGACACAAATACTTCTGAATAGTCTTTTTAATTCAGGAAAATCTTCGTTTTACCAAGGTTTTCGAAACTATTAAAACAGTTCGAGTATGTTTGTTTTATATTTATTGAATCCAAATAAATAATTTCGAACTCTCATTATTCTATGCAACTTCAGTTCAAGAGAGTCTTCAAAAAACAAACCCAAATTCTATCTAGGATAAAGGAAAGCTTCGAAATAACCACATATATTACAGGTAAATATAACTCTTTGCGAATACTTTCATAAAATAACAATTAAAAATTTAAAGAATTATTTGCTTAAACTATCTTTAAAAATGGCATTTTTTTTCTTTTTTCGAAAAATTGTTCCGGCATCGTTCAGACTTATGATTTCAGTAATTCTTTAAACAATCCCAATGAAAGTATGCGGTTTCCAATTTTTGCACTCTGATGTCCATCCAGATTCTGGAATATAGACATTATATGTTAATTATATTTTTTACATGATAAAACAAAATTTATTATGAATCATTTTTTATTAATAGAAGAAATGAATAAAGGGGAAGGTCATAAGGTCTTTAATCCACCTATTGAATGCAATCAAATAATATCTTAAACTATTATTATCTTTTTATAAGTGGTCTTTATAATTCAATTTTGGAGAAATCACCTTCTTTGTATATTGGAGTTGTTTATAACAATCGTTGTTTTATCCCGCTGGACTATTATTTGGAATTTTTAGTGGGATATAAAAATTTATGTTTCCAAACGAAATTAATATAAAATTGTGGATTATTATCATAGGTTCATGCAATCAATTTGATTTTAAACAGCTTTACCGTCTCCTAAAAATCAGTTTAAGACAGACACATTGCTCCGGTTTTCATGAAAACAGTAATTAAATTTTTTCTTTTCTAAGATATTCGTATGTAAATAGTCATTCCTCACCGATCTATATCGGCTACGTTTATCGAAAATATTTTCTCGACCGGTAGAATTTTCATGCTTAATACCCGATATTTGTAACCATTAATTTTTGTGTAAAGTTAAAGCAAAAAGGGTGGATTAATTGAAAATCACCACTTGATATAGTTTCCTTGAATTTGATGTAAGATACTAATGTATATCTTTCTTGCAATATACTAATCTAGCCAAGAAGTGAAACATCTGTGAAAAATCGTAAGGAATTCAGAAAATTATGAGAGTTGCTTTCGTCACGAAATAAAATTCTTAGATAGACATTTATTTCTGCGAAGCAAAATTGCAATTCTTATAAACAAAAACTTTTCGGCCTTGAACTTTTGTTTATTAGTTAAAACGAAAAGTGATATTTGAAATAGAAAAAAATGCTTATAGAAAAGAAAATTTCCTAATAAATGACTTCACTCCTGGAACTCTAGCTCTATAATTAATAATGCTAACCAGCCGTTGAATATAGGATTCCGCGCGATCGTTTTAGCAAAAAAAATTTTTCAAAAAGATATCGGGATACATCACGAGTAACATCTCCTCAGAGAATTATTACAACTAGCTAATTCATACTGATGATGACTACTTTGTAGTCGAAATACGTATTTATAAAATACAAAATAATTTGATCTATGAAATTGGGGAAAAAAATCGAAATTTATTCAGTATTTTTAAGTAATGAAAACTTTTTTTTAAATTCTATGTCTTTTTCAATAAAATATTAACACGTTCGTATGTAAAATATTTTCTATAGCTTGTTGCAAAAAAGCATAACTAAATTTGTAGCAAAAACTAAAAAGACAAAATGTAGGCCTACGAATGTAGATGAAAGCAGATTAATAATCATTGCAGATGAATAGTTATTTATAAGTTCGTTACCCATTTGTTACATAGTTATTTAAAAACTTGTAGCAGAAGCGTGGATGCTTCATCACACTGCACACGCTAACTTATATTTATTATCTCGTTAGTACATCCTGTACGACAATGTTTACGCAGGTAAAAATCAGATTTATAAATGCAACGGTTGTTTTTCCTTTGTAAATTGAATTTTTTTTCAATAAAAAGATAATCATTTTCTTTTTTTTATGCTAAAAATTCTGAACAATGTCTGATAAAAATTTAATTTCATTAAATAAATATTTTATAAAATTGTCATATTCATGAATATTAAATTTATCACATACCTATTTTATTGTGTGTATAAAGAAAAACTTTTTTAAGATAACAATAGTAATTGTCATTGTACAGACATTATAAATACATTTGAGACGTATTATAAATTTAAATCTTTGATAAAAATATTGCCGATCGATATTTGTAGGCCTTACTTTATTATTATAAAATAGAAGGATTTCAAATTTAAAAAAAATAGGGAAAAGAAGCATTTAATAAAAAATTTCCTTCTGAAAGATATGATGTGTTTCTTCCAAAGATAAATAATATCTACATCATTATTATATACTGTAGAAATTAAAATTGCTTAAGGGATCTTTGATTGTTTGTTAAAATAAAAGAATCATAACAATTCCAAATTTATTATTACATACTACCTCTTGAGAGTTACATTAAGAGCAATAGTAGTTTAATCCTTCATGAACAGGCCCTATATAGCAATCCCAAATATACCAGTAGCCTTGCGTATGAGTATTTTATATGGTATGTGTAGAAAAAAAATTTATGGCGTTTTTTTATAATCTGCTTCTTGTATTTATTTAAAAAATACATTAACACGATATTTCAGAAATTTCACACAGTGTCATCTAGTAAATCTTATAAAGATTTATGTACCATAACGATTTGAACAATTTACTATAGTGATTAGAACACATCACGCACAGCTGAACCGATTTGGGTTAACATTTTGCTTCTAGATAGTTCATTATCTAGCTCAAAATAAAACATACATTTAATTACTGAATAATGATACACCTATACAAAATTTGTGGTAGATATTTGTAATTTGTTTTTTATAATGTTATACACAGGAATCTAAATTTTTTATGTGTTAATACAGGTAATAATCTATCTGTGAACCAAACTGCATCCAAATTCATCTCGCCGTTTTTGCGTGATTCTATAAAATAGGTACACACTATACCGTCTAAACTACTAAACCTAATAAATAAAATTAGGTACAAAGTTAGCCTCGAGCCTGAGAAAGGACAAAGACTACTTTTTAATTCTAATAAAATGGGCTGTTAGGCTTTAAAATAGGAAATAGAAATTTGAAACTTACTTTGTAGGCTTTTGATTAGATAAAAAAAAGCGTAAAAATACGAGATGCAATTGCTAGTGTCATGATGATTTACAGAAGAAATACAAAGAATTACCTTAGCGGAATAGAACTAAGTTAATTTTATAGTTTGAGTGCGTTATCATAATATTATAAAGAGAAAATATATGCATGTATGTATTTTTGTATATAACGAATAAACTTAAAAACTACTTGCCCGGTTTGAAAAACTCTTTCACTGTTGTGAAGTTACAGCAACGAATTTGTTCTATTTTGTTTGATATTAAAACCTATTATATCTTTTATTGCATTACCACATTTTATCTTTTATAAAAGTAGAAAGTTTTGTTTGCAATTTTTGCGGACGAGGTATAGCATAGACGACCAGCATACGAATAGCTTAATGTTCATAGATTGCTTCATAGATAAAATTCATAGATGAACTAGGTTGAAAGACAAGTCAAGTTTGGTGTAATTGTTTGTACACAATTTCTAATATCACCAGACTTTAATCATCTTAAACTGTATCAACTGTTAGAACATACTGTAAATACACCTATGTTATATATTATGTATTGTACACTAAAGAAAATGGTAATATTTAGTTATATGGTCGAATATAAGTAACTACTACTACAATATAGGTATACAGCCATAATTGAAGCTACTATACATACATACACACATACATGTATACACTTATTCAAAATGCAGAATCACGCCCACGTTATTCTCTACCGGTAACATTTTTTTCCCAGTACGTGACTAAAACATATCATGATATTGCCGCTGTTCCAACACAACTACTACACACCACCACAGTATTCACTACAACTAATATCCATTATTATTTTGTGATAGGAAGTTATGGGTTTCACCTTGAAAATTGTGATAATTGTATATAGTATGTTATATGGTGTCTAAAGTTTTATAGACACCAATCGTTGTAAACAATAAACACAAGATGTATATGTTTATAATATGTATATTATAAACATATATGAACTAGCTCATCACATCATTGAAAAAAAAAACTACCAATATTTGTTGCCGGCTATTAATAAAATTAAAGGCGCCGGCATTAAATAATTATTAAATTCGAATACGAATTAAATATTAATATATACATATATACATATATACATTTATAAATATACATATATACATTTATAAATAAGAATTGGTAGTATAAGTATGTCCTATACGAATTTATTTATGTCCTTTAAACACTACTCCTCATATGTACTTATTACGGGTTAATTAAAAGAAAACAAACATAGCATGTTACGTACACACGTACTTTTTTCAAACGATATTGTTTCACATTGAATTTGTTGAGCATATCATTATATTTCGAAACTGTACATATATTTTGTTAAGGGTAAAATGGCATGAATGTATATGAATCATGCTATGAACTTGCCATTTCATTTCGTTATATTGTCATTTTTCTGTTATATTATAATTAGTATAGTAGTCGATACACTAATAACTTCGTTTGTTCGGAAAACTATCTAATACATACGATTGATGATTTTCTTGTACGTCACCAAACTTCGGATATGTCATTGTTTCAATTACTTGTGTACATACAATATCCATGTTCAACAAATTAAAAGTAAAAACCTTTTTAAAACAAGCTTTTATTTACTGCCCTAAAAAGAAATAATACACTTTTACTTTAAAACTTTTATTTTCAACTTGTAAAGGAATTTCCTACGCAATTTAATGGATATAAATGCTAGTCGCAAGATTTAAGTACTAAAATTTATTTATTTTGAAGATACCACCCGAATAATTTACATACATTGCAAGTAAAATAAAAGCTTTTCAAAAGAAGCTAACAGATACAACTAACAGTACATGTTCGGTATCAACACTCTGTTTTTAGGAGTTTTCTCTCATTTTATCCCCGCTCAGCTAACTTTTCTTTAGTATGAGATTATGCGTAATTGCTTGCGGTAAAGTATGTGGCCAGTTTCCAAAAACCATTTTAATTTTTTATAAAAATCTCTATTTTAAACAGTTTTTGGGATTGGAATAATACTACTTAAAATTGAACAAATTAAATTCGAAATTCAATTACACGTTCATAACTTGATTTCGAGAAGTGAAAACATTGGCAATCTTTAATCTAAATCTCTGACGTTATAAAATTATTGTATTATTTTCAATGCATCAAGTTTTAATATTAATGATTAAAGATAATATTTGACTAAATCGAATTAAGCCAAATTAAATAGAAATTTTAATCAGGTGTGAAATGAAATTCCACTATCTCTAAATTGATGAATGCCTATTTTATGTGATTATTTATCACAAAGGTATTGATCTGGCCCCACTAAACGCCATATTTACCTTGACTTATTTTATTCGTGTACAAGTATAAATTTGTGTTTACCTTTTAGAGAATCAAACGTAATACATATGTAAGATGTAGGAGTATCATGTATGTTTTAGAGATAATATGGGAACACAATGTAGGTAATTGATTTTTATGAAACAGACTTTCCAAATTTTTTGTTTGTTTTTTGTTTTTATAAGTTCTGATAGTAGTAAAAAGTTTAAACTTTAAAAATAATTATTCTTAACCAGAAAATATAAATTAAACTATAGATGCAACTTTATCGGCTTCAGAAACTACATTTTTCGTGTGCATTTGATTTAAAAGTTGAAATTTTTCTTAAAATATTCTACGTTAACCTTACATTTTATTTGCTTAAGATTTTCTTAAGAAAACTATAATTGTTTACACCAATGGGCCTTTTACGAACGTAATTTTTTTTATGCCAATAGCCATCAAAATTTGAACTTGCTATCTCTTTTTCTTTTTGAGTTATCTTGGTCACGGAAAGTCGAACATACGGATGGAAATCCAGAAATTTACTAATTAGATTGTTTGAACACTCATACCAAAAATTAGTTTGTCCGTTCAATATTTCTACCGTTAAAAACTTTAGTCTGAAATTAATATACTCTCACTGTATGTTATATGTCGAGTATAAAAAATAAGGTTTCATTTAAAAAAAAAAAGAAAGTTGTCCCGCTTTTAGTTTAGAATCCACCGTGTAAACAAGTAAATATTGATTTAAAGAAAAAAAGAGATGAATCGGACCTTTTAAATTATTAAACTTTTAGTTTGAAATAATTTTTTCGATTCACCGTATTTTTTTAGTTTATTGGGTACGTCAAATTAAATTTCGCCGTTGTTATTTTATTTTTACAAGCTGTTATATAGTTTTAGCTATCCCGGTGTCAACGTAAATGTAATCGAATCTCCCAAGCTAAATTTGACATATTTCACAGCGTTTTATTCAAGTGGAATTGGGCACATATAAGTAAATCGATTTTTTTGTTTGATTGAAATAAAAAGTATTCTGACACTGTAATACTTAAAATAAATATGCCTATTTTTAGAATCAAAACTTACGAAAAATTTGCCATTTTTACTTAATTTATCAACAATAGATCGATAAACATCGGAGTATGTAATCTAACAACGGCGCAGATAATTTTTGTTTAATGCAAAAACATGTGACACAATATTCTTACATTCCACCGTGCGTTGTTAGAAAGCAATTTTCTGAGTATGTTTTCAGCAAATAATTTACAGAGCAAATATAACTTATGTTACTCTTCCACTGTATGTAAACGTATGAAAATCATTTTCTACATATTTTATTTAAAAAAGCCGTGGTGAGTATAGCCTTTAGGTATCAGGATTATATCTTTTTATTAAAGTAAATTAGATAAAGGTAATTTCGAAGTTTAATTCAATAATAAATTCAAATGATATTGATATTGTGTAGCAATTAAAAAGTATACTGAACTTTTAATCTTTACAAATTAAAAAGCGACATACAATTTCTATAAAATAGTTTGAATTGTAATGGAAGCCTGCCGAAAAATAAAGCTTGTTGATTGTATTATTGGCTTGAATTGTCTGAGCTCTAAAGAAACCTGCACACACGCTTATTTTAAAAAAGTAAGATTAAAAAAATTTAATTCATTCTCTGCAATCCTGTCTTTAAATACTTGACATACATTATATGACACACTATAATAATTTTAGTATAAAGTTTGTAACACTAGAAAATATTGACCACACACTAGAAAGTGATGAATTCCAAACATAAGTGAGTTTAAGTTCGTGAATGAGCAAAAGCAGTCCATTGCATCCAATAGATCCTTGACCCAACTTTTAAACTATAACATAAAAGATAAAACAAAATTTCAAATTAAAAAAATGTTTATTTCTTTGAAACAAACAACTTTTATTTTCATAAAATGTTGGGATATATCACAATTTAAGCTCAACTTTATCTTATTATCACATATTGGTAATTACGATACTTATTGTTGAAAATTGATAGCATTTTATTAGCAATTGTTTTAATTAAATTATATATTACAAAATATTTCTTTTGTATTTAAAAATAATAATTATTACTATAATCTCTCAAAATATATACATAGAAAACTCTTTTAACATATAATTCATACCCCAGACCAATAAATAATGATTTAATACTTCACTTGACTTATAGTTTCAAATACTATGTTACAAAGTATTTTCAAAATACTGCTAGGTGATTCTTTAATACGAATGCTTCAAGTTTATATTGTCATTAATATTAAAAAATCTGGAAATTTCAATCAGGTAGAGAACTAAAATAGAAGTATTTTAAACCTTAAATGATTATATCAATTTACTATTTAATTTTTGACAACTTAAATGGAACAAATCATCATTTTAAGATTCACTATTACAACTTATCTACAGTACAACTTATCATGAATCTTAAGAGAATTTGAAAATAAGATCCATAAAAAAAATTCGTATTGTAATTCGATTTGTGACCTCCATGGAGGCTTAAGCTGACGTGAATAGTGATTTTTAATCATAAATTCAAAATATAACAAAGGGATATGTTAATTACAATGTTAAAGTCAGTTTATTCTGACAAACAAATTATTAGTAAAACAAATAAGGAAAATGGTTAAATTTTAGTTTTCAGGATTAATTCAAAGTCTTCCTATAAAAAAGTAAACATACATATAGTACGTTATATGAAAAGTAGGTAGAAAATTTTTCAATTTAACTTTCTTCGGTACACACATGACATATCTATTGAAAATAACAAACAATATACATTCACTATCAATAAAATCTATAGCAACTCTTCGTTCACTATTCATGTTGTAAAAATTACAAATAGAAAACTATTTTTATGATACATATTTTGTATCTTTTTATTACACAGAAGTTCATAATAAAAATAGCTAAATTAAAATTTTAAATTTAAATTCAATTGATTAGTTACTATTTCTTCAAAGAAAATTTAAAATATTATTCTTTTAAATAATCATTTGAAACAAAATATTTCAAGTAATTATACACGCCAACAATACTGTTTAAAACAATCTTCTTTTGTAAGTAGAAAGTAGCTAAAAACAAAAGCTTTTAAAAGTTTTCTACCTACTATATATATTTTTACATACAGAGCATATTCTTTTAACTGCCCAATGAGAGAAGTTCTCTGAATCGCCGCGTAATCGAAACTGAAAATAGCGTCATGCTTACAAAATTTGAAGTTGTCGGAATCGTTCGCTACATTTTTTTTTGATACTCGCATAATGTGTATCATAAAATAAAACATATAATTTCATAATACGTGTATCATAATTAATTAGTATATGGAATCAGGTTTAATGAGATGACTTTCTTGTAGTAACAATAATGGGGCTATACCATCGTTCCTCAGGCATATATCACAGAGACTGTCCACACCACATTCAGAAATTTTATTGATTTTTTATTGTATTCAAACAAGTCTATTTATGATCAAGGTGGGCGATAGATTAAAGAGTGAAGACTACAATTTGGTAAATAGTGCATCTAAGTAACATTTTGAAAGAATATATGACCCTGATAGGCCTAGGTCTGGAGTTGTGTGAGGAAAACTTAAGAAAACTTCCATAAGTGTTACGGTAACTTCTTTATAGTTAATTAACCGACCGGTTAATTATAATTATATGTCGGTGCCGAATCGATAATCTCCCCAGACCAAGTAGTCCAACGCCAAAACATGTTATACGCTTTTCACTACACGGCTATACTTTATGGAGGTCGGATCTAAAGTTAAATAGAAATGGAACTCTATATTTTTATTATAAATTCGTATTTTTTAAATATTTTGGTTGTCTGTTATTTTTTAAGTCTTTTTTGTGTGTTTCGTGCAACTTATTTTTAAACTATTTAAACTTTAACTTTACTTTTATTAAACAGATGTGAAGGTAAATAAAATATTTATTCCACAAATTTACTTGATTTGTACGTCTTCCCAACAATCCAGTATTGTTAATTCACTGGACTATTTGTTCTGTTTCGGGTTCTTAATATTATTCTTAAAATAATAATAATAATTTTTAATGAAATGAAAATAAAATTTATTACCTACGTAAAAGGTATATATTTAATTGAAAATAAATATAAATCTGAAAATATAAAATAAATATCATTTTTTAAATTAATTAAAATATGATTCATACCTCTTTGAAAAATTACTTATTTATGGTATATAAATTATTGATAGAAAATAATAATTCATTTTTTTTTAAATTTCTATGAAAACTCACAAAAATAATAATAATAAGACATCATAATATTTCCCGGTTATATTAGTAAGTATTCATATACATATATATATATATATATATATATATATATATATATATATATATATATATATATATATATATATATATATATATATATATATATATATATATATAATTTTAGAAATCACGCACACACCAAAATAAATAACATACACAAGTTGATCTAGAAAAATTATATCACTGATAGATAATATCACTTGATATGTGAACAACAATTAAGGAAAAATAGTTATTAACAGTATCAAGTTAAATTTACAGAAATTATGAAACCCTTGATGCCCGTTATTCAAAACAAAAAAACCTGCTCCTTTATTCCTAAATTTGCGTCGTATGATTATGATTAGAAAGATGTGCTGTTTATCACTAAATAGCTGAAAATTCATTGCTGAGATATAGCTTATGCTGGAATCTTAGAATATTTTATTTATTTATCTTAGAATCTATGAATATTAAGCTTAAGCTATTTCTGGAAATAAAATTGGAAAAAAAAAAAATAATCAATTTCTACGCTTGGAAGCTATGGAAGACGTACGTCTTATATGTAGATTGATAATCTTATATGTAGATTCATAAGATGCACAGTTATATCGATATATAGAGTTAAAACTTTTCGTGTTTGTCATCTTTTATTGTTGGGGATAAATGGTTTTATTTCTGAGGCACAGTATATATATATATATATATATATATATATATATATATATATATATATATATATATATATATATATATATATATATATATATATATATATATATATATTATTTTATAAAAACGAAAAAAAATATTTATACAAGAAAAAAATATTTGATTGCAAATATATTTCATGCTGAATTAGTCAATTATTTATAAGGCGCACTCGAATAACGAATACGGACGAAATCAATATTTGAATTTGTGTTTGTGTAACTTTATATATCTGTATGTGAATAAAGGTGTGTTTGTAGTTTATATGCGATAGAAAAAGATAGTTGAATTATTTATTTATATTTTTTTTTTATTTATCAAATATATATATATATATATATATAAAGCAAGAGACATATATAGATTTGATGATGTAAAACGAGCAACGAACTATGTTAAAATGGTACTTATGTTGAAATTTTTCGCGAAAGATAGCACACATACACAAAAAGAGGAAAAAAATTATGGAACGAATTGGATATTTATACAGTTGTCGTCAAATTTAGTAAAGTACTTTTTTGAACGTCTTATGTGGTCTTAAGTATAATCTACAAGTTATATTTTTCTCTGCCATTTAAATAGGTTTTTTCAATACATAAAAAAAAATACACTTGACTTAAGATAAGGATTTCTTGTGGCGAGAAATGACCGGCCTTTCTATTGGAAGAAAAAAACTTTAATTTTTAAAATTTATTGATCGATCAAGAAGTAAATATTTACGTTTTCCACAGATATATTATTTCGTTTATAAATATTTATGTTGAAATTTGTATCATAATTTTGTTTAACCTTTCTATGGTAATGTTTATTAGTGTAAAAAAACGAATAAACGCAACATAATCCAATTCAAAAAAACTTATGATACATGGGTTAACGAGACGGCCGACTTGTCGACAATCTGATGATGGCTATTTTCTATAGTTTTTCGATTATGTAGCTATCAAATACATTGTTTTTTTTCTTGTGCAATAGCAATAGCTTTTTGGTTTTAAAATTTCATAAAAGTATTAAATAAAACTTATCTTGCAATAAGAATAACATAAAACGGTTATCTGTCAAATGTAAACAAGTACGTATATTAGACAATTTTAGGAAACTCTTGATATAGATCTTTTTACTCACGAAAATTTTTGTTCGAGATTAAAATTATTAGATAAAGCCGGGGCTTAATTAAAAGAAATAAAAATTTCTAAATCAGTACTAAAAATAAAATGTTGAATGAACTATTGTATGATTTTTATAACAATAAAAGTACGATTCATTTTTAAAATTATATATTCGAACCTATAAATTAAAAGTAAATTTCTTTTCTTGCGATATTACCGTTAATTATCCAATAGTATTTTTCTATATCGAAAATCAAGTAAGCATTGTTATTATTAATATTTTATTTATTTATTTTTTTTTTTTAATTGAGTAAAAAAAACTTATGAAATGTTGATTACGTTCTGAGAAAAAAAATCTTGTATTGTAAATTGTTATCAATAATAAATAATAAATCAATTACCAGTTTTTTTTGCTAAAATATACGACTTTCATGCGTAAACTTTGTTAAACTTGCGTTGCTTTAAGTTTTCAAAAATCTTTTAACATGTCAAGTGTTATACACTCATTCAAAAACTATCGATATTTTCTACTCAATAGTATTTCTGACAGATTTTTTTTCATGCAGCAAAAATTAATATTTAACAATAAAAATACTGCTACAGCAACATAACTATAACTTATAACAAAATTTTCAACAAACATCAAGTAGATATTTAGCTAGGCTCAAATCTATGTTGCTCGTACTGTACAACAAGATAAATATTGTTTATTTTAAATAATTTAATGAAATGTTTTTGTATCTAACTTTTATTCATTTTTTTAAATATTTATTTTCAATTAAAATATCGTATTACCTTAAAACCAACCACTCCTGTTTTAATACAGATAAAAGTATCAAAATGTTTAATATAATTTATTTAGATAATTGAATGTGTTCAAGAATTAAACGAATTAGATGAAACCCATTGGAATACCTTAAAAGTAGCAAACACTCTCTTTTTTGAATAATATATTGCGTCTCGAAAATTTCTCGAATGATTTAATTCAAACTAAATATCTTATAAAATCTGTAGAGCAATTGTTATTCTAAACATTTCTTTGGGAAGGATCAAATAAGGAAAAAATATTTAGCTATAAATATTAAGCTACACATTACACAATTTACATATTTTTAAGACCAAAATTTTAATTTGGTTTTTTAAAAAGCAAATAAAGTAAAATATTCACTTTTCATCACGAAATCAAATACTATTTTAAAATCTTTTGTTAAATGAAATTACAGATGAAAAAACTGTAGTGGACTTCAATATTTTTGACTAACAGTCTATCAAGACACCACTGCGTTATAAGGCTCGGTGAAACTGCACGATTTATGTCAAGGTATCAAAGTCAGTAAATTCTCATGGCATTATTTTTGGAACTCATTCAAGATATAATCTGTAAGTTCCTTACAAAATAATATGAGATAAACCTTGAATATGAAAGTTAATTACGAAGTTATATTTTAAAAGTTTGTATGTAGTGTGACGAAAAAGAAACAGTGTGACGAAAAGGAAACAGTGTTTTAAATATTTTCTTAATTTCTTGAAAAATTGATAGCTGATTCTATAAAATATAGATTCCTTTTTTATCTTTTAAAAGTATATGTACGTTGTTTCGCATTCGGTTAAGATATCTATTTTTCGTACCTATAAAGCATATGACACAAAACAGAAGTCATTGGATATTCATAATTAAAGTTTAGTTAAAGTTACTCGTATAGTCGTTATGTTTTTAATGAAATGATTTATTGACTTTATAATAAAAAAAAATAAATAAATAAATAATATTTTTAAATTTAAACAGGTATTAATGTTTTTACAAAACGTGTATTAAATTCTATTAAAAATCAGCATATTTATTTTTAATTTTGAATACCCATATATATAATTTATTAACAAAAATTTTTTCAAAGCAATGTTTATTTTATCCATAAAGTTAATTCAAACATTTCTTAACAAAATGTAATTTATCCATTTATATTTTCGTAGTTATAACGAACATTATAGCCAAAAAGAATTGAAGGACTAACTGGCTGTAGCTCTTATTCGTAATATAAAAAGTTTGTATAAATGTAAGTGTACCATAAATTCGTTGTACTTGGAAAACTTTTGAATTGAATTTGAACCTTTTAAATAGTTGCTAAATATTAAGCAACGCAAATCTGAATGATTATAGTAGAAAAATAATCTTTTAATCTGAAATTGGCAAAAACTACACAAATTAAAACAAAAAGAATTTACAATAAATATGTCTAAAATTCCTCATTCAACAATTTTCTGTATTATTATGTTGACTCAGCACCAATAAATTTTATATCGTATGAAATTTATCACTGACACCAAGAATTTTCAATTTAATAGAAAGAACATAAAACACAACCATATTTCACATATAATTCAGGCTAAAGTAAGAAATTAGATGACAAATAATATGATTTTTGTGAGTTATGCGTGATTAATTTTGTTGTAAATGTATCGTGTAACATCTCTAAAAACTACACGTGCACACGTGCAGGATGAATTATGTACATATATATATATTATAGGTACAATTCTTTCTTATGTATTTCAATTAATGATTTGTTTGCATGTTTCCTTTTTTTCTTTTTCATAATTATTTATTTATTTTATTTTATTATTATTTTTATTTTAGTGTAGAAACAAAAAAAAAATTTTTATTTCTTTTATTGCAGACAAAATTTAATTAAAAAAGAAAAATTCAAAAAATGTTAAAAGTCTTTAAAACTACGATTGAGATTTGAATAAAAAATAAAATCTATTTCTGAAAATATAATTAGATTTTATCTTTATTGCTGTAAATTCATTTTAATTTATGGGAAGTAAAATTAATAATAAAAAATTCCACTTTAACTACGAGTCACAAGAATTTAGTTAAAAATTATCACCATTCAGTAATTCATCTAGTTAAAAATTAGCACCACTTAGTATACTTATTATAGTTACATTTAAATCTTAAATAAATCAAGCGCAAAGTTAGCAAAACATTCGAATTGTAATGAAATTTAGCAAACATAAAGGAGAAAACGCAGGACATGTGGGATTTAAAAAAAAAACAAATTACAAAATATAAAACTAAATTTTAATGTTTAATTTAAAAGTATTTTTTGGCAAAATCACTTTGACATCCCTGCGTTTTAATGTCAAGGTTGTGCATACTAAATTCTATTACATTCAGAAAATTGTTTTTTGAATTATCTGTGAGCGATGATAGTATCTTACTATAAGTTTCCCGTTTTTCAATATATTTTCTTTTAAAAAATCCAATCTGAAAACTCAATTGTCTTTATAATTGAACGGCATATGTTAAGTAGACCTCTCAAATAAAACAAATATTCCGACTTACTAAACACATAACTAGTTAGTTATTATCATTACTTGTTTTGGTTATTAAAATTAATAATTTAAATCCATATAAATAAGGCTTTATACAAAATACGGAGAGTTACCCAAATTACCTAATATATACGAGGATGGTTTGGGAAAAAACTAGAGAATATAGTTGTGCATCTTTTGTCTGTTACTCACCAAGATTTAAGCCATTTTGGAGACGTAATTTTTTAGACGTAACAGTCGTTCAGGTCCATGTGAGTGTTTTTGTGAAAATGAAAAAATTGAATGTGGTTATTTGAATTGCTAATTTGTAAAATAACTAAAAAATCAAATAAAGTGAAGTACTTTTTTTACATTTTCAAGTCTACTTATTATAATTATTGAAGTTATTTAATATTAGTAGAATACCATTACTGCATTAGAAATTCGATGATAATCACTCAAAAGTTTATCTCACTGATTTTAAACAAAACAGTATACATGCGTGTATTTAAACACAACAGTATATGAAACAAAACAACATGCGTGTGTATGGTAGTGTGTGTACTAAAAGAATAAATAAAAAAAAAAAACCTCTTATATACGACGTGTGTCAAAATGTATGTAGGGTATGTTATTAAAAAAAATATATATAGGCATTCTCCAGCCATTATCTATATGAACTATAATTGTTATAAATTTCATACTCCTCTGGCCGTACAATTTGATTTTATGTAATCTATTTATATAACTCAAGAACAGGCTCACGTATCCAAACCAAATTTTTAGGCTTTGTTCGGACTATTTAGTAGATGGTTTATGTGTAGTTTGCACAAAATCGTTCCAGCGGTTCTTCATTTATCACATATTTTGTAATAAATGAATTCAATGAATGGCCGATCATTTTGTTAATGGGAATTTAGCTGTCAAATTGTTTATTACCTTGGAAATGTACAACGAAGCTTTGATAATAATTGAAGATATGTGTCTAACGATTGAGAATAAAGCATAGTTATAATAGTGTATGACCGCACCAAATCGTGAGCAGAAATTTAATTCTAATGATTTGCGTTTATTTGTATAGTCGAATATAACCAAATTGAATATTCAGCAAAACCATGTATATGACACATTCCAATAATGTAGATGGATAATGTTTTTTGGATGCACCTGGTGGTACAGTCAAAACGTTCGTCATATCATTGATTTTAGCGACTGTTCGATCGGACAATTTTTAAATGTCATTGGCCCTTGTATCTTCGGGAATTGCTGCTACATTATTAGAAGGTGGTCGCACCGCACACTCTGCATTAAAATTAACCAAAATTGCCATTGAATGTACAGGTGATTGAAAATCCAACTTGCAATATTTCGAGAAATTCTCCTATGGCAAAAGTTCTGCCATAAACGTCAATTATTTTATTGGATGAGTGTACAATGGCGAATAAAAAATCAATAGAAACATTTAATCAAACAATACAAGATTTACTTCGTAATCAACAGCATATATATGATAGATGAATTGATTGAATGTGTTTTTCCGAATATTCTTCAGAATTACAGAAATCATGATTGATTGAGAGAACACACCATTTTAGCACCAAAGATCATTCATATCAATGTCATTAATTTTTAAAATCAAGCGAAACTGCCAGGTGTAGTCACGACAAATAAATCAATTGACAGTGTTATGAATCTAAATGAGGCAATGGATTATCTAATTGAATTCTTTAATTCATTGGAACAGGCTGGTATGTCACCGCATTGCTTGAATCTGAAATTTGGTTCATTGATTATATTATTACGAAATGATAATCCACAAAAACTGTGTAATGGTACCAGATTGGCAATGAATAAGTTATTACCAAATTTAATTGAAGCTACGATCTTAACTGCTAAATCAAAAGGACAAGTTTGATACCGCGTATCCCTATGATTCCAACTGATATGTCAGTTGAGTTCAAACGATTACAATATCCTGTGTGTTTATCATTTGCGATGTCCATCAACAAGGGCCAAGGGCAAACACTTCACGTTTGTGGTGTGAATTTGGAGGAATCATGTTTTTCGCATGGCCATCCTTTATGTTGCCTGTCGGTACCCCCTGCTGTTTGTTTATTGATACTCAAAATGGAAAAACAAGATCTATTGTTTATCCAAATGTTTTGGATTAAGTTTTAAAATAGCTAGCACTTAATAAAATATTTTTTTGTTTGAATAAATGAATTTGATGTCCCAATAAAATTTTTTTATTATTTCACTTAATACATAGCGAAGCACGTACCGGGACGGTAGTAATATATAGATTTTAATATTAAAAATTAATTGTCACTATGACTTTATCGTGTTTGATAAATTTAAGGTACCATCAATTCAATGCCATTTTAAAACTGAAGGCAACACGTTTAACTCATAAGTTTTTTGTCAGTTCCTTTGAAAATACTATTCAGGAGAAAACTAAGCATGTCCGTTCTTATTAATTTTTAAAAAACTAACAATTCAAAATAAAGTAAAGACAAAGAATTTTCAATTTAATTACCTATTATGCTACTTGACAAAATCTTCAAGTTCCAACTATTGTCAAATAACAACTGCGCATCTCAAATTATTGTTTTAGTGAAAATGGAAAAAATCAATTAATAGAAAAATTTTCTGTTAAACAGCCCTAATATTTAAAACTAACATATGAATTAAAATATTCAAAATAAATCCGCTTTAAACTATAAATCAGTTTAAACAACATATTAATAATAAAATATTCAAATATAGGTTGACTATATATAATCTATTTTCAATCAAATACATTTCATCATTAATACTGGAAGAAAATTAGACAAAAAAAGTGCTTTATTTCGGAACAGGTCAAAACTACTATGATTTTGATTTTTTTTTTTAAATGTAGGATTTTAAAAATGCTTTACCTATGAAGTTTAAAAATTGACGCTCTAATCTAGGAGGTGAGTGCCACTCCTTCGGCGGAAGGAATGAAATTTCAGAGTAAACACAGATGTGTATAAAAAAGCAAATTATAACAAAAATGTGTATTCTGAAGTTTTTTCAAAAAGTCAATACTTTTTGAGTTATCCGTGAGCCGAAAAGAAAAATATTTGATTATTATTTGTATAGATATAATACGAACCAAATTATAGCTCATGTCAATTCGTCTAAGAAAATTTTAATAGTACTATTTAGGTTTGAATATAAAAACAAATAATATTTCAGAGAAAGCTTAAAGGATTAATTTTAAAGTATGTAAAACATTCTTCAAAATGAAGAATGTTCTTTGGTAGAAGTTCATTCTTTGGTAGAAGTTATTTGCCCAAAACTTAATGGAGCTATAATTTTTAATTTCTTAGAACAAAAATAAATTTTTGAATCAATTTCTCTTTACATTGAAATTAAATGTATTGCATGTACACTTTAAGTTTATTAAGTACTTCATTTAGAAAAACTTCTTCGATTTTTTAAAATATTATTTTTTCAATGTAAACGAATATCGGATATTATGAATCACGGATAAAAATATTAACCTTTCGAATAAAGTTTCAACTTCACTTTTTGTTTATTATTTACTGCTTTATTATATTAATTCTGTGGTGACGTTTTATGCTGAAATTTTTATCCCTTATAAAGTGTGACACCTACCACCTCGATTAGAGCGTCATTTTTTAAAATATTCAGGTTGAAGCCTTTTTAATTACCCACTTAAAAAATTCATCAGAATCGTGTTGTTTTGACCTGTTCCAAAATAATTTCCTAATTTTCTTCAACTATATTATAAACAAAACATTATGTGGAGGTGAAGTGCATTTATAAATGATAATGATAAATGTACTACAAGCTCTATTTGCTAGTATGCTATTGACATGCATACGTACTATCTATGCTCACTAAAATATTATTACTGTGTTTTATTGAGTTACGTATAAAATGATAGATATTCATTGATAAATGGTTTGGGTGATAATAGCGCTGATCTGTTTTATCTAGAATCCTTTACAAAATTTTAAATCAATTTCAATTAAATCATGTGAATAAAATATTTGTATGTATCTGGAAACTGAGCATTTTGTTTCTCTAACTGGTGGTAATTATTGGAACATAAGTTTATTGGATTAATCAAGGTGGATTTTAATTAAACTGGTAATTAGGTTACCTGATACTGAATTTGCTATATTTCACATTCAAATGTTAAACTAGGCTCAATACAAAAATTTGAAAATTAAATTCAAATTGATGAAAAAACAAAGAAGTTATGAGCTATCAAAGATTATAAATCCATTTCATTCTTGAAATCGATGTTTAACGTGTTTTTTATATGTAGATAGTAAGAGTTGACATCATAAGCTCATATTTCCTTCTTTACTAAATTAGGAATTTTTAATGCCTATTTCTTCCTTATTTTTAAAGATTTAGTAAAAAAATTTTAGATCCATGTACGTGAAGTAAAGAGGCTTCAATTTCAGTAATTAATTCAGTCCACATCTCTACTGAGCATACTTACTGTGCCATCTCTAGGCTTTATGTTATAGAAATAAGTGTCACCACCAAATCAATTATACCATCCTTTTTAAAACACAGTTCAAAAATTTCTTAAATTACGGAGCCATTCATATCTACACTCATTATGATTGCTGTCATACTTGCGGCTTCAACCACCGGTGACCGAAATGTTGCCATTCAAAGTTAATAATTTATATTGTTTTTAGCATATATTCTCTGAAACAAGTTTCTACTCTATTTTGTGTTTCATTTTCAGTAAATTTATTTTTGACTTGTAGAATAATAGTATGATTTTCAAACGATCAATACATGAAATCAACAATCGCATATCCCGAATAGCATACTGTAAATGGGATAATCTAGGGCAACTTCGGTATAATGCATACATTATAGTTGACAAAATATCCAACTGTCTTACCGATGCCTGCTTTGAACGTTATAAGTTTACTTGTTAAATTTTTGGTTATCGACTTAATAATATAGTCTCTTCTTAGTATTATTATTCTAATAATAATATTGCCTTTTCATAGTATTTAAGAGCGACTATCCACAGATGTTATTGACAGAAAGGATCATGCTTCTAACAACCTGTTGACATAAATTACATGAACCTAATATGCATTATATTTCTTTTAATTTTCACGTCCAAATAACTAAAAAAATACTTATCTAATTGTTTCGAAATGTTGTATGCACAATATTGACAGGAAAACGGGGGGCTTTTCGATGAGTTTTGCCTTCCGTTTTCATGTCAATATTGAGAATACAAAATTTCGCAACATCATTCATCCAAAATATTTTTTGAGTTATTTGGGCGCGAAAATTGAATGATTTGTACATAATGGCACCCTCCTCAGACATGAATTAAGATTTTCAAAGTTATTAAGAAAACAGATGTTTAATATATTTGTTTTTATTATTATAATCACTGTTTATAAACTTGTTATTATTTATTGACGAAACAATACATTTGGAACAATGGTTTTATGAGATGGTACATACAGAAGAGTTGATTTCAAGACAAACTAAAAATTCTTAAATCGATAAATATATGTATCAGGATGTAGTAGACTTTCATAAAATCTAAATAAAAGTTTTTTTGTAGAAATAATTCAAAATTGAACCAAGGCAACAGTAGTAAACTTTGATAATAAAATGAACAAACAGCAACTTTACGCTGATTATCAGTCCCACCTATGGAAACGTTTATATATTATTTATATTCTTTAATTGTGTATTTTTTTATGAGGCTCACACACATCCGTATATAGATCCATATCCGTTAAAAATTTAATTACCTTAATATGCATAATTGGTCGTAAAACTTAATTAAATTAGAATAAATACATCACACAGTAAAAATTTCATAACTATTGTGAGAGAGGTACGATGTATTGCATTTTATTTGATTCATTGAGTATTCATTAAATATTATCAGCTTATTTTGTGGTAAATTGGATATATTTTATGTTATCTATTAGTCTACACATGTTTTATGTTTAATCTTATATAACATGAATATGTGTATTAAATTAACGTTAACAAACCCTATGGATAAAGGTCTTTATAAGCCAGATCAATCATTTTCTGATAAATCTAATTACTCCATTGAATTAATTTGAAACGATTTTAAAAATCAAATATCCATAAGTCAAACCATTTTTACATAACATAATAGAAGTATTTTGCAATGAAACAATATTAGTGTTTTATACTTCTTAATATATAATTCCACATTAAAAGATATGAAACCAGAAGTACTGATTAAATTATACAAAATTTGATATTTTTATGTTGTTGTCCAACCCCAAGTGTTTTTCGATTTATTAAATTCACGTTCATGCGCTACCAAAGGGCCTCGCAAAATATGCAAAATATACACTGCCCACATAAAATTAAGGTTTTGTCTTACCCAAACTCCAGTTATCAATATGTTTGTTTTGCTTCCATTAAAATATAAGCCTCGCAATATGCAAGCCTTACAATTAAAATATAAGTGTTATTTTTGAAATTTATCCTAAGGCTTATTTTTAGCTTAAATTTGATTTTAAATTTCGATTGGTTGATATACATATAAAAAACTTAAGCAATCAGTATGTTATCATATATTTTATCCATTTTCTGAAAGTTTAAATAATATAACTTAGAAAAAAGTTAAGAAAGACACCTCGGTTTACCTGGCATGCAACTTAAACAAATATCATAGCGAGGTAGTATGTTGTCTGTACCCGTTTGTTCAGGCGATACCTCAAAAACTTTGCATTATATACCATAATCTATGATTTTTATACTAATTTATAAAATATAGTATGCCAATTATCGCGCAGTATCTCAAAAACTTTACACATAATCGTTAAATAGATGTTATTTTAGAATTCTATATAACTATAAAACGCAATTTATTCCACAATCGAGATATTTTTTACTAATTACACTCTGGCATATCTAAACTTATGTTTGAATAATTTTTTGCGTAAAATGTTTGATTTCTCCACAATTATAGCTTAAGTTTGCCTTATAAACACATATAGGTAATAACAATCTATATTACTACTCTATACATGTATACATATATAGGTAATTAGACTGAATATTTTATTGTATTTTATAATACTAATTAAAAATAGTGCAAACAATGAAATTAAACCATATGTCGAGTATCTAAGCAATTATCTTCACTTGTTTGATTTCTATATATGAAATCAGCGATCCATTGAAATATATTAAAATTTAAAAAAACTGCATTAATGTGCTCATCAGAATTGTGTATCATTTTTATCAATCAGTCAAACATATATGAAGAAATACTGGATCTACCTACCATTGACTGCATCTCTTCAATATGAATAATGAGTTTACATTCTTCGCTTCGATTCAACAAGAATGAAGCATCATCTAAACTTTGCGCTTTGGATAATTTCCAAATTTATTATACAATTGAAAATAACAATTATTGCATATTAAAATTTAATCATTAATTTTATATACTAGACAAGTTCATTCATGTATGGATGAATATTATCAAAATTAACAGCATTTGTTATCATGATAATTCACATTAACTAGTGATATTATTAAAAGCACACAATCATATATATATTTATGATTTCCTTTACAACTGTTGTGTAAATATAGAAAATTATATTATTTTAATTTTGTGATGTAAAGCTTTTGTTTTCATAACTGAATATCGAGATCGAAAATTTTATGCTACGTGCTAATAGATTTTCAGGTGTGTACTATGTTATAACTTCTTTATGAAACATGTATGGAACTATGTGAGTATTTTTTTATCGTTTATGGTTTATTCAATACGGCGTCTATAAATATTTAGTTTATCAAGCATTTTTTATACATGCTATCTTCGTATGTAGCCGATAAAACAAATTTGAATTGCCTTCGTAAACATACTGTAGAGAGAGATACTTGTTCTGTATTACTTTAAAAATAATACTCGGTCGTTCTTAGGTTCTTAGATCTGTAATAATTTAATATTTAATTAGTATTAAAAAATTATTCTGGTCAACTTTGGAGTTTTTGCAACGGTCGGTTTTCTATTGTTTTAGCATAAAAGGTTTTTCTTCCCTTTTGTTCAAAACAAAAATATCTGCTGCGATGCGTTACAGGGCTATCGTTTACAATATTATATTCTTAGTATGTACTGTAATATGTGTGTAACTAAATATGCTTCGTTAAATTTTCCCATAAATAAAATGAAATTTGTGCGATTTTTGAGATAAAACGTAAACGATGAATTTTCGAATTAAAAGGTAAAAGAACAAAAAATTACAAGAAAAAAATGAACTCGATATTTAGAGTAATATAAGAACAAAATATTCCGTTTGGGGAAATTTGAAAAAGCGGTCAATACAAAATTCGATATCAGATATACAACCCACACGAAAACACACTCATACCAAACAAAGGTCTTAAAACGATTTTTGAAATCGCAGGACGTCCAAATATGTATTTCCTTTGAAAATTCTGTATCGAACTTTTGACAGGATTCTATTAATCGTTTTACTATAGTTAGAAACATCCTGTACTGACTATTCTGATCAAACTCATTTGACCGATAAGTTTAATCCTAGTAGAAATTTGACCTAATTCATTCTTCTATCTTGTAATAATGCTTTTCGAGTAATACTATATATTTAAGGTGTTTAACTTATTTGAATTGTTCTATCTACTCTAATTCGTAGAGTATTTTGAATTCAACTTAATTTTTGACTGCAATACTTGTTTACGTTTAGATATTTTTTTGTTAATGTAGACCATCTACGATATATTGTGTGTGGTTACTACAGCAGTCTCGATACGCTAATTTAAGAATAACATATCTCATATACTAACAAACTGGACTGTCCAATACCCGACAACATGCAAAGGGTTTTTTTTTACAAATTTTAGTCTTAAAATACACTCCTGTTGTCACTTGTTGTATTAAACTGTTTTTGAATGTAATATTGAATTTTCGTACCATTCGAATAGACGTTAATATTCGTTAATTTTAACCTTGTGAACGCAATGGAAAAATTTTCCAATTTGCCCACAAGTATTTTTAAAGAGATGAAAGTAGCGTAGTTTACTATGTTTAAAATTACAACTTTTTTTTGTTGATTTCCCAATAAAAAGCATTAGAATAATAATATTTAGGCAAAATAAACACATATTTCTTGACATAAAATAAATTAAAGTTTAAACCATTTATATAAAAGTAAAAACGCTGTCTGCGATTTTGGTGACGTAAGCTTTGTATATAATATTGAGAATACTGGTATATTACATTGTAACTAATTTAGATAACACGATAGGGCGTGATTAAGGTCACCTGATACAGATTAATAAATATCACTTCTTAAGTTAAATGTAATAAAACAATAATGTGATTTTATTACTCAAATTCAAAATATCTCAATATAATTCTATAAATTTTAATTTTTCTTTTTACAGGTATATTTATTAATCATATATTTCTTTATACATGCCTTATTTATACAGGAATCAAGATTAAAACCTTACGTCAATAAATATACAATTATACTTAATCAAAACGTGGTTTCAATTTTAGGGTCATATCCATGTTAAATTATAGGTATATTTATTTATATATCGTGTTTTATTACCTATCTAGGTAGATTCTAGTAATAAATTTAACACTGTATCAACTGTCACTACGACAAAATATTAATGATGCTTCTGGTTGAATGTTATTATCAATGTATTTATTGAACCTAATTCGATTAATAAATGCATACAAAGTAAATTGATTTTTTCGGAAATTTTATGTATATATATATATATACATATATATATATATATATATATATATATATATATATATATATATATATATATATTGAACATAAGCAGGAAAATCACAAAATCACTACAAATTAAATTTTTTTTTTTTAACTAAAAACATTTAACAGTTAGTTATTTAACATAATTTAACATTAATGTGTTTTCTTATTTTTTGTTACAGTTTTGATATGCGTGGACGTGCTTTTAATCAAGCCTTACATTGGTCAGATGAAAATGAATTTGGACAACGGGCGTATTTTGTTACGGTTGCAAAACCAGCAGCATTAACGCTGGATAGTGTAACCTTGAATGATGCTGGAGTTTATCGATGTCGGGTTGATTTTAAAAACTCACCAACACGCAATTTTCAAATAAATCTAACCGTAATTGGTAAGCATTTTCATTTATTTGTGTTTTAATTATATAATATATAAAATTTATTCAAACGTTAAAGAATCTTTATTTTTTCGTTAAAGTAAACGTTAAAGAATTTTTATTTTGTGTGTATTTTTGATAAGTCAAAATTATTTTTTTTAAATGTCTTAACAAGGTGCTGCAAAACATAAAACAATGGAGAAAACAAAACATAAAACAATGGAGAAGTAAATTTTTTCATTAAAAAAATATTTTTTTTGAAATTTATCACAGATTCATATAATTAGGTTTCCATATTTTCAAGTCGAAGAATTAAAACGAACAAACATAAACGTATTTAAAATTTATCAATTTTTATGCTTAAAAGTTTTTCGAGTCATTAGAACTTAAAATTCGACTTTCCATCATTAGGTGCTACGATTATCATTAACGACACCACTTCCACCATATTTAATTTTTTTACTTAACTAGAAGGATATTTCTTTTTATATATTTTTTTTCTAGCTTCTGCTATTTTAGCCATTAGCCATTAACCAAAGGGGATTTATATTTTTATACAACAACAGTACACAGTACTGCTAGGTGGTCACCCATCTAAATACTGACTGTGAGTCCTGTTGCTTTACTTTATTAATTGGTCTGTAATACGTTACGTCAGTCCGGGGTCTAGAATGCTATTCATAATTTGCAATAATTGAAACATAACTTGTTTTACTTAAATGTCAAATGTTAGTCTTTTTATACTCAAAATGGTTGTCTTTTTATTCTCGACATATATATGAAATATTTGAGAGCATATTTTAATCTAAAGTTTGTAATGCTAAAAAATACGCATGATCTCATACTCATCCAATTAGTGACTTAAAAAGTAAATTCTTGAATGGACAAAATAGGTCAAATTGGTTCAATGGATCATTGATTCAACTTTAATTTAACTTTATAATACCCTTTTGAAGATAGAATTAACAAAGCAACAACTGATGGTAATAGCGATATATATCTCAAAAAGGAGTTAAATTAAGAGATCTGGTAACATTGAAAACTTATTCTGATAACATTAGTTTATAACTTATATAAATTTATGGCTACAAAAATAATCCTTCCACTGTTTAGTTTTTTTAGTGTTTTTCTCCTTTTAATAAATTTCCATTTCATTTTCATCTAATTTGATCTTAATGTAACGAAAATAACGAAGTTGTTAATTTATTTTACTAGGTCACCACTACCTGAATAATATTATTAAAATTCATGCAAAAAAAAAAACCTTTAAATACTTATAGTAAACTTACATTAAAAATTTTCTTATAAAAAATAATAATAAATATTATTTTGTCATTAATTTAACGGAGGAGAATATATTCTATTATTTATTCGTATATATTAACCTCTTTTCTTTCATACATACCTATATATAGGTATAGGGTATAACAACCTAAGGTAACCATCTCATAATAATATCTTACAATGTATACATTTTATATCATGCATAGCCTATATATAGAGTTTGTAACATAACCTCACATAGTACTACTTTTAATGGTCTAGTATATGCAAAATACACAACGCCCTCACGTGACGTTTCAAGTAATAAATCATTTTGATTCAATGTGTGTATGTGTGTATTATGTATGTTTGAGTAGTAGTTACATATACCTGTCGCTTTTATTCATAATATGTCTTAAATCTACTGAACTATATAAGACTATTATTATAATAACGATTTGAATATGAAAATTATGTTTACAATATGTTTCATTAAAAATTTAGCAACTATAAAGCTGGATTACTTTTAACATGATATAATCTTACCTTCCTGTCCACTTTAAAAATTAATAGTGCTTTTAGGACCAGATTTAGTGTGTCGGTTACTTTTAAGATTATTCTGTTGTTCCTACATTTTAACATCCACTGACTCGTACACTTCGCTTCTCACGCCTAAGTATTTTGTTAAATTTTTGGGATATTCAAAATAAATTAATGAAAATTTTATCAACACACACACGCCGTCTCCTCAAACAGGTAGTTTCGTACAAGCAAACCGTAAACTAATTCTTAAATTTTCATATTTATTTTTATTTTTTTATCAGTCAATGAAAAATTTATGAAAGACAGAATATGGGTCATTTTCCACTATAACCAAAAGGCCTTCCGTGCACAGTTGGAAACTGAAAATTAAGGTAAGATAATTACAGAGAAAATGATTCTACCATCATAATAATCAACTATGCTTTTATAATCTGAGAGACACATTTTTCAAGTCCTTAGGTAAAGTTTGAAACTTTTTGAAATAAAACATCTTGAGTTTCGTTTAGCATAATAAATTTTCAAAAAATTCAAGTAACTGATGAAAACTACATCGTACGTATACATACAAATGGTCATCAAAATCGGATGAATGGTTCACCAAACATCAGCATTTATGTAAGAATTCCAGATATCGAATATACTTATTTAAATGTCTTTTGATCGAGTTGCAATTTGAATATTGAGTTAAGAAAATATTTTTTCTTCATTATTTATCATAAAATTCTTTGTGACATTAAGGTGATTTTATTTTTTTACCTGATTATGCGTACCGCATTTGTTATTTCTTTAATAGTGTTGTTCTAGTATCATTTATTTTGATACTATTTAAACCACTAAGGTAAATCAATACCACGCCTGTACCTATACAATTTCGTCAATCATACCTATACAAAGGGTTCACGAGACATTCGTACTTAAGTGAGAATTAAAAGTAAAAAAACCTTTTTAAAAATACAGCTTTAATGTTATAAGCTGATACAAAAATTTTTGAAGTAAAAGTTTAGTTTTTCTTTTTAGGGCAAAAACATTTTTTTTTATTACTACTAAGCATAATTTTTCTTTTAAGTTATCATTGGAATTAAAAACCATCTTGGGTGTGTCGCCATGTATAATTTACAAGCATGTCTCACAGATAATCCTGCAAACTGAATGTGTATACAAAATTTCAGCTCAATCGGTTGAAGATATCCGCTTCAAAATTTAGTTAGAAGATTCCACCCAAATAAACTACATTGCAGGCTAAATGCACACTTTAAAAACGAGATAAGATACATACGATATTTCTAAAAACAGACCTTACTGAGTAGCTGAACTAATGTTTAACACAAATTTATAAACATTCGTTCATTAGTTGTGGAACTAATGTAACGTAATAAAAATTGGCCAGGAAATTCCAAAACATCGGCATATATAACAATTTTTGAGATCGGATAAATTATTTTCTTTTTAGTGTCACAATACTTTCAAACTCAAAACTAATGTACATAGACTGAGCTCCTGATTACCTAAATTTTTCAAATGAAACACTCAGTAAATAGATATTTTTCTTTAGTTTTTATTTTTTTATTTTTTTGAACAATATTTATATACCTGTATGCCAAGTATAATAAATATTTTTTAACATACTCTTGTAACGCTCTGCTATGCGATATACTACATACTGGTTTATTTTTCAATGTTAATATGAGCTAGATACAAAACATTTTTATATTTTTTTGCTTCTGTCTTAAAGAAAATGATGGATTATTTATTTATTTATTACGTATGTTGTCTTTGATTGTATTATCTAAATAAGGTGTATCGAACCAAAAAGTAAAAATAAAAAAAAAATTATGTGGTGTCGTGGGACACCAGGTAGGAACGAAGTTCCTTCGGCTAATGTAGAATCGAATCATCAAGAAAGATAACCTAGAAAACCATAGTTAACCAATGTAAAATATTTTATATTTATAAATATATATTTATTAATATATTTATTAATAAAGAATAAACTAATACTTACGTATTTAATTCTTTTGCACTGAATAATTTCCCACTATTATCACTGTCAATTGCATTCAAGTCACTTGTTGGTTCATTTGGTATTGTTACTATAGTTACGTCTCATTTAACGGTTTTATTCCACGCATTTTTTCTTACGGATTTACTATCACATTTTTTCAGTTCTGTCGCGCAGCAAAATCCCTATCCCCTCCAAGCCTGCCGTAAGGAACTTCGTTCCAAGAAAAAATGTTTTATTTTTCAATAATGATTAAAAAAAAGTTTATGTTCCTACGATTGGTATATTATTTATTAATCATTAATTATTATTTATTTATAAAAAAAAAATTTATACTACCAAAAACGAACTGTTTAAAATCATAATTCTTAATTCTAGAAAATTCATTATACCTTATTGACTAATCAATTTCATTAAAATTATTCTATACAGAAGTTGCTAGATTAATTTCTATACATTTTCAAATGATTTCCGGATATTAATAAGAAATAATAATTATTTAAAGGTTTTTTTTAATTATACTTGTAATACCATTCCAGTATAGAATATTCGAATACTTTTTTGTTTTGTGACAGTCTAAAAACATATTAAAACAAAATACTGCACTACGACCAGCACGGTCCATTCGACTTATTTTCCAGCGCGGAAGTAAGTGCATTTCATCCCTTTAAATTGAGCTAGTTTTATTTTAGTTATTTCTTCTTAAAAAAAACGACCGATATTGACACTAAATGGTTTTTTAGAGATCTGTTTACGATTGAAGCGAAAGTACTTCTACGTATAAACAACACAAATATCAATAAAATATGTTGCATTTGGATTCAAATGGCCTTGAAAGGTACGTCCTAATTTGGTGTTTAAAGAAAATCTTTTCTATTAAAAAAACTACCTATTAGCATATCATTCTTGAAAAATACAAATGAATTCATTTATAATTCAAATTTTTTTTAGCTTAACTCAATTTGTTACAATCGCTGTAAGATTGATTATAAACAAACTAGCAACACTTGTTTTCAGCAGTCAAAAGACTTTTAAATTGTAAATAACTATAACCTTGTAATTTTAAACATAAAATACTCTTATTTAGTTAAATAGCTTCATGTATTTTGTGACGCTAAAGACGTAGAATATTTTCTGAAATCTCAAAACTTTTGGACAGCTAATGCCGATCAAGATGCCAATGGAGTTTCAAAAGATAAAAACTTCAATCTGAAAATGTGTATCGGTTCACTAGTTCCAAACATAACCTCCCAACAAACAAACAAAAACTTGTATTAAACAAACTTTAAACGTTGTATTCTTCATATGTCTTCATCTCTTTGGGACTTGAATTATAAAAAATTCGTTATTAGTTTTCATTTACATTATAAAAGGATCATCTGTTCAAAATTTCAATCTTTCTGGCTCATCCTTCCATAATCCTTACGTTATAAGAGGATATACTGTTCAAAATTTCAAACTTGCTCACTTAGCAATTTGTTCCATGTCTTGATTGAAATTTAAAAAAAATTGAAACTCTTTGATCGTCTATTTTCAGTTGAATTTCTCAAAAAATCTCTGATCTTTATAACAAGATTTTAAGCTAGCGGTTTGGGCAGTTATTGAATCGATATATAAAATTGTAACCCCCCCCCCTTCAATATCTAAGCGTACTAGCCTTATATAAAATTTCAAGCTTTTAGAGCAGGTAGTAAGGTTTCATCATTGGTTTGTCAGTTATTCGAGTATCTGTTAAAATAAAGTGATATAATTAATATTAATATTAATTATCATTATTATTACTTATTTTTTACATAATAATCCCATTATAGTATTTTTTTAGAATTATCTAGTATAGTAATAAATAATCATCTAGAACCTACTAGAACGCATTACTTCAATTAATATCAGACATTATTTTCACATAAAAGTAATAAGTAAATAAATTTATGATAAATAGTTATTAAATATTTATAGAATATAATTTTTTGTCGAACAGTTATCAATCCGTATTACATAACAAAAATATTCAATTTTAAAAATAAAAATTAATCTTAATCAGGTTCGGCTTAATGAGTTCAGTAAAATTTTAGTAGAAGTATACCGAATTATATGACTTTTTTGTCTTCTATGTCATAATAAACAAAATTTTAATATACAAAATTATAAATGTACTATTGTGTGTCACGCGGTTTCACCCATATAGATCCCTTTCCCGTGTGAATAATGGGATAAAAAGTATCCCATGTCGCCCGAAGATAGTGTAGCGCCCGAAGATGTTTAAAATAGTTTTTCAAATCAATCCAGTATTTTTTATGTTTATTCGTTACATACAAAAATACAAACATTTTTTTACACCGGCGTAGTTTCCATTCCCGTATGAATAATGTAGCTTATAGCATCTGCGGACACTGTAGCTTTCGAACGTTTAAGGAATTTTTAAAATGGATCCAGTAATTTTTAAGTTGATTTGTTTAATACAAAAATACAAATGTTTCTTGTTTATAAAAGCAGTATAGATAAAGTATCTTTTCAAATATGCTCTTACTTATTTACTTAGTTGTATAAAAGAACGATATTGTTCAAAAACTACTGATAAAATAAACAACTTTATCAATAACAAGTTGAACAAACAACTAGTTATTGAAATACTTAGTTATTGTTCAATTTTGTAATTACAATTAGTGTGTATATTCTATGTACGTATGGGAATTCGCAATCGAGTTGTCAAAAATTTAATGAATAATTTTGAATTTTTAAAAGTTTTTTTCAATTTCCATAGTGAACCATAGTTTATTCGTGATGAATGTTTCTAAAGGTCTTAATAACGCGTACAAACAGGAGTTTTTAATCGGAGCTGTTCCACCACTTTTCCACATTCTCCGACTTTAAAGTGTGCTATATAATATATTTGGATATTGCTGATTTCAATATCATATATGTTTTCGCATGTTAATTATAGCTTTTGTAAACAATTTTTAAAATTAACAAATAAATTTATTTATTTATAACACGGGTGTAATAATAAAACTAATATTAATAGTTTTGAAAGTGCTTAAAAATAACAGAATTTCTACCAAAAGGTCTCTATTAAATTTAACATCATCACTCATAAAATGAATAGTCGTCGCTCATTACAATATTGTACTTTTCAATCATACCATATATGCATTTTCATACATTATTAGTTATTATTAAGAGCTAGGCTAGAATCAAGATTAGGTACAAATGTATCAGCAGTTTTAAACTAGTTTCTTCTTAGTATAATGCAATCAAAGATACATGCATTAACGAGAATCTTGTTGTCCATTGACTATATATTTCACTTTTTATTATGTTACATACATAAAATATAATAAAAAGATTGGTTGCGAAAAGACTTGCGATATTCGTTTGATTGTTTCCAGAAATTCAGTAGATTCTTAGTATAATGCAATCAAATATACATCCATTAACGAGAATCTAATTGTTCATTGACTATATAATACAGTTTTTATCGATCGATTATGGTACTAACATAAAATTATGACACATACATAGGCTATGCGAAAGACCCTAGAATATAATAAATATCCTTTCCAATAATCCCAGAAATTGACATTACGTATGATTAACCATAAAAAATTATGAATTGTATTCCAATCTTTTTCTGAAATTATATATTCTTAGATCAAAATTATCTTAATAATTAATGAGCAAAATTGATTCATTGGTTCCAATAGATCCATGACCCAACTTTTTAATCATTAAAGATAGAAAATTTTGAAGACAAAATATGTTTCAAACAAAAAACTTTTGTTTGAAATAATTTTCAAATAAAGGTTATAAGACTTCGCCTTATAGCCTCAACCTTAGATTTGTTTTATCGGACCTACGGACTCCGACTCAGTGCTTGCATTGTTCTCAAGGCAAGTAAGAAACGCAATTATCCCAAAACGCTTGGTTTGCACAAAAAGTTACAAGCACGCCTAGCTTTATTTTAATAGTCCGAAAAGCTGGCTTATAAAGTTATTCCACACTTAGCTTTGTTTTTCAAGCCTATGGCCTCTTGACTTCGCTCGTAAAGAAAGTAAAGAACGCTTTTAGACTAAAAACCTTTTTTGATCGCAACGTAAGAAGTACCATATGAGTTGAAACCCATTGAGAACAAAACACAGTCGAAAAATTAGTCCATTAATATAATAAATAACTGTAACGGAATTTTGTATAAAGATGAAATCTAAAATCTAAATAATATAAAATTTTAAGTATTAGATAAAACTTATAAATTCGTACCTACAATAACACAGAATAGAAATAAAGACAAATCCTTACCTATTTGTATTTGATTTTCACACAATTACTTAAAAAATCTAATATCCGTAACCAAAACTATTTGAAACTTTTTTCATATCCGTAATCGTATAAAAATTTAATAATATTTTACCAGCATCTATATTCGAAATTTTATACCTGAATATCCATTATTGTACGCTATGTAACTTTCTGAAAATACTTGCTATTGAGAATTTTTAAAATCGGTTGAGTAGTACATGTGCGTGAAGATGTAACAAACAAACAGATAAGAAAACAAACAAATGCACATTCGCATTTATATATAATAAGTAAAGATTAGAATAAGTAAAGTTTGAAAATATGGTAGTAAGAATTGATTAAAGTCTTACTTTTTGTTTATTCATAATTAACCATAAAATGTATATTAATTAATTTTGCCTTGGAAGTAAGTTCGACGATTTTAATAATAAATAATTACGTTAATTATTTTGTATAAAAAAAAAGAACGGTTTTGTCTGTTGCCTGTTTGTTTATGAATTCAATAATAATATTAATGAAAATTACTTACCGAATTTTGACCAAAAACAATTGCGAGAGTGCTGTTACGAGTTTCTTCTATATAAATCTATGTTTAAAGAAATAAAGTGGAATTTTTAAATATTTAATTATAAATCATTCTTAAATGAAATATTTTCTTTATTTCAATTTCGACAATTTATTAAAAAATTTTATATTCTGTTTGACCAAACTGAAAATTATTATGCGTTACAGTATGTTCTTTGGTCGTTTCCGATATTAGAATTCTGTAATACTAAATAACATGTGTTTTCAATCCTATCATTGTTCAAAAATCATTATTGTTTTAATTTACTTTATAGAAGCAAGAAGGATGTACTCGGAAACAATTAAATACTAATGTGTGTCTTAAATATATCAGAATAATTGAATCAACTTATTTGAAATGGAAATAATTTATTAAAAGTTAAAATCACTATTGAGAACTTCTGCTATAGGTATATTAGACATTATGAAGTACAGAATATATGTAGATATAGAATAAGTCTCGTAAATCCATTGCAGACATTTTAATTACAAATCCTTAATTGGTGTTCAGAAATTAATCAATGGAAATATCCTTACATATTATGATTTGGTTGGCGATTTTCATATAAACTATAATAATTACTACTTGTTAAAACCATTATATGATTCTCTAATTATTGTTATAGTCATATTTTATGTAAAGCACTCAAGTAGTATACATATTTATTACATACCTACTAATAAATAATTATAGATTTTGATCAATATTTTAGCTACTAAGAAGCTAATTGTTTTATTGAGCCTGTTTTCTGTCACTATTTATAACAACTTCATTGATTGCATTGCGAATGTAGACTTTCTCGTCACACATTCGTCAACATATATATACAGCACATTCAAATCCAATTTGTATTATATATAGGAATAACAAATTTATAAGCTCGAATAAATAATATTTGGGGAAATGTATTCTGATAAACAATATAAATTGTTATCGAAATAAATAATTTTAATTGGTTCAAATACGAATCAAATACGATTATGTATTTATTTTATACTTGTAGCTCCTTTAAAACGTAGACCTCACTCACGATTGGACCCCATCCTAATATAGAGTTAAATGCTATTATAGTTTTTTTTTAAATTTATTATTATGAAAATCCTGATGGTCCAAGAAATAAAATAAAGGTTACACCGCTTTATCGAAATTGGTTTGGTAGTCTTATGTATGACTAATATCATTCATTGAAAAATTTTATGATTATTACTTATGGTCCAATTTGGCTTAATTATACGTTAAATTTCCTGAATGTAATAAACCTGCTAAACAAATTTCATAAAAATTGGAATATGTGTTCGAGAGTTACAGCGGAATACACCCAGGTAGATTTATACAGAATAACGAAATGAAAAAAGTTTTATTATACCATAGACCTCATAACACTAGGTCGAAAAATAATAATTATTCTGATTTTTTTTTTTTATTAAGACTGTATTAATAATGCGTAGTTAATAATTTGATTATTGGCCCGGAGTATTAATTTTTAGTTGAAATTTCAAAAATTTTGTAATTTTAAAGATATTAATTTAGGGAAAAATATTTTTTTTTTTAACAAAAGGCAGAAAAATTTGTAAGATTAATTTAATGAACCTTGAATAAATTTAAGATAAATTTAATTGAACCTGTTCCATCATATATTATGTATTTTTGTTGAATAAAAAGGGCCCATTGAAGGCTTGTTATAGCTCATACAATTTAAGCCGATAATATCTAATATGAATACTTGAATATAAATTTTTATGATTGAATGTGGTACAAATTTAAATAAAACATGTCCATACAATTATTAAATATTATGAATTTAAGAATATTCGTTGAAAATCTCACAAAAATTCTTGAATATGACTTTTTTTTGTTAATTATCAAACTTACAAAATGTCTTAAACTGAAAAACTGAGTTTTATTTTGGAATTTCAGCCGGTCATGTCAATAAATCTAAGAGATGGCACCAGTAGGATCTCTAATAGTCTGTTTTTAGTATCGTCATTCCTCTAGGTGTTTCGCAAGGATGCAGCCATATTGAACACGTGTTCTCGTTTGTATCGTCAGTTAAACAACTGTTATTTGTTTATAAAATATTAAAAGTGAAAATATTAGAGCGATGATTAAATATTTATATATAAAGGGCTTGAGAGCAATAAAAATAAAAGCTGAGTTGGATAAAGGTTATGGCACATCTGCATTTGCAACACTTTATAGTTGGATAAATTAATTTAAACGTAGTCATGCATGCATCAATAGAAGACGAACATCGTTAAGGACTTCTCTTAAACACGAGTACCCCGAAAAATACTACGTGAAATAGTTGACACCACAAGAATGTCGACAGATATATTCATCTCAATTTTGTATAATAAATTGGGTATAAAAAATTTATCTGCGAGATGGGTACCACATTTGATCTCATCTGGAAACAACCTCAACCACTTTTCTCTTCAAGATCTTTTTGAACGCATGTATCTCAATCCAGATTAGTTTATTCCCAGATTAGTAACTGTAGATACAACATGGATACCTCATTACAATCTTAAGACGAAACACCAGTTAAACAAGTTTCAAAGAAGGTAATGAGTGATGATGAAATCAGCCTAGTATTATGCGTCATTGTTTGGTATTCTCAATAAGAAAATAAAATAAAATCATCCTAAAAAAACTTATTATATATTCGACCAGGGTAATGCATTAGTGTATACAAGCTCAGTTACATCTTTTTAAATTGATCGATTGGAGTTTGAACTACAGACCATCTTCACTTTTGATAGTACAGACCCAAGTAACCTTTTTTAAGCTTCCAATTTAAAAAATAACAACGGCTTACAACAAACAAGGCGGTCATCGAACACGCTTATTTTGTAAAACTATAACAATCATACGTTTCTGGATGCTTAAAAATGTTGGCGATGTCTATATGTATTGAGCTGGTAGAAGATTATGTTGAAATATATAAATTATTTAATCAATAAAACATTGTGTAAGAGTATATCATCTTTTTCTAATATTTGATTGACCTGCCGTCGTATTTGCACTTATTTTTTTCCTATTTCACCCAATTGTATTATAAGTTCATTCTATAAATGTGTAGATACTAACAACTCTACGAAAATACATTTCTGTAAATATATAACGAAAATCAATTTCTTCAAGTGCTGTCTCATATATTTAACCACTTAACGATATGGTTGCTGTGTAAACCATAAAATTATTTAGACAAACATTCATTTTTCCAAAAACATAAAATGTTTATATACAAGGTGGTCCTGTATGTTGTACGCTTAAATTGCCTTCGTAAATTGCAATTACATTGAAGGTCTAAATTATATCTCAAATTCATAATTAATGGTAAAATGGAATAGAATAGTTTTTTTGGATGAATAAGTATATGTGATGACTTTTTTTGCTTAACGAATATATATATATATATATATATATATATATATATATATATATATATATATATATATATATATATATATATATATACATATATATATATATATATATATATATATATATATATATATATATATATATATATATATATATATATATATATATATATATATATATATATATATATATATATATATATATATATATATATATATATATATATATATATATATATATATATATATATATATATATATATATATATAATGTCAAAATATCAAAAATTTGTTGTGACCCTCTCTTTTACCTTTATAAACCCAACTATAATAATAAAACCATTAACACCCCATTCAAAAATACGGTTCAGTTGTTTAACCACTACAGTGGAACATAACAACATATATACATACATAGGCTGATAAAATCACAACTCCTCCTCTTAGCTTCATCGTAGTCGGGTTTAAATGTTTATTATTTTGACTAAGTAAAAATATTTAGAAGTCCATAAAATTGCGGAATCCTTGATTTACCAACCTCGACTTTTATTGAAATTAATGTGCAAAAATTAAACGTTAGTAAAAAAGTAAAAAAAAATTGGATAATATTGTAAGTGTTTTTCAATTTATTTTTGTTTCAAAATATCTTATTTCATCTGTTGTAGCTTCTGTTGAATCATTTTCGGGAGAACACTATGTAGACACATGTTTCATAATGTAAATGCAGTCGATTTTAAATAAATTACATAAATAAATATTAATTGAATTTGATAATGAAATAAATATAACATTGTATTATAATGGTAAACAAGGGGTAATATGATGGTGTTTTTAATGTAAGAAATTTAAACGTTGAAAGGGTTGTGTTATATAAAATATTGTATAATATATTTTATACCTCAGAATATTATTTTACATCGTTATTTTATGGTTTTAATATTTTATTTAATAATTACTATCATAACAACATTTCGTGAGCCAAAAGCTGCGTGAGATTAGTGAATAACTACAAATTAGCTAATTACGTTGTATGCCATTGTATAGAAAATTAAAAAAAAATATTTAGCTGAAATTTTTATTTATGTAAAATTAAATTACTTTAAAAAGGGAATTATAAATAAAGTGCAATAAAAGTGTTGCCTCCATAAAGAATAATTTATAAAATTGTATACCTATACATACAAATTTATTAAATAAAACATCTATATTTATTGTAGGTTTTCCAAAAAAATATATAGCTAATTTATAATTTTACCAAAATTTTATTTGGCTGTTAAAGCTCGTGGGGTAATTTTAAAAGTTCCTGAAATAGAATATCATGCTGAAATTGAACAACCGTTGATCGAAGATAACAAATACATATACGTATAACAAATGAATATACTACACCTGTTATTATTCCGTTAATATAGTGTTTATTAAAAAAAACACCAGAGTCGCAACAGGCCGTTTTAGGCCTAAGAACTCAATGTACTGTATCGATGAATCGCTTCGTAACCTCGGTACATAGAAGAAGTATGATCACCAATTCCCATTTCGACCCGACGGCCTATTTTTTTTCCCAATCGAAGATTAGATACCCATTTATATTTATTTTAGGCTGAGCGTATAGCCAAGATTTTGAAAATGGTAGGGTTTGAGAAAAATCTCCAACGCACCAGAAATCGAATCCAAGGCCATAAGAGCTCACCATGCTTCCGCTCAGCCACTCTGCTCCCATATGGTATTTATTAAAAAGCAATCAAAACCATTCAAGTATGACTAAATTAAAATGTATCGAAATATTAAGTTAATAGACATGTTTTTCAGGTATTCTATAATCGAATTTTTAATGATTATTTTATGCTCATTTGTAGCTTGTTTAAAAAAAAATTTTTATTACCATTAAAAAATTTTGGAATAATTAAATTTTTTGTAGATATACGCCTGTTAAATTTTTGCCAAATAGTATTCTATTGTACAGACACCACTTTCTTGGAAATATATTAAAACAAAACGAAATACTACTTTATCCAACAAATGATATGTTTATGAATTAATCTGATTTAACATAGGGTATTTTTCAATTTATTAAAAATTTCAAATGAATAATAATTTATCTGTATTTGAAATATTCAAAAAAATTATTATGCCAAAAAAAATATTAACAAAGTAATTTCTTGAATTATTCTTACCATTTTCAACCTAATAACTACAATTTATTTTTTGTATTATGTCAATAATTTTTGTTTGGCATTTTCTATAAAATTTACATGTAAACAATTAATTAATTGTTATATTTGCAAGAATGCGAATGTTCTGACAAAAAACGCAAATTTGAGCTACTTGCGGAGCATCATTGAAAAGTAACTTCCATGTACTATACACGGTACAAATATATGCTTTTTCGATTATTCGAAATTTTGTTTTTAAATTTTATTGCTACGTAATATGAACTGTAAAATTATCATATGTTTTATATTTTTTGTCATTAAATTTAGGGAAAATTTCAAAAAAATTATCTCTGTTTGAAATGATTGATCGTTGTTAAATGTTAAAATTTGTACTTAACAAAGATGTCATTTGAAATGATTTTAAACCAAATTTATCAACAATGTTAGAGCAATAGCTCTTTTTTTATCAACAGTAACTGGATTAAATTTAAAATTATAAATATACAATATACATATAAATTTTCAAATTCAATGTTTTTAATTAATTAAATTAACTTGTATAATTTTTGAAAACTGTAAGATTTGAGACTTTAAAATTAACGGGAACATGACTTTACTAGCATCTGTACATCCGTCTACAAACCTTATGAAATTTTAAGTGTTAGGATAATTATGTTGTAAAATGAAATATTAACAAAAAAAATCTTTTGAACAACATATGAATGTCCATAAAACATTTAAAAAATTTTACTTTTTTTAAAAACACTTTAAAAAAATTATTATTATAATTGTTAGTTTTCTATATCAGAAAAGTCTTTCAATTTTTTGTTTAAATAAATATATTTTTTAATATAAATTTACCTAGAATGAATTTCATACATAAAACGTGTAAAGAAAATTTATTTTAACACAACACAAACTGATGCAGTTAATATTTAAGAGTAAAATGAATATTTAACGAAGTAATCGATGTTTATATACTTAGACGATCTTCTATACGATCTAGTTAACCACTATACCGTAGTTAAACTGGTACCTAAGTGTTTAGTAAGAAAATGTAATATCAAAACATCTTTAGTTTAATCTATATTTATATTTAGATATACTTATTTTTTAACGATCGTTGAATAAAAATCGACTTATACTATCTAGAATCCCAAATAATTAAAAAATCATTTGCTACTATAAAACTTAGTTTAACTTGAATTATTACCTCCCGTTTATTTGAAACTTCTCAGAGAAATGTCTCAAATATATTCTGTGAAGATTGAATATTTTGTGGATAAATGTTTTGTGAAACAACTTTCGACAACCAAATAAATCTGAAAATTTATTAAATAAAATGTAGCACCCGGTAGGTTGATTTTGAAGATATTCTTGGATCAAATGAATCCTTATTATAAAATTTGATGATTATATTTCTTTTGGTCCGGAAAATCGTCGTCCACCGCCTAACACAAATGTAGAACTTGAAACAGGAGACGGGGCAATTTCTTTAAATAATTTTTTTTTTTAATTCAAGTGCCCTTAAAACGCCTATTACCATGAAAAAGTTAAAATTTAATCCGAAAATTTACTTAATTCAACTAAAGGTAAAACAAAGTAAACAATATTGATAAATCGCGATAATACTGTCAATTTTATTATTTAATTTATTTAATATTTTCATTGATTATAGCTCTATGCAATTTTGACTGAACCGTTACGATCCTATTAAGAATGATTAATGTTTAAGAACTGTGTAGCAGTCAAAATTAATATTACAATCTATATATATATATAAATCAATTGCTGTTCGTTAGTCACACTAAAACTCGAGAACGGCTGGACCGATTTGGTTAATTTTGGTTTTGAAATATTCGTGAAAATTCAGGGAAGGTTTAAACGGTGAGAAACATAAATAATAAAAAAATACTATATACGACAGTTTAATTTTCGAATACAAAATGTTCCTAGCTGTGAAATATATTTTGTCTTTTTTTTTCTCACATGTTACAAATCATCATTTCCATAGAAACCAATATCTAATTTTGACATTCAAAATAAAACTTATCTGATCTCACTAGCAGTATGACGAACTGTCGACTATATAAAGTGTGCATATCGCATTGTAGTATTACCGGAATCATTCTTGGTTCAGGAGGTCCATATACCTTTCATCAAGTGTATGTGTACCACAGCAAAAATTATCGGCTGACGCGGTCCCGGGTGTACCCCAGTAAATACCGGGTGCACACTAAATACCGGGAATCCGATAAGAAAGGATTTGAAATTCTTCCCCTAAGGGTAGAATTGCATCCGCATGTAAACGATGTAATATCATTTATTAAAATGTGAAAAATAACACAGCAACGCGTAAACCGGGTGGGTATGCTTTAAAATATTAATTAATAATATCATAATTTATTCTGATTTGCCACAGCTTCATTATTTAGTTATAGACAGTTGAGAATATGTTATTATATTTACGAGATATTGATGTTGATTAGAAATAATTTATATAACAAAACAATGTTTACCCGGGGAAGCTATTCAAAATAGAATTTATTTATCTTCTTTTCTATATTAGTGGTTCTGGACTTCCTTTTACTATTTTTCATTAAGTATATATGAGAACCACAGCACAATATACACGAATTGTGGGTGCACGAGGTACCGGGTGTCCCACATCAAACACGAGTGTATATATAAATATTTCTTGTCACGGGTATCCCACACCAAATAGTGGGTTACACATCAAATACCAGGCATCCCATAAGAAAAGATTTTTTGAAATTCTACCCCTAATGGGATGAAAAGCAGAGAATTGTCACCGCAACGTGTCCGGGTATGCTTTAAAATATATATTAATATCATTATTTATTCTAATTTGCCTTAGCTTTCAGTATTAATAAATAGAGGAAAGTTGTTAAGAATGTGTTATTATACATACTTGTTGTAAAATGTTGAAGTTAATTAGAAATATGTGGCAAAACGACGTTTGCCGGGCCAGCTAGTTTTTAATAAAATTATTAAAAACATTACTCGAGCTACAGTGAACATGTAAAAATAATATGCAAATCGATTCGACAACCTTAGGTTCTTATTGCGTATGATTACATAAACGTGTTATTATCAAAGAATAATTCAAAAATGGCACAGCAATCCAACTAATTTTTGCTGTGAATAAAAGTTCTTTCAAAATTCGTTTCTATAAAATGAAGAGTTAGTGAAACTACGGTATATATAAAATGAATTTTATTAGATAAGCTTAAAAGATATATAGCATTAACTTTTACTTTGGCTATGTGTTAGTTTTTCTTCGCATAGATAGAAGATGTTTCTCTTAGGAAATAATTTCTTTTTATTTTATTTTCCATTTCAAGTTCTCTAAATATCTACATCAGTCGATATTTTACTTATACACAAAGTTATACGACTTCGTCTAGTAGTCATACGAAGTCCACAGTGAATAGCCTTCTTTTACTTTTTACTTTCTTAAAACGGACAAATTTTATTTTGTGGCAAGCTTTGAATTGCTGAACATAGGGCTAGTCTTATCATTGCAAATTTGATACTCCATAAAAAACTTATGGGAAAACCCTTGACATCAGTTTTACGTATTATGTTCTGACACACAGAACAATTAAACTAGTTAAAATGAATTCAGGTAAGGCAGATACAGTAATGCAATCTATGTTCTAAAAACTAAAAACGAGATAAAAATAAACAAATTATGAATATCGAATTTGTAAAAAACAAAGCGAATAAATTTAGTAAATAAAATATTTCAGTAAAAGTTAACATCTTTGACCTTTTTAATTATGCCTGAACTGTGACTAAGAATTTCGGCTATATTAGTGAAATTAAATAGAAATAATGTTTGATTGGGTTTGATACTGAAATGAATTCAAAAATTTAAATGTAAAATAAAAGCAAATGTTTCAATTAATCTTGAATACTGATGTTTGAAAACCATTGATGGAAATGCATTAAAAATTACGATTACACGGTTTCAATAAATTATAAATAATAATAGAAATTTACAGAAAATTATTATACTCAAATTACTAAAAAATATTCTCAAAATACAGACAGAAGTAAAATCAATGAAATTATATTTCTTTGGATAACGAACGTGCATAGAGGCGATATCAATTTGGAAAGTACCCAACGAAGATATCCTAATTTTTGTACATTCTCCATATACAAGTTTTTGTACTGTGGACTATTACACCACGTCCATTCATTCGTCTTATATTGTAGTATATATACATATATACATATCAACAGAAAGAAAACAATGCAATAGTGTCACGTTGCTATTCCCACCATAGCAAGTTAACGAACGTTCGAACTATACAAAATACCTTTGACAGCTACACAAAAACAGTAAACAGTTCATGTCCCATCAAATTATGATCAATCCATTTTAATTTTATCAAATAATGTTAAGTGGATTATATTCAGTTATTATTTTACCATCTTATATTAGATTATTATTTTATTTATATATTATATTATTAAAAGAATTATCTTTCAAGTCTTTATATTCATATTATATAATATGTATCAAAAATAAAAAAACAAAAAAAACTCTTGAATTTTTAAACCTATTTAAAAACATTGAAAATACTATATATTAAAATTAATTTTAGTTTTCTATCCAAAACCTTCATTTTATATTAACAAAATACGTGCATTTTGTAATTTTAAGTAAGAGTGGAAAGTTTATGCCGTCTCATTTTTTGTTTATTTATATTTCTGTAAATTTTGTATTTCTACATTATACTTTCATAAATTTCTATTTTGCAATTAAGCATTTCGAAAATTTTACTTTAGAGGAAATCTCGAAAAATATATTTGTATATATTTTTTCTAAAATGTATATAACTCGGTTTCAAAGATAAACAACAAATAATGTTTATTCATAATAATTTAACTTCAGTAGAGACTCTTATATAGAAATTTACATCTCTTTGTCCCCTGCCACCCACTTTAAAATATCAAATGTCACCACCTTATTATACATCATTTTATAAGGCAATAAATTAAATTATCTTTTCAACCTTGATAAAAAATTAAGATCGATTGATTGGATCTTAACATAGACGAAACAAAAGATGGAAATTATAATATTAATTATTACCTATAATCAAAACAATGCGTATAATATAACGTGTTCGAAAATGCTACTATTATTTGTTAGACAAAAATTCATTCTATTTTCGAACTCTTCGAGAACTCTTTCGAATGTTGTTATGGGATGCGATTTTTGTCGCTTTCAAAGGCAGTCATGGAAAACTAAACATTCTGTCATACATCAAGATGGTTGTGAATTCTATTGCCGAGTTGAATTTTTTCTACAAGAAGCATACGACATGTTTCTATAACGAACCAACTTTAACATTGTATAACGTAGAAAATGTGATATCGATATAAAGTTCGCGCTTACTTTTTACAAATACCTAAAGGGACAGATCGCTATCATATCGAATTACGCAATTATGTAAAGGAAATTAATAGTGATGAAAATATTATCAATTTTTAGACATATTACGTTCGATGTATAGTTCTGTTTATGTTCTCCTCATTGACGGTTGAGTCTCAATATTTGAAATATAATTTTTCCGGTCTTGACCTTATTCACTTTCTTTTATGATTTACAAACGGTCACGAAATTATTGGATCCAATTAACCGATCTTCTCATTTGCTCATAAACTGAATTAAGTACAATATCTGCTTATACAGATATTAAGCTTAACGTTATCGGTCTGTATTAAACATTGCACAGTAACTGTATTCGAAAAAAAAAAAAATTAAAAATACCGTAAGCAAAGATATCGAAATGGCTCCCGTCCTTTCTATTCCTGTTCTATTGATTTATGCATTTTTGTCACCTCAAAACTAATAACATTTAATATTTTAGGAAAACTAGTCAGTTATTAAAAATTAATATATAAAATAATCAATTACAAATATAATGAATCTATATAAAATTATGTGAAGCGAAAACTTTATACCGCTTTTTACGAAAATTGAGCGGACGGAGGAGTATGAAATTTGTCACATTTATAGTTTATATGTGGAAGGACTGAAAAATTATAATATTTTTTTAATTTTAATTATGCTTACAAAATAGCTTAAATCAATTAATAAAACATTATACACATATATATATAAGAGGTACGGATTATATTACACACACTATACACGCATATATGCTCTTTTGTTTAATAAAATGTTTTGTTTAAAGGCATTAGAATTCACTTTTGAGGGATTTGGGTCGAATTCCGAACACTGTAACAGGTCAATAGATATTTTGAATAAAAAAGACACTAAATTTAATCATTATATTTAACCATAAGTAATTGTCTAATGGAAACTGTGTTACGTAAGTTTTTATTCCATTTGACTTGGTGTTAGTTCCCTAAAATAACTAACTCTCAATTAAAACATTATTGTACTCTGTTGACATTTGCAATTTTATCATTTTAGTTGCATAATTATCCAAAGTTTATATTGGTGAATATTTGAAGCCTTTGAAAAAATTTAAAAGGGTAAAACAAAAAATTCCAAACCTATATTGCTAAGAGAAGTTAACAACACTATATTTTCTAAAATGTTTTATTTCTTATTAAATAAAAATAAGTTGTAATTTATAAACTGCAGTCGAATAATTATTGTACTAAACAATAATTGGTTTTATGAGATTTAAAAATAAATAAATAAAACTACGTGATTCTTAAGTTAGAATGGTGTGTTCATCGTGTTTGAAAGATGTTGGTAAACTTAATAAGTAAGATTTGCTCTAATTGCATAATTGACAACAGTATCTATTATCATTACTGTTGATGCAACAAAAATTAAGTTGGGTAAAACTAAAATAAAAATAAATACGAGTATATATAGTTTATAGAACTTTATAGACGAAAATTTGTTTTATTTTGTATTGAGTTTGTTATAATATAACATTTTAAACATAACAAATAAGATAAATTTGTTTTTCTTTAACTTTGTAAATTTACTGGAATGGAAAATTTAAAATAATTTAATGAATATTATTTTATTTTCTTATTATATTATGCAATAAATGTTTCTACTCAATAATATAATTATATTCAATAGTGTAATTTATACTGAAATCCATTACTACATAATAATATTAAATAAAATACCATTTAAAAAAATACTCTTAATATTTCATACTGTTAGAAATACTTATATAATAATATTAAAAACTTTTATTGCAAATTTAGTTGTTTATTAGCCAAATTTGAGCTAAAATTGTGGTAACTAAAATCTAAACAGTTTAAGAAAAAATTTGTTTGTTTAAAAAACAAATCGAGCATCAATTTTGCTGATTAACCAACATCAAATCACTTGTTACATCTTAAATACATCAACAAAATGTCTGTTTGTCATCTCTTCTCATTTTTGAGTTATGTTAGTGGTGGACAGACGGATGAACACCTAGGTATACGAAAATTTTATTAGTGGCTCCAATATTTGCTAGCATTACAAACTTCAGTCTAAAATTTGTATTCTCTAACATATTCTTTCTATGTCGAATATAAAAAGAAATAGCCTAGCAAGAAATAATAGCTTTCCCCAAAATAATCTACCCAATTTGACTTATTTTTATTGATTCAAATTATAATAACTCTAATCAAGAAATTCAAGTTTTTACTCCCACCATCACCAATAGATTAACTTAGTTTCCACTTATTCCAACTCCGAAACTACTGAACGAATATTATAAATGATTCGTTACTAATAGTGGAGGTATCTAGAAAGGTTCCTGAAACACCCTATTTATATATTACCTGATATGTTAAAAGGCAGTATCTCTAAAAGCGTTCACCCAATTTAGGTGAAATTAGATCCATGATATTAACATAAATCAATGAAAAAGTAAACTTGAAAAATAAATCCAACTAACTGTCATAAGGAATTTTATGCCACTGAATTGTAGTAAAGTTCTTTTTTCACCACATATTCAAATTTCAAGTTATTCTTTCATACCCTTCAGTACAAATGTATTTAAGTAAACAAATTCATACGTTACGAGTTCTAAGTCATTCGTGACAGTTGTTTTAAACTTGGTAACTATTAAATAATGAATATTAAACCAGTTCAGAAATTTTTAGTTTTTGATTTTAGCCTGTATAATAAATACAATCTTCTGTTGTATTATATCAACAATCACATATTTTACTTATCGATATAATATTATAAATCAATAATTACATTCTAAATACAATATTATATATAATATTCATATATTTTTATTATAACCTCTCCCCTCACTTCAAAAATTAGTTAGTTTATTTCAGATTTTGTAGCACATACCGTTTAGATGTAAACGATTTTTGAAATGGGGGAAGGCTGGTAAATGTTTTAAGCAAGTTATTTTAAAATATTCATAAAAAATTTTACACATTTTCTATTTCTTAATAACATATAGAAATACTGGTCAATTCATATAAACATACGTTTTTGTTCCCGATACTTTAACGTAACGGAAAACTCTGATAAACGTTCTTATCTATGCTTTTGTAAATTGTCAATTGGACTAGGCGAAAAAACTATGTTAGATTGGAGCTTAACATATAAATGACAAAGCATGCAACAAATGTACAAATTCGTAAACAAAAGCTCGTTTAGTATATAGTAACCTTAATTTGTAGACGCAAAAAGTAAAAACTATGAAAAGGTAAATAAATACTTATCTTTTGAATAGTAACTGGTAGAACATATATCTCTACAATCTATTTAATACAAAAAGGTGTACACAGCTTTATAATTCTGCATTATATACATACAGAGATAAGAAAAAATGTTGAGGACGTCATTTGTACTCTTCTTAACAGTGTTGAGAAGAAAATTTAAATCTATGCGAAATTTTCAAAAATTAGACAGTATTTAAAAAACAAACAATATCCTGACAAATTTTGAAGTAATTCTTTTTCTTACCTTGTGTTTAAAGCAAAGAATGAAATCCGTTTGTCTCTAACCACACTTATATAAAATGCTTGAAAACCAAACAAAACAGTTTTATGAAAATATTAAAGTCATATTTACTATCAACGTTTTATAAATATCTCTACAGAGCTTCATAGATAAGCTAAATATTTACATAAAAAATGTACTAAGGCTACTTACGGGATATTTGAACTATTTCCTATAATAATACGTCCTGTATTATGTTTTATTTTCGGATTTATATAAAATATCCATTATTTATTATTAAATATTAAAAATTAATTATTATTAAATAAATTTATACTGAAAAAATTTGGAAGTAGGAATACTTCACTTTTCTATCCCGCCTGTAGTTAGCTTTCTTTACACTCGCTGACTTTCCTCACCCCTTCCTATTTTACTCCCTCCAACTTTCTAAACAACCTTTAATTAGTCATGTAGTATTAATTACAAAAAACATTACGAACAGTTAATTAAGGCTGAAATAGTCTTTAAGTTTCTTTATCATTATGGGGTTAGGTGTAGTCAGGAGCGTGAAAAAATGCCATTTTTAGTTTTTTTTTTACTAGTAATTAAGTTCATTTCTTTTAAGTAAAAACATAGTATCATTTTATTATACTTTAACATTACTTCACTAAAATTTCAAAAAAAAAATAATTATTATTTTACAAGTTATCCTTGCGGTGACCATCACAGCTCCTTGGAGATTCATCTAAAATCAATTCATTCTTGTACCTGATCGAAGCTTTTTTTTCAAAATTAACAAAATGGTGGCCTCAGGAAATTTTTTTTCTGATTTTCGGGAAAAAACCAACAATTAACTGTTAATAAAAAATCGAATTTAAAAAAAAAAATCCTTCGATCAGGCACTAGCTTTTTATGTTTTCTAAAAGCTGTATAAGTTTCATTCAAATCTACATAGCGGTTTTTGAGTTATAGTGGTCTCCAGTTCAAAAAACATAGTTTTGAGAAAAACGCATTTAAAGTTTTACAGTCGATTTATGTACAGTTATACGAATAATTTCAATACTTACACTAAGTCATCTATTCCTGGATCATATAACAGTTCTTCAGCCGTTGTAGAACTTAGATACGTAGATTTAGGTATAAATACATACACATCGAACCGGTCAGATATTCGTAACAATAGAACCCAAGAAACGTTTGCTTGCAGATGCCGCTAGCTACCTGTTTTCGGAAATAACAGACCGCTCAAGAGCCTTTTATTCTTCGCTGAATAACGTTAATAATATATAAAGATATTTGTCGGATTCACTTCAAACTTACAGAGAATATTTTTAAGATACTATACTTTAAGAAAATGCAAAAAAAATCGATTTTTTTTTTGCAAATTCTGACTACCCCTAACCCCTCATATCAAGTTTCAATTTATATCTTGCAACGATTTCAAAAATTTTTATTTGTCAGTCGGTCTCTCTGTTTAAATCTTTCCGACGAAGCACATGGCTCCCAAATTACTGAAAATTACTGTAATTTACCCAAATTACTGAAAATTACTTCACTGATTATAAATAAATGCCTAGAAAATATAAATAGGGTGTTCAAAGTGATCTATTTCTTATCAATCATCTCCCGTTCGCTATTTAGATAGATCGCAAATTACATAAATTTCAAACCGTTTATCTCAGATCACACGTTGCCTCTAATTTTTATTTAAATACCAATTTAAATTAATTAACTTCTTCAGTTTCATCGTTTATTTACTCCATCAAAAATTTGATAAAAATTTCAAAGTAAAAGCCTTTATACAACTTTCAAGTCGATGGTGGAAGCTGTTCCAGACATATGTTATGTTTTGATAATTAGAACGATATTTTCATTGTTATTTACGAACAACTAATTAATGATCTAATGAAACATCATAATATATGTAATTAAATAATTTACCTGATTGTCTGTATATATTCAATTAATAGGTATCCAGAATTTGTAAAATTACAGGATCCGTTAAATCAAGTACCTCTTTTAGATAATATAAATCAACCTACTCTTTTTGAAATCAACACTGATTCATTATGTATTTTTAGCAAAGGTAACTATTAACGTTTACAACAATTATTTCTCTCAAAAGAGTCATTGATAAAATTTTTTTTACATAATTTTTCCTTTGTTTTTCATCATTTTTCATCACTTCTTTTTCAATAAATTTCAGTGTGCTTTATTATGAATAAATGTAGTTTTTTATGAACAAAAAACTTACCTGTTTGTGAATGAGTGATAATATAATAATATATAAATATAAATATCTATATATTTATATATTGTTTATTTGTTTGGAATTGCCAAATTACCTGAAATAACAGATGGATTTTAAATATAATCTTAATAAGATATCTTTTACTAAAGTGGAATCATATACCTGACATATTTACACTCAATTTGAGTGAAGATAGGAAATATACCATCCTTAGTATTTCAAAGACTCCTTACTTAACTTTCATTAGACAATATACTTACCTTGGTTCGCTTATGTGCTTAAATGTATATACATTATGTATGTACTTGTATCTGCACACTGCAAACAATTTACTTTGGAAAACAGGTAGGTAGGTCGGTTTGTATTACAGACTCTCTCGTAACAGGAAGAGAAGTGCATTTGTAAGTTATATATCGAAAAATGTATAATATACAGCCACCATAACGATAGAGTTTTTATGCTTTAGCTAACTATAAACATAATTACTTTAACTAACATTTACTTTTCTAAATATATATTCATTTTGAATTGTTTTCTTTCACAATATGTGGGTGAAATTTATTTATTCAAACTTCTTTTACATGTCTAGGCTGTCTTTCGACTCATACAAAATTTCGGCTCATTATCCTTAAACATGATGGATGAATGTTATTCCAGTTGACTTATCAAAACTTAAATATATCCCTGGTCTAAATTTTATTAGAATTAAATATACCTAAGTAAAAATTGAAAATTGATCTTGAAAAATCTCGAATTATTTAACTATATTTCATAAATATTAACTATTAACTATTTCATAAATATATATATCATATTTATAAAAAAATTATAATTTTTATTCTCGTAATTTCCAATGACCGGTATATAAAAGTATCGTTACGTTCACGATATCCTGCGATACATAGTCAAGCGTGATGATCAAACGATTTGATTGATTACTGATTTAATGTTGGAGAGTAATTAATTCAAGGGAAATATTGTTTGTAAAATATTTTTTATTGCAATTCATATTTAAATATTTATTTATTTTATTATTCTTTTGAACATAGAATTTTTTTTATAAAAAGAAGTTTTAATTTTTTAAATACAAAATTTTAGGAAAATTAAATTAAAATTTAATTGATATACCAAGCTGGTAAGCTGATTAAATTTCAATGATTATTTTTAATTTCTTATTTAAATAATTTGTGGATGTTGTTCCTAGTACAATAAAAACTTTTTACTTTATGCTAACACATTGTGTGTGTGTTTTTGTATTGGAAATTGCAAATCTGTTACAGAATACCAGACAAACAGGAATTCGAAAATGTACTTTCTAAATGATTCAAGTTTTATATACCAGTAAGGAAAAAGCTATTAGATTTAATTGAAATTATCATTTTATCTTTTCCTATGTACACTATCTTTTGAACCACACTTCATAAAACTGAAAAAAGTTTAGCAATCTGATAAAAACGGAGGAATAATTAGGCATAAGACACTTTATATAAAATATCGTCGCAACTTCATATTCATATTTAAATTTTCGTAGATGAAATGACTTAGATGTTTGTAGGGAATTTAATAGTGCATTTTTGATATTTTTTGCATCAACTCCTGGTATTATTATTTTCCAATTATCAACAAATTGCGAAAAATATTTATAAAATTATATAAGAAAATTTTTGTTCTGTGATTGAGAAACCCTAATGTATTCGACAAATTAAATACATATATCTTTAGCACAAAATTAATATCTAGATTTTCTTAAAGAAATTCACTTAAAATTAAAATCAAATATTAATCCTAACATTCTGCTTTGAATAATAAATAACCTTTTTGTTTAATAAATTTAGTTCGATAATATTCATATTTTCTGTTAAAATAATATTTAACTTTATAAATTATTCTTATGAAATATTGATTTAAATCAAACAGGAAATTTTATTATCTACATATTATTATACAAAAAAATTTTAATATTTATGGATATTAAATTTCCGTTTCAATTACTACATCCTAAATAATGGTTGTGATTAATTTAAGTTGTTGAATTTGAATACCTTAGAGATGGCATGCACTTAAGTGAAAAATGAAAGCAAAAACTGTTTAACTAAAAAAAATAAATAATAATAAATTAGATAATTTGAAAATATAATCATATTATTTGAAAAACCTGTAAAAAAGGTATCATTATAATTACTTTGAAGTTGAATCAGATTATTTGCAAAAAGCAAAGAAAAACTAACCAGTTATAAGAAAAAGATCTATGTGATGACTTTGATACTGATTTGGGGTTTGCTTATTTAATTTGGTTCAAGTGAAATAAAAAATTTTACCCTAATTGGCAATGGTTACTAGAAATTATTTATTGTCAAAGAATTAAAAGTTTGCAATTGGTTATAAAATTTATTTTGTATAACTTATCATATTAATTACACATCGTATCGAAAACATTGATTACTTGACTCCTTGATTTTTTTATATAGAAATGTAGGACGACTATGATAAACGCATACATCAAATAGTTTCGTTATCTACTTTTATGAACGAGTTACTGCGACATTTATTGTATTATATTTTATTAAATAAATAAATAATATCAGTATTTGTTAAAATATTATTAAAAGTTATAAATAACTGTAATAATTCAAAAAGGAACTTTTATCGTTTGTAGAAAATAAAAAAAAATCATATCTTATTCCTAGGCCACAGCATGTGTCAGTAAAACTTTTGATTGATTATTATTTTCATGAGCCACTTTTCACACATTTGCTCATGGAAAACTATCGATACTCTTGAATTTTCAAACGTTGCGTTTCAAGTCAATTTAGAAAAATTATAGAAGAAAATAATTTATCATTATGTATAAGCTAAAACCATATGTTATTGATACGACGTAACAACATTCTGAATATGCACCAAAATGCACTGGTGGTAAGCTGGCAAAAGAACTTTCAAACAAAATAATGCAACTTAATGAAATTTTGAATATTCGGTAACCAAATAGAATGTGTCACTATAATACGCACTGTATTGTATTATAAAAATAAACAATTGTCGATTAAATAATTATATAGTAATAAAGAATAGTTTTTCTTGAAAGATAAAATTTATTCCGTGTTTTACTACGAAATATGAACTAAAATTATCTTCAAAGGGAGTTCTTTCTATTAAAATACTATGAAATGTTCATTTTTAAATAATAAGTAGCATCATGTTAAAACAAAGCTATATTCGACCAGGGTCGACTCTTTTTGAAACCAAAAAAAAAAACTATAGTAGGATGATACTTATTAAAAACGGAAGAGAATATACATATTTTGACGTGAGATTTCGATTGAAAATTTGGGTGCTTTTTTGATATTGATTTAAATGTAAATGTGTAAATAAATATTTAAATTAAAAAAAAAAAGTGTGTGCGTGTAACCTTTACGCGCGATTGAAGTAAAACTTCTTTGGCGTTGACGACATATATCACTGAAATGATTAAATATTAACTTAAATAAATAAATATTATATTATAATTTAATTATATTTATTATTCATGTGCTTTACAAAGATTATTTAAATGTTATATTAATATTATTCATTCGAAACAGGTAATTGAATGTCATCATAATTTCTTAAAATAATTGAGAGTAGCAAATTGAAGGTTAGATCAGCACATGTCAATATAACCTTGTTATTAAATATTATAAAATGTCGCAATTGTCAGAAAATTTATTTTTAATTTACTTATTTTAAAAGTAATAAATAAACAAGTATATTTAGAGATTTTCAAAAAATTTAATTAAGTCAAGAAGCGTGTAGTATATGACATATACTTACAACCAATCAGAATTATTATTTTTAAATGGCGGAAACATACTTACAACCAATCAGAATTATAATTTTTAAATGGCGGAAACTACACAGACTATAGTAAGCGTTACTTCCGTCAGAAAAAAAATCTGAGTTACTCCCTAGTCGCGCCTAAAGAAGTTTTCCTTCAAAATTGCAATGTATTTGAATGGAACATAAAAAGATGTAAAAGATACAAATAAAAAGTTATTTTACATTGTCACATAAATTTTGAGATTAGGTAAAAAAAGTATAAATAAAATAGTTGTAAATTTTTTTATTTCCTCATAACCAATTTGACTTTTTTCCATAGGACTTGTGATTTTGCTGAAAATTGTGATAAACCCTTGTTTACCCTTAAGAACTCACCCCCAATAACTTCCTGACCACAGATCTCCCGTAAATTATTGTTCCATTCATTTTTTTCCAATGGGTTTCATCCTACTATAATTTTTTTTCTTCACTTTTTACCATTTTTAAAGGCTTCTAAATTTATTTTTCGTATGTTCTAGTAAATTTTTTTGGAACTGTACATTTCCATCACATTTTTTACATTTCACAAGAGTAGAAATTGCAGTGAAAACCGTTATGAAATTAATTATTAGATACTCCATACTGCTATTTTCGGATACATTTTCTTCAGTGTTTTTCTTCAATTTCTTAGAAGATGTACTCTGAACACTTTCATCACGTTCCACTGTTTTCGGATTGAGAACATTTTTTCTTTTTGCTGAACGAGATTTTCGGATATTTTGAGAGCTCCGAAGTTCTCTTGTAATTTTTCTTGAATCACGTCCCATGGTAAATAACTTGCAAAATAATTTACTTTTACTCACAACTATCGACTGCTCAGCGGAACTACCACAGGCATACTACTAACGATAAATAATTTTCAGCACTTCTGCTACCTAAAATTTATATATATATATATATATATATATATATATATATATATATATATATATATATATATATATATATATATATATATATATATATATATATATATATATATATATATATATATATATATATATATATATATATATATATATATATATATATATATATATATATATATATATATATAAATACATATACATCGAACCGGTCAGATATTCGTAACAATAGAACCCATGAAACGTTTGTTTGCAGCTGCCGCTAGCTACCTGTTCTCGGAAATACCAGACCGCTCAAGAGCCTTTTATTCTTCGCTGAATAACTCGAAAGATATTTGTCGGATTCACTTCAAACTTTCAGAGAATATTTTTAAGATACTATACTTTAAGAAAATGCAATGCTTTAAGAAAATCGATTTTTTTTTTGCAAATTCTGACTACTCCTAACCCCTTAAGTGTAATGGTAAGGAGTACAATACTATTAATATAATATCAATACTACTGTTAATAAAACAAATATTGGCAGTATTATTAAAATAATTATATTATTAAATAATTAATTCTGTTATATATAACCTGCTTACAGAAACTAGTAAACAACACATTCATTTATTGATAAACTCTTTAATTAAGTAAAATAATTTGTTAAATACGAAATATTTATTCTATTCTATTGCATTATCTCTGTTTTCAATTTGACTTAATACAACATCAATAAAATATGTTATCATCGATTTAATTAATTGCAAGGGATAGTACGTACATTTCTATACTCATTACTACTGGTTTTTATTATTTTCTATAATTTTGAAAAGTCATATGTACCATAAAGAAGGTATTCATTTAAATGTTATCTGTCTCATTTCGGTCGTTTTATTGTATTACGCTTAAATTTTACATTTTTGCAGTTAGTTTTTTTTTTTTTGAAAAAATTTTTATTTTACATATGTCCAAAATTCATTGGTTTAAAAACTTTTAAACCAATTTTCTATTTCTAATCAAATTTAAACATATAACTTTTGTATTTTTGTCATCCTCTTTTAATAACTTTATTTTTTTCACAAGATATTTGGGTTTTTAAGACGAACATAACGATAATTTAACTATGGAAATCCATCATACCATTTGAAAGATACGAGGTAATAAAGACATTTACACACATATACGCGCTAAAAACATAACCTTCGTTTGCAGTCAGTACAAATATTTAAGAAACCACTCATTAATTTGTTAATACTATAAAAGCTGAAAAAAAACTTTCCTTTTTACTTTACATATCTTCTCGATACGTTTGGTAAATTTTTTATTTATTCACGTGTTACTATTTCGCGCCAAAAATCCGACAATTTTTACACATATTCAAAGACACTTGTCTTTTTAAGACGAATATAACGGTAATTTAATGGTCGAAATCCATGTACTCGTTAGGAAGATAAGTGGTAATAAATCAATTTACAAATATACATATACAGTTGAAAAACATGGACCTTCCTTGGTAGTAGGTAAGCAAAAGCGGACACAATTGTTTTCTATCTGTATTAAACAGATAAAAATTAAAATACATTTTAGCTTGGTGTATGAAGTCAAAGCTCAAACGCATCGAGTTACAATTTATCTTGTATTTTTAAATGACGATATCGCTATATAAAGTGTTTTATTTTAACATCACGAGTTTAACAAAAAACAAAATGTGATTAGGATGTATATTTACGTGACGTGGATAATGAATACATTTGTGAACAAAATAACATAGAGTAGGTAAGCCTTCGAGGATTAATTAAATAGATTACAAAAAATAAATCAAACAAAAAAAAAACACCATTGAATATATACAGTATTTTATAATCACTTCAGTCAGTCAATATGAAAGAAACAAATCGGGTTTAGTATTTTAGTCCGTTTATTCAAATATAAAATTTAATGAAAATGATTAAAAGTGGATACTGATTAATTTCAGTCAATTGTTATTCAGTAAATATTGATGGTTTTCAGAGTTAATAAAAAATGGGACTGATGAAAAAAATAAAAATTTTATTAGACATTATTAAAAATAGCAACAATAAAAAAATAAAAACTATCACGATTTTTTCTTAAACTAACTAAATTATAGTGTTTATATTTCAGTGTTTTATTGCTTTTGTCTTTGGAAAATTATAATATCGTATAGTTTTCTATTTTCATTGGCTTCCGTACATTTTTATGAATCTATTGAAAGATATACAGTCGAGTATACCAAAAGACAACATCTTAAATAATAAAAGTTTATTTATTGTATTAGGCATTAATGTGTGCAAGTCTATTACACTTTTCTTTAAATAATCATTTTGCAATAAAACTATCTTCTTTTCTTTGATTTTTTTCGTTACGGAATTTCTGGATTCGGTCCCCGCGCTCAAGGCCCGCGATAGAAGCTATGCAATGATTCCGGTAATACTTGAACAATGCGATATGCACACTTTATATAGTTGACAGTTCGTCATACTGCTAGTGAGAAGAGATAAAGAAGTTTTATTTTGAATAGATAAAGAAGTTTTATTTTGAATTTCAAAACTAGATTTTAGTTTCTATGGAAATGATGATTTGTAACATATCAGTTTTTTTCGTTACGGAATTTCTGGATTCGGTCCCCGCGCTCAAGGCCCGCGATAGAAGCTATGCAATAGCTTAAAAAAAAAAAATTGATGATAGTTTCAACTCTTCAAGCCACAAAGATAAATTGCATATTAGTAATGCTTTAAAATCTTAGTACGGATAATCAACAGCTGTTAAAAGCACACTCGTTTATGTAAGAAGTGTGCTTTTAACCTAAATACCGTATCTTATATAACCAGGCTTATCCAAATTTTATGAAATTTGCTGCGTATACTATTTTCATGTTAATAGACTTGTCGAGGAGTTTTTTTTTTTTTTTAAATTTAAGGTAATAAAAAAACTTTATATTAAAAAAATGTTTTTTCGATTTTATATTAAACAATGTTTTTTCGAGAAAAAATGTCAATTTTGTGCATACCAAACTTCATAATATTTTGATAAGAAGATATTTGTGAAAGAAAATTGAACAATTTTAAATAAAGGCATGTGCTCTAAACGAATTATAATTGTATTTGCTGTACCTGTTAATCTAAAAACCATATACTAAATAAAAAGGATTAAATGAATATCATGTTCGTATCCTAAGAATAATAAATGTTTTTCGTCTGGCTTCTAAGAATAATAAATGAGTCGAACCTGTACTCTATATACATCAACATGCTCTTCTTTTAATCATACTTTGTAATTGTTTTTGAATTTTAAAGTTTCGTTTTTGAAGAACGATTTGTTTTCAATTTTCAAAGCCTCCGTTTAATCAATCACTTTTTTATTTGAACCAACATTGTTTCCCTGGATGTTCTTTTACAGACCTGTACACCTTGAGAGCACGGTGAGTTCGACTGGTGAACTGACATTAAAAATGAATTTTAAATTTTGAATACGACTCGTATAAAATTGACTACGTGTCCTTATTCATAAGAATATTTATGAATATTATAACTTAAGTTATGTTATTATATAATATATATTGTTATAGCTGAAAACAAAGAAATATTTTTTTATAAATACTTATCAGTGAAAATTTTTCTAATTTAAACCAGTTATATGATAAAATGATTGTACAAACAATGATAAACAAAAATTTTATATTTATGAAACTTGAACTTAAATTAAATTTTAAAAAGTTGAAGTTTAAAACAATTGTACAATAACAAGGTTTCGTTTGTATATTCTGGCGGTGATATTTAAACGTGGAAAGTACTTGAATATTACTTATTAGAATTATTTTCGTACACTACAAAAATTTGTCAAATTATGATCCTTACAATGTGGTATTCAACAAACCACGTTATATCAAGGTCTAAGGGAATACTAAAAGACTTTTAGGGATACTATCCTCTGATAAAAATGCTATAAAATTCACAATTGAAACATACTCATTTATTTCATCATCTATTTGACAATACCAATGAACTATAAATAATTTTCAGATGTTTTAATGAAATAAAAAAATGAATTTAGTAAATCGTTCCTGCCACCAACCATCGTGGGCTAATTATTTCTTTTATCGTATAGTAATTTTTATGTGCCTGTAATTATTACGATAATTAAGCAACACACGACGTTTGCTTGTTGTAATATGGAAGTTACATACTATAATAATGTATAAGAACTGTGCGCTTTGAGCAAAGTTTCATCATTGTAAATACAAAGTTTTTCGGGATGATATGTTTCAAGTAACTTTTTTGCTATGGGTTTGCTAATGTATATTTCTGGATTTTGTATTCTGCTCGTGTTGACAAGGTCAAAATTGTTCTTTGCTTAGATTATTCAAGATTTTACAATTTTTTGTTAATTAAAATTATCTTCAATCGTTTAGGAAAAAGTTAGTTCAGTTATTAATAATTATTTGATGAAATATAGTCATTTTTAAATTTTCTTTTGTGAACTTATTTACAATTACGTTTTTTTTAAATAATTTTCTAAACGGCCCTTAAGAGGTCTGAATTATCAATTTTGAGATTGGTGTATCCGAGTATTTAAAAAAACAGCAGATCTTTATCTTTGACTGATGTTTGTCAAATAAAAACTATTGATCGGGATGGTGGCAAATTAATTATTTTCCATCAAGTACAGGTTCAATATAACCTTAAAAGACGTGCTTTAAGTAGATTAGTATTTAGCCTAAAAAACTGGTCCTCTGGTCTAAAATCCTTTAAACTCTAAATTTAAATAAACTTTCTAAAACTTCACTGATATGTTTATTACAAAGCGCACACTTTTTTTTTAGCTATGTCCCATTTTGTATATGATAATTTGTATAGTGAACCTTATATAAATATTGGATATTCTATAAACCTACATAATAATAATAATGTGTTATAACACTTATAAGCTGTGCTACGGTACTTGGTCGAGACGGGACGGTATTCACACAAAAACGGTATAGGGTGATACAATTTCCTCCCCCTTATTCTACATACCACAACACATTAAATATAATATATAATATACAATACAGGAGTAAGTTTTATATTACATTTGAAACTAAAGATTGGATTATTATGTGTAATAATTAATTTGTTTCCATTATACTACTTATACTGGTAACAAATATATTATAAGCTGAAAGCAAAAAAAATAAATAAATAAAACAAACAAAAAATACTAATAATAATAATAATAATAATAAATTTTTTTATTTCATTAGATTCCAGATTCAAAAATTCTAATTTTGTAAACTGGTATTTGTATAAACGTAATCCGCTCTAGATAAAACATGGTATTAAATTTCGTCGAAACTATTCAAGATACCTTTAAATTGAGCTTCCCAAGACTTTATATTTGCACAATAATGGGGTAATGAGTTATGAAAATAAAAACAAATATTGGAGCGGCATGCATGGCCATTTTTAAACGAAATTATTAAAAAATTGTATGCATGTGAAGATTCTTTATCGGATCGTAAAACCGCATGTCATTTATTGTTCTTTATCTTTGTTAATAGAAAACTTTTATATAAATGCAATAATAACCTGTATATTCGTCAAGATGATTCAAGACATGTATTATTTTCTTAATTACCTTCAAAAGATAAGACATGTAGTCTTTAAAGAATACTGTGGCACTCTGGGGGTGTGGACAGAAGTGCAAACTTGACCAACACGTTTGTTTTACAAAAATTGCATTATATTACTTAAAACTTTTCTTTTTATTACAATGTTATGTTAGTTGTTTGTCTCATTCAAAATTATTAAATGAGAAGAAAAAATCTGCAATTTAAAGTAACAAGATAAAAATAAAAATAAGAAATAAATTAAAAATTCAATGAATGAGTATGGTTCGAGTCGAGATCCGTTAAATACAAAGGCTTTCTATGCTAGCCTTACTGCTAATGCTGCTATAAGTATATAAATATCTGGATGATATTATAATGTAATGATATATTTGTTTAATATTTAAAGTCATTGGAGTGGCTAGGTGTTAGCGTGCTGGACTCGTCTTCCGCCTCGACGTAATATAATTTCCAAAAAACACAATTTATAAAAAAAAAAAAAAAATACCGAGCAAAGCTCGGTCATCCAGGTACTTTATATAAAGTGATATCGTAATAGTGTCGCCAGTTCTAATCATCCATAAATGCCCAACGAGCCTACATAAATTTTTACTTCATAATCGAAATACAAGTAGTATTTTCGTTTCTTATAAATATGTATTGCAATGAAAAATCCGATTTTTATATACATTTGTGTAAACTGAAATGTATATTTTATATACACTTACAGTATTAGAGTCTATTGGGGTTGTTTTGCTACTTGTGTGAAGTTTGGTTGATCGGTTAAAATAGCGCCATGCTTCATTTACGATGTGATTGATGACAAACTAATTTCCCGACGATATAGACTTCTAACTTAACGATATTTCACGCTATCAACTCAATAGTATTAATTCTTCCAATATATACCTATACGTTATGTATATAGAGTTTAAACAAATTTCAATTATAAATGTACTGATAGAAAGTTGAAGTTTCACCTTTGAACATGAATGTTAGACGAATATACAAATACTATATATTTATATAAAAATGTCTCTTTAACAAAAACATTTACATGTATATGGGTATTAGTGCTGTGTTCAAAATTCAGGCGTAAGTAAAACAAAAATCATGCATTCGATTAAAAGTCAAATGTTGGAAATCAGAATTTAAGAGCCAAAAGCTCAAAATCTTAATTTTCTCTATTAATATGATTTGTGTGACAAGTTATCTGCAAAGTGGATCAGAGGTTTAAAATTCACAAAAAAAAAAAAAGATTATCAAAAAGAAATTAATTTTAAATTAGGACAGTTTAAATTTCCGATGAAGTAAATGCTTGAAATTTCGACCAAAGCTGAAAGAAAACAAAAACAAGGAGAGGTTGATGAAAGAAACGAAAAAGACGAAAAAAAAGGAACAAAAGCGCAGAAATAAAACAAAAAATGAGGAAGAGGAAATACGTTCGCTATACGGAAAATTTGCACCATATTTTTAATTAGTACTATGAAATATAAAATAATTTATCTAACTTAAAACGCAAAACTTATCAATGAACCGCTGAATGCGCCCATGTTTTTAGTTTGAAATAAGAGAAATTATTTTTTAATTTTTGGTCCGTTATGAAAACATGGTATATTAAAAATTATTTTTATTTTTTTATTATTTTATTAATAAGTAGATGGTTGGGGTAATGCACAAAATAAATTACCGGGTAGCTAGCTTCAACAGCTTTCCTAGCATTATGCACTCTTTTGTCTTCTTAGCATTCCTGTCGCTAAATATCCTTGGCCACTCTCTTGAAAAAGAAATCAAACGGAACGTGCAAATCAAAGTCCATTGGTTGTAGTTTGATAATCCATTTAACTTTAGGTTTTAATAATTCTGAAACACTTTCACGCTGAAGGTTAACAGCGATAAATTGGTTTTCCAATAAAACCAACAATAAACAATATATTTATCGAAGGCAATTTAAAACTGCTGGCATTCATTCGCTTCTTGAGAAGTATACAAGAAATGGATCGCTTTTTTGCCCATAAATTCATTTTCAATAGGGTCAAGAAACGGAGCGATTTGGATGGATTTTTATGTTCTTTCTATGACACCATTATGAAGTCAAGAAGAAAATAGCCGGCCGAGTAATATTTAATTGAATTGTGCCACTTGCATTAAGGCCATATTTGTACAAACTACTATGATTCTTGTAATTATTTTGGATTTTTAAATGTCAGTAAGCTATTGGTTTAACCTTGAATGTTCTTGCTCGCAATAGCTTGTTTAATAAATATGCTTCTTTCTTTGTATAAAATTTCGTCTTGTATGGTGGTATGGTACCTCTATATATTATTGTACATGAATGGAGAAATGTTAATTTGTTTTTCAATACAAAATTCAATTACAGTTTTTTTTTTTTTTACAATGTCTACCTATCGCTTTATAAATGAATTGATTGACAAACGGCTGTTAAATGGTGGCTTCTGTTATATTTTAATTATATCTAAAATGTTATTTTCAATAATGGTTTTGGTTTCTGTTACGTAATGATTTTTCAAAATGTTATACTAAGAGCTAAACCTGTTTTTGTCGTACGCTGAAATTGAGTTAAAGATTATTTATTATACCTGAGAGTAAAATTTATATTATATATATATATATATATATATATATATATATATATATATATATATATATATATATATATATATATATATATATATATATATATATATATATATATATATATATATATATATATATATATTTAATTTTATCTCATAACTTCTTGATACACGATAAAATTAATTCATTAATACATAAATTCATATAAATAAAAATCTTATTTAAAAATATATTTTGAAGGCTTTATAATGTTGGATTTTCTACTGGTTCAGCAGGCCTTGGAAATTAAATCTCAGGATAGTTATTTAATTACTTTAATGCATATTTTAATTAACATACTACTTTCAACTTAATAAAAATATATAAAAATAAAACTTTAATTTTTTTTATGAAGCAGGTTTAAAAAATCTTTTAACTGAAAATCAGAAAATGTTTGCTTACCGAACATTATTATAATAAAAATGCATTTACACTACAAACACAAGTGCTTTATTTTAAATAACTTTTACCGCTTAAGCTATTGTTGTAACTTTTTAAGCAGAAAATGATCTTTAATATAATCAAAACAACTTAGATGTTTTATTCTAAAATTTTTAAGTGTTTTATTAAAGAAGTGCTTTTGTAGATAAAAAAGCGTTTTACGTGTGTTATAATTTAATACATAAATATTATATTATAATAATTACTATTGTGGTAGATATTTCAATATATAACAACATATAATAACCAGGTTTTAATTACTTTAATGTAACCGTATATCGTTTTCTTTTAGAAGATTTTTTCTCGGAAACATTTAATTTGGTAATATTTATTATATGTTAAAATACTGGAATTGATTAAATGAAACAGACATTAATGTTTTCTATCATTAAACTTATGAAAAGTTTTTTAATAAAGTTGTTCAGTATATTTCATTGGAATTAAAACAATTTAATTGTTTTTTTTTTTAATAGTTTAAACATTTATAACGTTTTAATTCTACAGACAACCTTTACATGTTTTATTTTAAAACAACCATGGTAAACACTTGGATTTGCATCGAGTGTATCCATCGAATTGGATATTTTTACAGAGACATGTTTCTGACATTCAATAAAATTATCTGTCAAATTGTATTTATTCTTATTAACAAGATGAATTTTTAATGGTTATTTTCATTACGATATGTTCTGACTACAGGTATACTTATTGTTCATTTTTGAAATTTTAGAAAATTAATGGTATAATATTATTTATTTTGTATTTTTTTTAAGCTTGAATAATTTTTATTTAAACTCATAGGCTATCACTTTTGGTCACTTTCTTGGGCTATTAAATTTTTTATTTGAGAGAGAATAAACTTATAAATTGTTCGGTTATTATGATAAATAAGGTTAATGCATGGAGACTAAATAATCACTAAACAGTTTTTCTTTGATGTTTCGTTTATTAAATATTAAATATTTTATTGAAGTTAACTCATTTAAATCGGAATTTAAACTTTAATGGCGTATTTTTATACATTGATAAAAACTCTTTATTTATAGCACAATCTTGCCAAGGACCAAATCATATATAAAGATTCGCTTTATTGAAGCGTTTAAATCTTCATGAACTGAGACCAAACTGCACTTAGGTATTGGTTGAGAACTAGCAAGATTTTGTTTGTGATTCCTGACGGATGTGAAATGTTTTCATTTAATTTAATTTTTCAAATAAATACTGTAATGGACGTTTATTTGTTCATATACAAAAGTCATTTCAACTTATTTTATTCTGATATAAAATGTTTATTGAACAATAGTTTATAAAGTTGTTGAGTTAAAATCATACGTTAAAATCATAAATAAGTTTCATGTGACCATTCTTTCTCAGTTGGAGACATATAATTAATTTTTTAGCTGAGGATATGATTGGCGCCAACAAAGTTTATTAGTCACAAGGAAATTATTTGTAGCAGTTTTTAACTTAAAATCATTTTTTACTTTTTTGTTTTTTTGTATTGTAATTTTTTCTTTTGAGTGTTCTATAATAGTCACAAAAAACTGTTTCATTCCGATGAAATTTTATCAATAAAAATTATTGCTTCAAATTAATGTGGTAGCTGTACTGAATCCCCCGCACAAGGAATTTTCTTAATCGGCCCATTAACAAATAAGTTATGTGATAACAAATGTATATATAAAAATATATATATATATATATATATATATATATATATATATATATATATATATATATATATATATATATATATATATATATATATATATATAAACAGGCAAATTTATTACCTCCTCCTTTTTTAAAATGTCAGTTAAAAATGAAATAATTTGCTTGTGTTTATACTAAAATATATAAACATTATGATAGTATAATATATAAACATTAATGTGAATTATCAACGTTATGTAAAAAAATTATGATTCTTGGCTGTGTAAAATTGGATGAATAATATTAAAAAATATAAATTCAAATATTCTTTTCCCGTTTGACTTTTTCCGAACATATAAAGTAACAGTTCTAAACTACTTTTGCTTGAGTGGATTTGTTTTGTTTGTATGCAAACACATCAACTTGTTTCTTTCAAGTTGTTTATAAAAAAAAGTAGAAAATATTAAGTATATTTATGTGTGAGAACAAACATTAGTAAGTATTTATTTATTTTTTATTGAATCTGTAAGTATTTGTATAGTGAGAAATACCAAATCTTAAAATTTACATTTACAAAGTCAATGTTTAGACAAGGCGTTGAAGAGAAAAAAATAATTTTTACAATTTAAAAACCAAAAAGTACCATACGTTATATCATATACCGTGCAACCAGATTTGATCAATACAGCCAGAATAAGCATTAACGTTTTGACAGAAGTGTTTACATATTACGAAACCAAAAAACTACATAATCCTTATAACCATCTCATGATGGTTGAAAAAATGAGTTTTCGGATTTGATAGAAAATGGTTAATGAAATGGTTTATGAAAATTCGAAAATGAAATTATTAGAATAGAATTGTGTTAAGTATAACCTAAATTAAAATTCAAATTAGGATTCAGATTTCCGAAACAGCTTTTTTAACGAGCCTCTGCTTTTTCGATATATGGTTTTTTGATTATATGGTTTGAATGGAAATTTTTATGTAAAATAAATAAAATAAACATTTTGAAATCTTAGAATTTTTGTTTTCATCTTTTAACCGATTTAAGAACTAAAAACGGACCAAAAAATCAAAATTGTATGAAGAAAACAAATTCGCAAAACGAAGTCAGTTGAATAGAAATATTTGATTGAATAAAAATTTACTTTTTAGGAATATTTTCAAAGAATCAAAATAATATACAGTAGAAGCAAAGTAAACCATATTAAAAAGTTTTTTTTTTTTTTTTATATAATTATTAATGAGAACTCCAGGATTTTTCGAATAAATTTCGATTTTTTCCCCAATTTCCTAGATCAAATTATTTTGTATTTTATAAATACGTATTTCGACTACAAAGTAGTCATCATCATTATGAATTAGCTAGTTGTAATGATTCTCTGAGGAGATGTTACTCGTTGCTAATTTGTGCAACGTCAGTGCAAACCGTCACCAAATTAGCAACGAGTAACATCTCCTCAGAGAATCGTTACAACTAGCATACTGATGATGAATACTTTGTAGTCGAAATACGTATTTATAAAATACAAAATAATTTGATCTAGGAAATTGGGGAAAAAATCGATATTTATTCATATTAAAAAGGAATATCATAATATTTTATCGATACGTGAGCGATTTATGTATCCAAAACAAAACGTTTTTCAGAAAAATATTGGAGTGCAATAATTTTTATTTTTATCCAGTGTACGCTAAACAAGTTCCTCTGACTAAAATCAATTACTGTGAAAAACAATTGGTAAATATGAAATTTTTAAAATAAATTGGTAAAATTATATAATTTATGTTATTTTTTTAAAAGGTAAATCTGTATTTATCTTATATCTTTAAATGAGCAATTCTTGTATATAAATATATATAATTGGAATCTCGGAATCGGCTCCAACGATTTTCATGAAATTTAGTATACAGGGGGTTTCGGGGGCGATAAATCGATCTAGCTAGGAATCATTTTTACAAAATGTAATTTTATTCGTGTTTTATCGATAATCAAAAGATCGAAAAATATTATTCATATTTCATCATTTTATTAGTAATTCGTAGTCAAATATAATTTCCAAAAAACACAATTTATAAAAAAAAAAAAAAATACCGATCGATCGATCATCCAAGTACTAGATATTATAATTGATGCTTGTTGCTAAAAATAAAATACGTACCTAAGTATACTTTTATCTCTTTTGGAATCACGGAAAAAATAACACAAGATAGCATAGGGTAGCATTATACAAATATTTTTTCATAAAAATTTAACCTATTTTGGTCCTCGATTTTTGTATACTCGGGTACCTAACCTACAAATTCTTTAATATAATAAAACAACGCACGTCAATTTTAAGCTTGTCCGCATAAGATAAAATTTTACGAGTTCCTTGGAATAAGAACGGTCCTCATAGAAGTACAAATAAAATGTCATCTATGTACATACTATTGTAAAAGTCTAAAATATTTCCTATACGCGTAAATTTACTTGGTAACACAGTATTATTCTAAAAAAAATTTCCTAATTTTGCTTTTGCCGCTTAAAAATCTTCTTAAAAGTTCAAAGTTGAATAAGATATATTGTGCGAAAAAACTATCACACACAAAAAACAAGCACAAATTATGCACGTATTTAAATAAATTTTTTCACATTGTAAAATGGGATCTTTGGGAAATTTTTTTCAATTTTGAAAATTAATATATATACTAAAGGAATTTACTGAGAGTAAATATCTAGTCGCAAAAAAGTTAATGCTCCACCCAAGAATTCCATATGCTATTTTATGTTGAAAATATAAAATAACATCTTGTTGCTGTGAATGAGTTAGTTGGTGGAGTTGGTGCAACGCATTCAACCAAACAGGCAGAATAGCCAGACACCATCATTATACTATAAGAAGTTTTTAAACTTTAGAAATGTTTTGCACCCTACATTTACAATCTTTACATTTACAACAATAGTTTGCATATTGTTTGTTCATCAAAAGAAGATAAAAACTGTTGATATGAAAAATATGCAAAGTGTAATGAAATTTTTTACTTAAATGCTATTTTAAAAATATCAAGTTAACAGAAGTTAATTATTTATTACATATATTGCAAATGAAATTATTTTTTAAACATTTCAAACTTTTACAAATTTTAATATTTGATTCTGTGAAGATTTTTGTACATTTATAAATCTGTTATATTAAGCTTATAAGATATAACATATTATTTCTAAACCAATATTGAGTATCCATATTAGGTATAAACATTAATGATAATAGAGTTAGAAGTTTGCAAGCACGGAAAACATATAATAGCAAATGTCCTCGAAAATACAGAAAATACACAAAACAAGTGAAGATACCAACTAACAGAGTTATTTCTCTAGATACCATTCGCAATAGTTTCAAATATTTTTAAGTATTAGCATTCATAAAATACTCTAAATACCTAGCATATTTCGTAATAAATATACATGCAACCTATAAGAATAATATGCATTGTAATTATTTGTGATTATTAGCTAAATTTGAGCTTAAATTGTTGTGAATCTAAGCATGAAAATAGTTTTTGATAAAAAGGTAGTCTTTGTAATGGAATTCTTTATGGGATTAATTAATATGGGATATCATTCTTCTATTCTTTATAGTTTAAAAGTTGGGGTATAGATCTATGGGATCCGATGCACTGCTTTTGCTTATTCACGATCGTAAATGTTGCTTTTTAGATACAAAATACCAGAAATTTCAGCTCACTATTTCGTCCGTTTTGGATGACAGGCGGACGCACAAACGAAAATGGTTTTAGAAGTGATTCTATAAACACCTAAATTTTAAAAATGCGGTCAATATATACTACCGTTACAAACTTTATACTAAAAGTAACGTATACTAGCTTTATCATCATCATATTCTAAAGAACCCATGATACACGCGTGTGCATTATCTACTATGCTAATTTGTCGCTACAATTTTCAAACAATACATATCACTAAAATCAATTTTTGTTTTTTCAAAACAAATCTCTTTTGTTTGAAATAATTTTTCGTAAGCTTTTCGCCACTTCAAATATAAACACGAATTGAAGAAATATATATTATAATTTATTATATTATATTTATAACTTATAAACTAAGTACAGAGAGGATTTTATTAATGCTAATGATTCAAAATATTACAAAAATTAATATTAAACCACACTTTTAGTATCTAAATAATAAACACTATTAATTGTTATCCTAAGCTGTTAGTTGTTATAATCATTATTATTTGGTAAGTGTGTGATTTATATTTGTTCAATATTTTTTTGTATTTTGTATTTTTTATTTCTAGATCATACGTGAATCTTAATTCATAAATGGAAATATATAAGCTTTCAGAATTTGTACTGTTCTAGTATAGCAGATATATGTTTAGTATATCATTAACAAAGTTCCTACCGGATAACCCAATCACCTGTCACTTCACCTCTCTAGAAATACGACTTCTTGGTAAAAAAGTATTGTTTGACCATCAGAAAACTATTTCATGACACAATATAAAAGATCAATAACTTAATAGTATGTTACTTTATTAGTCGTGCTAATGTACTACTTTACATACATAACAAAGCTATACTTTGCATTAAATCGCAAAACACATACATTATAGTAATGAGTAAGGATGAAGATTCTTGGTTAAAACCCGGCATCACACATTTAACTTTTATTTTTCCCCCCTTCACTCTTCTTTTAACTTCATTATATATATTATAGTACCTGGATGACCGATCGGTATTTTTTTTAAATTTTTATAAATTGTGTTTTTTGGAAATTATATTACGTCGAGGCGGAAGACGAGTCCGGCACGCTAACACTTAGCCAATCCAATGACTTTAAATATTAAACAAATATATCATTACATTATAAAAAATTATACAATTATAATAACAAAATCTTATTTGAAAATATTATTCACTTTATTGTGTTGTTTTGTTGAGTTGGGTTGGGTTTAAAATTAATAATCATAAAATAAGCATAAGAGCCTCGCACTCCACTCCAATGACTATATGACTATAAATATTAAACAAATATATCATTACATCATAAAAAATTATCGATAAAACACAAATAAAATGACATTTTCTAAAAATGATTCCTAGCTAGATCGATTTATCGCCACCGAAACCCCCTATATACTGAATTTCATGAAAATCGTTGGAGCCGATTCCGAGATTCCAATTATATATATATATAAATATATATATTTATATATATACAAGAATTGCTCATTTAAAGATATAATATTATATTGTGTATAGTTTCATATAAGTAGAAGAGCCAATTCATTGCTTAATCGTTTAGTGAAAAAAACACTAGAATTTTCTGGAAATTTTATTAAAAGTAAAGTTTATTTTGTTATTATTGACATTTTTCTACCCTAAACGAGTTAGCTCACATTTTGTACACATAATGTTCTTTCTTGTTTGTATTCAATTTTTCTTATTCTGATCTGGATTTCTTCCAAAGTTAATCCTTTAGTTTCTGGTACCATTAAATAAACAAAAATTAGTACAAAAACTAAACAAACAATAAACATAATAAATACACAAGGATAACCAAATTCTGTTTGAACAACTTGGTACGATTTATTTGCTACGACAGCGAGCGCTGATCCGATAATTGAAACTGCAGATGTGGCATGAGCCTTAACACATGTTGGAAATAATTCACCAGTAAGTATATAAGCCATTCCATGAAGACCAATTCCAAATGCAAATTTGAAAAATACAATTGCAATTAATGGTATGAATCGTAGTTTTTTCATGTACTCGAAATTTGTATAGTCTTGTAAATAAAAATAGATACTCAGCATGCCTAAGGGTATAAACATAATTAATCCAGAAGTAATTGAAAGTTGGCGTCTTCCATATCGATCAATTATCCAACCCGAAAATAAAACAACTATAAAATTCATAACACCTATAATTACTCCACAAGTTTCGATTGAAATACTTGAATCGCCGTGCTCAAGCAACACTTGTGAATACTCGAAAAATGCTCTAGATCCTGTGCACAATTGCCCCAATAAAAGCACAGTTACTATAAAAATTGATTTAAGATTTGTATTGTCAGTGAATAGATCCAAAACAGAGCCACTCTTTTCTGCAGTTTGTTCTTTATAACCTTCAATTAAACGTTTTAATTCATCCTGAACATCCAATCTTTTCCGTAGAAATTTTAGTGTTTTTTCCGCTTTACTATATTCTTTCATAATCACATGAAAATATGGTGTTTCTGGCAAATAAAATGTAAAAATTAACTGAATAATTGGAAAAATTGCTAAAACTGAACAAAATGCAACAATAGATAAATAAGCGCCGAAAACAAAATCACAAAATATTCCAGTGCTCAATCCCATATACATAGACACAATTAAAATTCCACGAATTTCAGGCGAAGAAATTTCACTAATATATATTGGTATAACCCCAAAACTCACACCAATACCAAAACCTCCAATAAATTGAGCAATATAGTAATGTAATACAGTGTCAGCGAAAATTTTTATAAATGCTGAAGTTATAAATGGAATTGTTGCGATTAAAAAAGCTGATTTTCTTCCATATTTATTGGATACTATCGATGATACAATGCATCCTGGAATCGCTCCAACATTTGCTAAGCCAATAATCCAAACGGATTGTTCCATTGTAATTTGTATTTTAAAGGATCCAGATAATAATTTTGGTAATATTGGACCCATCCAACTGAAAATTATTCCACTATTTACCATTCCTAATACAGCTGTTAGAAATATACATAATTATTTGCTATTTTATGAGTATTACTTGATCAAAAATACGTACAAATTATTGTAACAATAAACTCTTGAGTAAAATTTTGTTTCGGTTTTGAATCACCCAATTCAGTACAAGAACCATCATTTTGTACCTCAATAAATTTATCATCTCCATTTGATGATTTTTCACACTTTTCTAAAGACATTTAAAAAAAAAAACTTTAGTTTTGAAATGATGAGGATATCTATGTTTTTCTTACGAAATAATACCACTAAATAGATTTGATTGTGAATATTAAAACTATTTTTCAAAGTTATTTAGAATGTTATCATTTCAAATTAAAAACGTTTATAATTTATGGCAGCTTGAATCACTACTATTCTATTGTCAAAATTTAGAAAAAAAGTACAATCTAAAATTCATTTATTTATGATTTAAGATTAAACAATTTTATAAAAGCAGTTCTACACGTCTTCCCACGTGCATTTTTATGTTAACCTTTGCTATAAAGCCTTCAAATAGATCTCCATCGAGTCATTTAAAATCAAAACGCGAACTAAATAATTGAAAAAAAAATGTTTTTGAACGTACCAAACAAAATTAATCTAAAACCAATAAATTTTGTTCTAATTATTAAGGAAAATAATTCCCGAATATTTCGTTAACGATATCTCTCGAACGAATCAACCGATTTTCACGTTTTTGACGGCGATCGACGGAGTTTTTAGAGTTTTAATAATTATTTTCTTTCATAAAAACAATCCGAAAAGAAATGTTGAAGTTATGTAAGAAAAAAACAATTTTTTTAAATTTTTCGTTTACGATATCTCTTGAACAAATCAACCGATATTCAAGCAGCGATCGACGTGGTTTATCAAGGTTAAGAGCTGATTTATAATTTTTTGGAGTTGATTTTTATTAGTTTTTTTCTTTCGAATGGCACCAACCGCGTTAATATAGGTCGAGTCGTTTTGTTTCTTTCAAAAGTTATAAGCGGTTCCCATACTTTCACACACACAAACATACATGAAGAATAGTGACTACCTCGCAGGGGTAGAAGCTTCCTGTAACCTCAAAAAGTCGAGATCTGATGGAAACTCGATTTTTCCAAAACGGAGTAAAACCAATAACTTCTCGATTTTTGAAAATTTTCGATTTTCTTAGCGGGAATTTAAAAAATAAATGGTAAAGTTGTAGGTAATAACAAGATCTACAAATTTTGTATTTATACTTTTCACATAACTTCAAAACTTTTCGATTGAAAATTCTGGTGCTTTTTCGATACTTATTCAATAAAGGTGAAAAAATAAGTACTTTAAATGAAAAAAATACAGTGTAATTAAAACAAAAAATATATATTTTCAACAAATTTCGAGAAAAAAAATTTTTTTTTTATAAAAATAGAAATGAAATAGACCCGTAACGTAATGACAGACTTAGACCAATCAATAAAGCTTAGCAACAGCAGTCACAATCTGTATTTGGATGGGTGACCACCTAGCAGTACTGTGTATACTGTTGTGGTATAAAAATAATACTCCCCTTTGGTTAATGGCTGTATAGCTGAAAGTAGCTGAAGCCAGAAAAAAAAAATAAACGAAAGGTAATTTTAATTTTTGACATAAATTTTAAGGTTTATTGAAACAAAAAAGTGAATACAGGAGCTGTAGATCTTTTTATAACCTACAACTTTGCTATTTATATTCTTTCTATAGGACTTGTAGTTTTGCCGAAAATCTAGATAAACAGAGTTTTCCTCATAAAAACTCACCCCCTTCTACTTCCCGACCTCAGATCGCCCATAATTTTTCCTTTCATTTTGTTATTTTCTCTTCCATTTCCAATTGGTTTCATCCTACTATAATTTTTTTTTGTTTAAAAAATTAACGAACCTGGTCTAAAACCTCCAGGTTTTCCAATCGAGAGTATTAAGAATTGTTTATATTTTATACAGTAAAATTTCCTCAAAACTTTTTGTATCAAGTAGTACATATAGAAATATAAATATGTTATAAAATAAATAAATATATACGAGTAAAATTTAAACTCATCCCCGACCAGCCATTAAATAATTTTTATGTTGATTTGGTTAATGTACATATTGGCATATATATATATGTGTATATACCAATTAAGATTATTAGAAATAGATATTAATTTAAGAGCAAACTTCCCACGTGGTACCATGACAACTCAGTCATTCAATATGGTTGCTGCTAAGCCAATATATAAAGTATCACTACTACGCAGTGTTAGCAGCCAAGGAGAGTGGCATTATAGTACCAGTGCCGTAAAGTCATAGAAAGTTATAGTACCATTGCCGCAAAAATCATAGTAGACAGAAAGAATAATCGTGAAATTTGATTTTTTCGTTTAAAATTATGATTAAAAGTTAATAAGTTCGGTAATATTAAAATTACTGAGTTTATTTAGAACTAATAGAATCAAAAATATATTTAACTACTGATTTGTCCAATGTACGTAAATACACATTCGATGGGTGTTTCAAATTTGAGTGCTGACTAAATTAATTATTATTTATATTGGGATTAATATTTATCGTTCTCTAAAACTATACACCCGTTATTTGAAATTTACCATAGTTACTCATTTCGCGATGTTGACACTCATTAAGAACGCATTTTATGAAATTCCTAAACTACTAGAAGAGAAAGTTTGAAACTTTGAACAGTATCCTATTATAACAAGCTTAGCATAGATTTAGCAAAGAGGTATACGAGACAGGTTAAAACTGGCAAGCTCGCGGTAACGTGTACTGTATCAATTTAACTTTTTTGGCTGTTTTCTACCGTTCACGATATTGCTTACACTTTTATACATCATTGTTCCGGAATTCCATTTATTTTGTTAGTTTCTGCCTTTCATTACCCAAATTTTCATTAAAAATAAAACTATTATTGTTATATTCATATGGGTTTTTAAAAACTATTTTAACTGCCACAATACATTTTAAAAATAATTATTAACTTACTACTTATTAATAATTATTGAAATTTTAATTTTATTGAAATTCTATCAAATTCAAATTTATTGATTTTGGTTTCGATGGAAACGATGTTAGTAGGATTGATCCTTCAAGTGATATCTTGAATCAAAACATTGCCTCCGTTTTTCACCCCTTAAGGGTAGAATTTCGGAAAATTATTTCTTATCGGATGCCTACGTTTAGGTCTGTACGATGTGCGGTTTTGGCTGTGCGTTGATTTTATTTTTCAGCACAAAGCATTTTATATGTGTAGATATAAAAGTGTGTCTTTTATATCTACACTTTTTTTCATTTTGGTCCCATACGTCAATCGGGTAATAAGGAACATAATTTCTTTTGTATCAAATTAATGTATCCACGTCATATCAAAATCATTTATAAACTTAATTTTATTCTAAAAAATCTAAGTTAACTACAATAAATATAATAAATATGTTAAACGAAAACAAATTGAATTCAACTTTATCGTGACATGAAGAGAAAGTAACACAAAAGAAGTAATTCAAAATGGGAGGGGGTGGTTAATGTATAAAGTTAGGAAAAAAAATAACATTATTATTTAAAAGAAATTACATTTTGTTTGTTATTTTGTGTACATATACGGTAAAATAATATTTTATATACATCCGTACTTGAGTACTTACTAACTAAATTATGTACAATATTGGACACGAAAACATTTCGAGACTTTGTATCCATTGTCATTTACGATACCAAAATTTGATAGTAGAGTAAAATTTGACAAAATATCGAAATAATGAATTTTACTTTAAAAATCGAAAATAGGTTGAAAAAAATTTCATTGAAATTTTTCAATGTAAAGAAACGTTTTTTTTTTGAAATGTAAACCAAGATGTACTAAATATTTTTAATTGCAATGGACACATTGAATTTTAAATTCAATGTTAACAAGTCAAAATATCAACTATCAATGTTTATTGATTAGATATTCAACACATGGTTCAGTATCAATTTTTGAAATATTTTTAATGATAGCATTCATAAAATACTCAAAATATGCAGTCAATATAGTTATAAATATATATAATAATAATGATATGTATTCTAATTATATATTTTATTAGCTAAATTTGAGACAATGTAGCGAATCTAAGCAATTTACGAAACAATGTACTTCTATCTTTAATAGATCCAAACTTGGATCATTGATCGTCATTTACCCATTGGATCAATGGATCGATTTTGACCAATCGCGAAGTTAATAAACGTCACCAAAATTTCAACTCGATACCTCTTTTCGTTATTAAGTTATCATGATAACAGACAAATAGATGACTCTTTGAAGACCTGCACCAAAATTTTGTTTGAGCGGTCAATATTTTCTAGCGTTACCAACTTTATGCTTAGATTAATATTCTCTGACATGCTGTATACATTGAGTATGTCGAGTCCAAAAAGTGACAGTTATTCTAATAGTCTACTACTTTGCTCCCGCCGTTTTTTTTTTATTTTCGGCTTTATTACAACAAAACGATTACATACATTAAGTTTCAAAGTATTGTCCATCGGCCCATCTCTCAGGCAGCAGGCGAATCCCACGTCGTAAAAATTATTCATCTTTTGATAAGATCGATGAGTCGATCCAATTTTTCACTTCTTCATACGAGCTGAAGTGCTGGTCAGTCAGGTCGTGTGCCATTAAGCGAAATAGATGAAAATCAGATGGAGCAACATCTAGAGAGCAGGGCGGGTGAGGTAAAACTTCCCATTTCAACGTTTCGAGATATTTTTCACCACTTTGGCGACGTGAGGCCTAGCATTATCCTGCGGTAAAATCACTTTATCGCGTCTCTCGTTATAATCACGGCTCAGACGCATCTGCATTCTGTAACGCTTACCTGTGATGGTTTCAGAAGCTCATAATAAATTACGCCAAGCTGATCCCACCAAACGCCGTCCACCACTATGACGGTCTTCGACAGTCAAATCACCACTCTTAAAACGTTGGAATCATTCCCGACACGTTCTGTCACTAATAGCCGTTTTACCATAAGTATCTAAGATAATCCGGTGAGCCTCCCATATTTCATGAAAATTTTATTATGATGCAAACACAAATTAAGTTATATCAAAGTAGGGTTATATTTATTAATGTCAAAACAAAGTGTTCGACATGTGTGATTAATATATTTCAACTACTACCGACCTCTAACGCCTTTTTTGGAAAACGTCGGGAGCAAAGTGGTAGACCTATTATATCTATATTCTTTCATTTATTTATTTAACATAAATATCACGCATTTTAGCAACGAATTTCTCTTGATTGTTAAACACAGCCTCCACCATTAATTATGCATTGAATTTTCATTTCCCACTATGATATCAAATAGATGAAATGGGCTGTATTGTCCTCCCTACTTTACACTTCTGTACAATTTCATACGTGCTGTTTAATTTTTTTAAAACGAATACGTTTGTTTGTATGTTATAATATAACACAAAAATGTTTTTAAATTTTTCTTCATTTCATTATCAATATGCCCGGAAATATATTAAACAATTTATTATATTGTTTTCTTATTTTTGACACTAAATTGAGGTCTTGCTCTGAAATTCTTAAACTGACCTCACAATTATTTTCAAGGAACAACAATTAGATCATAGTATAAATTTAGGTGAGACCATAGTATAATTCTTAAAGGTATGTGCAAAAGTAAAATACTTTTATTTTTTACTAGCCCGTAAATTGATGGATAAATGTTATTTTGTTATTGTTAAAAAAAAAACAGAAAAAAAAAACGAACACATGCAAAGACCATTTTGGACAACATGTGACAAAACGGAATGTTCATTACCATTAGCTTTAAAATAAATATTTTTCATAATTTTCAGGTCGTCGGACAACCGACATTTGATTTTATTAGGATTCGGAAAAAAATACTTTTGGATTTTTATTGAGTGATCTTATTAAAAAAACAAAATATATCATAGGTGAACGACACTTAGTTGATAACTTTGATGATGCTGCTGCAAAAATGACTAATATTAATTGTTTTAACCACAAATCTTATTTTAATATCCTATGGTTTAAACATGGGAATATTCCTGAAATATATAATGTTATATAGTTTATGCCCCAACCAGAATGGAAACTTCTTGTCGACCTTTTGATGTTTGAATCGCAAAAATTCAGTGACCATGTTGGTAATTTACATTTCATACTGTTGGTATTTTTCTTAAGAGGTACGTTTTTTGATACCACAGCAATACATCAGTAATATTTCGTCTCTATTTGTAACATTTAAAGAGATTTCGTTCTGATTTAGTTATATGTATGTTATGCGCATATTCTTTGATATTATTTTGCTTATATAGTGGAGCGCCGTAAGGTTTATACCTCGGAATCCAGGGCCAGTAAATAAATCTTTTTATAAACTATGGCAATGTGTTTTTAATAGCATATAGAAAAATGTTAAAAAAAATATTTTGTCCGATCTTAATTTTTTAATAATTATTATAAATAATTATTATTTTTTTGGAGTTTTCCTTAAGTTATATTAGTGTAAAATTAGATTTTAAAAAGAAGAACTATTACAAACTTCATGTTGGGTCTCAAGGGACTGCAGGTATAACGATGAAGGGTGGGGAGGGGAATAGAGGGGGCAACAGCAGCTGTTGGGTGTTGTTAACGCGGGCCCTAGCAGAATAGTACACGTGACAACTTACTAGGCTTCATATGTAGTTGTTGTTTGCTTCGAAAAAAAAAAAAAAGAAAATAATTAAAAAATAAATATATTATTGTGGAGTGAGTGTGATAAAAGTTAATTACTGAGTTTTACAAACTTTGAAAATAGTGGCATAAATAGTAAGTATTTGTTTATTATTTATATTACATGCTTTTGAAAACAACTGTGAATATCCAATAGTATATTTTATAATAGATCGATCTTAAAAGTTCGAATGTAATGGTAAAATTTAATATATATTTGGAATCTGCATGAAATTTCCTATAAGATAGTGCTTGCAAGACAACTGTACTTGCAAGACATGCAGGAATTATCTATCCAAATGGACCCAGAAGAGTTTCAAAAATTCACAGAGGGTTATTTTACTGCTAGACGTTCCGATGTATTTTTTTCTGGAATTTCCACGGATCAAACCATAGAACAAACATTAATGAAATCTATGAGTGTTGAAGGCGGACCTTTTAAACGTGGTGTAACGAAAAGTATTGTCTATAAATGGATAAAAGGTGTTATTTTTTCAAAAGATATAATAGAAGGTATAGAGGAATTTTGTAATATATCTTTTAAAAAAAGTTATCAACACGCTGATTCAACCGATGCACGAATCAAAAGGGACGACATTGACGTGAAAAAATTGGAAGAATATTTTATTCAACATCCTCCATTCCCTGATGTTGGTGTCATTATGTCTATTGCAACTGGAATAACTGGGCAAGAAAACGTGAATTGCTACGCAGCTTTTGAGCAAGGTCTAAAAATAATGAAGAAAATTAATGGAATAAATTTCAAAGAAGTTAAGTTATCAAGAAAAGACAAGATCATTCCTTTGTTGGCATCCACTAGCAAAATCAAAGTGAATGATGATATTATTCCAATTGATCCGCTATTATTATTTCAGCGTATATGCGTATTAAAAAAATCTGATGAAGAACTAAAAAACTACTTGACTTATGAATTAGCTCCTTATCCTCTTGCTCTCTTTGAAGATGGTGAAATACGAAAAACAACAAAATCTACATTTTATGACATATTCCCAGAAGTGTCAGTGGATGTGAACGATGTACGAAAATTTTCCTACGTCATTGATGGAGGGATGTTATTACATCGTTGCAAGTGGCAATTAGATGAAAATTTCGGTACAATTTGTCAACATTATGTCAGATATCTACATAATAATTATGGACACAACATTTATGTCGTATTTGATGGTTACAAGAAGAGCTGCACAAAATCAATGGAACGAACGCGTCGCTGTAAAAAAAACGCATGTAATGACATAATATTTGATAAAACCATGCCACTAAAAGTAGCGCAGGAAAAATTTTTATCGAATGCCAAAAATAAGAGTAGGCTTATAGATATGCTACGAGAAACACTCACAGAAAATAAAATATTTTCTTGCCAAGCAGAAGCTGATGCCGACAGACTAATAATTGAAACTGCTGTTAATCTGCAATCTGAAAACATTGCTGTAGTGTCCGAGGATGTAGATGTTTTAGTTTTATTGACTGCGCTCTCACCACCAGACCGAGAAATTTATTTTAGAAAACCATCCAAAGGCAAAATACTGCAAAGAGCGTACTCTTCTAAGAGTTTAGAAAAAATATTACCAAAGTGTAAAGAGCATATTCTGTTCTTACATGCATTCACTGGATGTGACACGACGTCAGCTTTTTTTAAACGTGGCAAAAACGTGTTTGCAAAAAATTTCGAAAAACGAACGGACTTGCAAAATGCTGCGACAGTTTTTAAAAATGAATGCAAAGACATCAATGAAATTTTTAAAGCTGGTGTTACATGCACTCTTGCTTTATATAATGCCCCCCAAAAAATAAAAGATCTTAATGCATTGAGATATAACTCTTTTTTGAAAGCAACTGCCAAAAATACCTGCGTTAAACTGCCGTCTTTACCACCTACTGCAGATGCCGCTTTTGAACACTTCAAAAGAGTATATTTACAAGTTCAAACATGGTTCGGAAAAGAAATATCACCAGAAGAATGGGGTTGGAAAGATGAACGCGGAATATTGATACCGCTAACAATGACGCAGCGACCAGCTCCAGAATCTTTACTAAAAATTATTTTTTGCGCATGCAAAACAGGATGTGGAGCATCTTGTGGGTGCAGGAAAAGTGGATTAAACTGCACTGCAGCTTGCTCAGAATGCAATGGTGATAGCTGTACTAATCCTTTACCTACAATCTACATCAACGAAATCGACGACGACGACGACAATAATGAACAATAATGTATATAGTTAAGGTTAAATTTTCTTTTGTAAATAATTTTTTTACGAAAATCTAATAAATTAACATTGAATTTACTCTGCAAACATAATTTATTACATATAAAATTAATATCTTTACTGTAAACATTTTTTCCCCCTTGCGCCTTTCATTTTTCAGTAAATTGTTTATAAAAATTGTTGTAATCGAGATCGGCCAATTTTTTTTTTTTAACTTTTTTATTTGCGGTTTTAATAATGCAGTCAAACACTTGTTATACAGATTCATTGACTGGCCCTGGGTTCCGAGATTTTACCATTTTTATGTCTTACGGCGCTCCACTAATATATTTTTGAAGAAAAGTGTGCTATATTGTAAACTTTTATGCGGGTACACATATGCATATAACATACTTTAAAACATTTATAATAAGCAAATATATTTAAAGTAGACATACATTCATACACCAGCCATAATAATTTTATATTGAAAATACAGAAAATCGTTCATGAAAACAGTATTCTGATAAAGAAAAGTAATTTAAATTTGAAAATCATTGTTTCTTTTCAAATGAAAACTTTTAGAAACAATAATAATAACCATAATAATAGAGAAAGGTGATAAAAGTTTATAATTAAATTATTTCTACTTCATTTTCGTCTAACAACTTCTGTTATTGTCTTTTCTTCATTTTCTATATATATTTAAGTGAAATAACTATATAACCTAAAAAATATAAAGCATTTTATTATTACTAAGGTACGTAAGCATTACTAATGTCAATGTTGTTGACTGGTTCCTTTAAGTTTAATTTTGTTTTATAATGAATATACTTAAAATGTTGTTTTTCTGAAACTGTTTGTTTATTTCGAATATATTTATTTTATTATGAAAGAAAAATTTCTTAATAACGTTTATACATGGATAGAGAAATATTTCTAAATTGATGTTTTCATTAATAGAAAAGAAAAGGATATGTTAGTGTTTAAATATAAGTATTAACTGTCTTTTTTCTGAAAACTTTCTTAAACGAAATATTTGTTTAACTAGAACAAATAAAATTCTTCTGAACAATTATGGATATGATTATGGATACAGCAAGCGCCATCTAACGAAGGTTTTATCTAATAAAAAATTTATTAAAAGAATCATTTATTTAAGAAAATATTTGACTGCACATTTTCGGAGTCTTTTCTTTCAAACAAATATTATTACCAACGTGATTAAACTTCTTTCTTTGCGAGCAGAGCATTATGGTAAACTGATAAAATAGTGCAGAAAAAATTGATAATTTAAAGTAAATACTATAAAATTAATTAACATTTTGACGAAAATTAGTATATTCCAAATACCAACTATAACTATGTATTATGTTCTTAGACAGTGGCGTACATAGTTTTATAGTACCCATATGCAATTTTTTTCGCTCCACAGCGCTTTTTTTAATGAATCTTTAATCTATTCAACTTATACTACTATTGAAAACCATTTTGTTTCAGGCTTTAGTTACTCAGTATAGTTTAGGTCATCGTATTTCTTATAAAATTCTTGACTTATTTCAGTTGCGGAAACGATTGACGTTTCATTGAATGAAATAATTAGAAACAACGATGCCATGGCTCAAATACGACAAATTAATTTGATGATTTTATTAAGCTCCCTGTGGCTAACTTTCTCATTTAAAATAATAAGTGATCTCAAATTATGTTACGTGTTGTAACCTTACACTTCAAGAAAAAGCATTTTCGAGGATTTTAAAACTATTATTTTTATTCGCCTTCATGTTAAAACAAAATTCCAAATCAATACATACATACAATATCTATCAATACACAGATATACAGGTAGAAGTTATACTACCTCTGAATTTACGTCGGTTGAAAACACATCAAATGAGTTGCAATGAAAATGTCGTTCGCGTAGTATTTGATAATAATTGAAAAAATTAATTAGTTTATCTACAATAAAACCAGGATTAAGTGTTGTCAGAAATTAACAAAAACCTAAAAATTTCAACATTGCCCTACTTTTTTGCTGCACCTAAAACTAAAAGTTATTTTTGAAAGAATGATATTTTCATTTAACGTCCATGTTTATACGTACGTAGAGGTAAAAATATGATAGTAAATGGATTTTTGTATTTTATTACTTCGGTCAACTCATATCTTAGAACCATAAAATTTCTCTACATTAATATTCTAATATCTTCACTACATTTTTTTTTCTCTATACACAAACCTATAAAAAATACCAACAACAAAAATCTTTTTGTATCATATATGTTTCCATATAAGATCAGAGACCACTTAACTTTGCATTTTATATATCATATCGACTTACTAGAACATATTATATAAAGCACTTATTTTGAATAAAACCATCGAAAAAATTTTTACCATAAAAAATAATAATAAAATAACAGACAATGGGCTATGGTATAGAAAAATGGATAATATTTACACAATGTACGTCGACCTTAAAGTATATATTTTAAACAATGGTGATAAGCGTTTCCTTCTTACAGATACGTTTTTCAAAGTTTTATCGAACACAAAAACTAGTTATTATATCAAAAGTAATATTTAAAAATTATAAATTACTTTAAAGAATAAATCGTTAAGATTTGATAAACAAATATGTTTCATATGAGACATATGTCTCATTACAATTCAAATTTTAATTTATCTTTATAAAGAATTTGGGAAAATTTAATTGTCAAAAGATTAATAAAATAATTCAATCTTTTTGAAGCTCTTATAAAAAATATATTGTATTCGTCAACGATTTTTATTGTTTAAATTGTAGTTAACATTTGTAGAAAACAAATATATCATGAATATGATTTAAAAATTTATTATTTAAAAAAAAATTTAATAAACCTTTTTTTATTACACCATGAAAAATAAGTTAATTGAATCCCATTTTAATATATTTTATATACAACGAAGTTTAGCGCACGTATCCGCTCGCACAGTATTCAATTTATATCAAATCGGTAATTAATGTTGTACAGTCCCAACCTATTTCTTACTTTCGTCCTGGCTTCAAACATTTGTAACTACATAGTATGTAGCTATGAGACTAATAAGTTATAATTACAGATGATAAAATAAAACTATTGCGATTATATATTGAACTATATATTATGCCTAAATTTAATATACATCTAAATATAACCATAATAATGTAAAATATTGGAAAAAAAAATATTCAGAACCGGTTTAGTAGCTTCAAAGATAATCTCCTAATATGATCTATGTACGTTATAATATGATTATTATTATTATTCTTGTTTTTTATTATTTTTTTATATACAGAAAGAATTTTTTATATCAGTTCAATTATTGTTAATAATGCAGCTTTTAATATATGAATTGCTGTTTTTTTTTAATTGCCTAAATTTTCCAATAATTAATATAAAGTTCTCGTAACTTTGTAATACATGTTATAGACATGGAATTCGGCTACTTTAATCATCCATTACCTGTCTAAAAGAGTCAGAATATGATTTCTTAAATTATTATAACTTTGTTTTGGGTTAAAATATAATGTGCAAATCGACATGTTATGTTGCTTTAAAACCAAATTCTCTAGATTTTTATTGCCGAAAAAACCATGTATGAAAATTTAATTAAACATTTTTCACATAATTTATTAAAACATTTTACATTTACATTTGCGAGAATAATCATAAAATTTTTACAAAACTTATAAGTTTACTAAGCTTTTCTCTCACCTTTTCCTACTAGATAAGCAATATCATTAACTTTAAATAAATAAAAAAATTACAAGTATCAGGTTTTGGAAATTTTACGCGATCTCCCTGTGTGAGACGCGTTCATTTAACGTAAAAAAACCTCTTATAGGACTGTATAATAAAAAAGTATGTGCTGAATAAGGTATTCAAGTATTAATTACATATAAATCACAAAAATTAATAAATACAATGTCAAAATTAAATTAATGTTTAATTGACGTTTTTAAAACACACATTTTTTTAATTGTTTTTGTTTTCAACGGCGTTTGTATCTACTAACTATTAACGCAGAAGTTACTTAGCTTTTTCAAAATGCAACCGTGTTTATAGGTTTTCGTATGTTTTTTTTTTTTTTTTTTTAGTTAATTAAAAAGCTCCGATATTTTTAACATTCACAATTCTTTTATTATGTCTATAACATTGTATCGACTTTTTTATTAATTACGAATGAAATTTGTCTTAACAAATCAATGATGCTACAATATACAATAATAGCTTTCATTTAAATAATATAATTCTATTTATCTGTTTAATAGAAAAATGTGATATTTCGAAATTCGTTGGAAATGTTTTCAATAGTAACAAGTAAATTGTATTCAATTAACGATACAAAAGCCTATTATATTATATTTGAAATAAAACTTTATCAACTTCCATTTAGAAAGGAAAGTTATGTATGTATCTGTATTTTTCTGTAGTTATATAATCAACTTGAGATAATAATAATATAAATAAACACAATAATAAAGTTTATTAAAAAAATAATTTTATTGTATTGAATGCGTGTATATATATGCATATTAATTAGCGTTCCCATTTGAACTCCGTACATTTAAACACACATGGGGCGTGTATGAATTTGCGTTCACGGTTGACAATTTGAATGCCACTCAAAGTATTTCTATTTTTAAATGATTTATGAAAAAATTTATGAAGTGAAACATTAAATAAAAAGATAGATTAAATTAAAATATCAGAGATTAAAGATGACTTTTCTTAATTGGAATAAAATGGTTAAAAATTTGATAAGTTCATTGTTCGTAAATGTTTTTGATGGTTAACCTATGAGCTAATATTTTGGTACTTTTAATTAGGACCTGTTATTAACACATAAATTTTAATCTAAAATTATTGATTAAATGTATTTTTTTTAATCTTTGTTGACATGGGTGATCGAGAGACCACTTTAATTAAATGCTAGAATTCTTTCCAATAATAATTTTAGTCCACATCAAGATTTCTGAATCTTTCTTCCAAATATGTTTTGTTTATTGCCAATTAATATAAACTTGAATGTGCATAATGAATAAACTTTATTTTAGAATGAATCTGAAACGTATTTTAAAAAAGTTTGAGAATTTAATACTTATCAATTCAAGAAAATTTAGAATTACAGACTTTGGACCTTTAAAATTAAGTCAGTAGGACCTTTAAAATTAGTTTACGATCTTAAAAATTAAATTTTTGTTCATTATAAAAAAATGAAAATATTGATCATAACAGAAATTAAAAATTTTTGTATTATAAAATGTAATTACGAATGTTATTGATGTGTCCTTTAAAGGTAGTATACACACACGGTTTGTTATTATTAATTTGTAGTAAATATTAGAAAAAATAACAAAAATAACATGAAAAAGAAAACAAACAAACAAAAAAAAAAAAAACAACAACAACATGACGTATATAAAGAAAATGCTTATAAACAAAAATAACCACAAAAACCTAGACAATGAAGAAGTACCGCTCATTTGTATTGTGGTGTAAGTTAATTTTCTTTTGCTGTTGAGTTTTATGTTATTAACTTTCTAATGAATTCGTGGATAGACGGATGTTATTAGTTGGTGTGCGTATACTGTGATATTTATGGATATATGTTATGTTGTAGGGCAAGGTAGAGGCTAGTAGCTATTTGGAGCTTAAATGGCAATACACTACTGTAGAAAAGTTTTATCTTTGATAAAATTGTATATTCCAATTGTTCGATTTAAAAATTTTGTAAATGAATTGAATTTCTCACTTATGTACAATATTTCGGATATTCCGCGAATTTTTTAGATGTGTGGTCTGAATAACAAAAATTTCTAAATATGCATAGTATGAGGTTTTTGGATATTTTATGCAAGCCAGCGTAATTCGGATGCAACCAATATCTAGGATTGACAACTATTTAAGGTTAAAAAATAAAAAAAAGGTCATCTATTTACCTGAAAGTAATTTATAACGGAAATACTGGAGCATAATCGTGTGGTTAATAATAACAGAGAAATTGACAAATTTTTTTTATTACTTCAATTGATGCGTTTTTAATTTACGATATGGATCTGAAGTTATTTTTTTAAAATCTTCAAAATAAACCAAATATTGACATTCAAAATTCCAGGAAACAAAATGGAAATATGAGCTTATGACGTGAACTGTTCATATCTAGATATAGATTACATGTTCCGCACTGTTTTAAAAAATTAGTTGGATATATCATCTTTGATTGCTTATAACTTCTCTGTTTTTATATCCATTTAAATTTAATTTTCAAATTTTGTTAGGATATTGATGGATATGGATTTTGATGTGAAATATAAGAAAATTTAGAAAAATTTACTAATAATAATCGTTAAATTTTGAATGCAGCATTCAGAACGAGAACACATGGTCATCATTTTAGTTTTTTTTTACCCACACAAAATGTTCTAACCGCGTTAAATTGCGAAACATTGTAAACTATTTATTAAATCATCAACCAGCCACGGCTTGTAGATGAATAATGAGTTCATAACTGAATTAAATGTTCTTTTTTAGCAAAACTGAATCGGTATTTTCAACAAAACTGAATATTTGTATAAAGTACATTGAAAACATTTACATTCATTGCCAAATACAATTTGTATAAGCTGTAAATAAATAAATTTTTCTGACTAACAAGAGAATCTTACTCAAAACTCTTTTGATCTTCTTAACTTTTGTTGGGTAATTTTTAACAATTTCTAATTCGAAATATTTTTACGAATGCTGTGTTATTTTTTAACAACACTATACTTATTCCCGAATATTTTCATTTGCTAACAGAAAATGTATTTTTGTTTATTTATTACATTTTTTTATTCTACTTTCCAATTGTACCTTATAACTATATGGAATGTAGGGTGAATTGTTTTAGTTCAAGAAAAAGTAGACTATAAAAGTCTATTTATGTGGGTATGTTAGTAGTAAAAACATCTTTCTCTATTTGGACAATGAAGGAACGTGAAAACCTATTACTGCATCGGAAGTAAGTTCAAAACTAATTTTAGAATAAACGAAGCAGTAAATACAATGTTTATTTCTTTTGATACTTAATGGTAATGATGTTCTAGAACGAAAGTAAAAGATACTGAGTGTGTTGTTTTTCTTATCGCTTAATGTTATTGGCTTATATCTTCACACACGGTGTTTATTATTGTGGACATTGTAAATTTGCAACACTTAAAAATTAATAGAAATTATTTTTTGTGAATTTGTGATATTTAACTTATCTGATACCCTTTTGGTGTAAAAATTTAATAACAAAGCAATTTAAAAATTAGTTAATAAAAAAAACTACATGCCTTACAGAAGTTTATTTGAGTAAGTTTATTTAACTTACTTACGTGTGTAGTAAAAATTTTTTTTTGGCACATTGGGCACTTTTAGTGTTGAGAAAAACCATCGAATTGCCGACACTGTTATATTTACAGCCGTATGATTAGCATGGTTGCATTTATCAGGCCTCGGTTAGAATCCTACTAATATGGCTATATCAAAGGTGACATAACATCATTCATTCGGCTCAATTATAATATGACTACGCATCGATAATTTTTTGACATACCCAATATAGCTCATAATCAGTAAAACTTTTTTACTGATCAATAAAATATAATAAAATATAAGATAATCAGTAAAAAAATAAAATATCTGTAAAATATTCAGAAAACTTTTTTACTGAATTATTCATTTATTTTGCAATTTGTTGATTTTATAATTTGTGATTTGTATTCTCTATGTATTATTTAAGTTATAAAACAAATGTTTTAATGTGTTAAATTTTGCTTTAATGAATGCACAAAAAAAAAAAATACCAAAAATTTCCCTTTTATTAATACTTGCCTTAATCACCAGCTCCGAACATAAGGTAATAATTAAGTTTCTTGAGAAAATATGTTTTATATAAAAGAAAATATGTTTCATTTTTGTTTTAGATTTAGAGCATAATGTACAAAAAATAAAATAAAATTTGTTTAATAATCTCGAATGTACAATTAAAAGTTAAATTTTTGTTAATTGTTGCCACGGTCTCCTCTATTCTGCTCTAATTTCATAAATTAATATTTACAGTATTTTTTCTTTGTTTCAGTGCCTCCAAGTAATTTATTCATTTTTGATCGGTCTGGACGTGATGTAATGAATGTTGTTGGTCCTTTAGAAGAGGGTACTGACTTGGTTTTAACCTGTGAAGTGCGTGGTGGTAAGTTCTTGTTTTTTAATTTTATATTAATTAATTGTTTTCATTTACCAGTGTAATGAAAAATAAAAAGTGTCACAAAATCATTTACAAAAACAGTAGTTATAAGATGAATATTATGAAAAAGAATGTAATAATGAATTAAAATGATGAAAAAAATTATGAATAAAGAACTCTCTGCCTCTCTCTCTCTTATATATATATATATAAATATATATATATATATATATATATATATATATATATATATATATATATATATAGAGAGAGAGAGAGAGAGAGAGAGAGAGAGAGAGAGTTCTTTATTCATAATTTTTTTAAATCTTTGTATGAAGCCAAAAACGTACGTAAGCCACAATTCATGATAACATAAATTTTTTTTTCAATAATCAGGAAATAATCTTTTATATCCATCGTTTTAAAATAATTTGTTTGTGCATTATAAGTTTGAGTATAAATTAAGGGACTAAGCTATTTTATTTATTTTATAAACTCTGCGCCAAATCTTTAAAAAGAGATATTGCATCAATATGAGACCATGTGTTTTATATTAATGCAGCCATCTCACAATTTATACCACGAAAAATTTTGCATCAATATGAGACCATGTGTTTTATATTAATGCAGCCATCTCACAATTTATACAACGAAAAATTTTGCTTATGACATAGAAGAAAATGTATTATTAATGTACATACACATCTTTATATAACATAACGTTAGAATTTTTCAAACGATTTATATTCTTTGGGTTGATGTTTGTAAGATAATGTAAATTATTTATTACTCATTAAAAAAAAAAAAACGGAAACTTTGAAAATTAATAAAATCCAAAGTGCAATGTAATTCAAGAATAAAATGAAATGTTCCCCTACTTGTAAGAAAATTTTTACTAATATTATACTGGTATTATTTTTTATGTTGTATTTTATTTTAAATGTATTTGATGTTTTCAGATTTAAGAAATTATCGATTAATGATTTTATTTCATTATCTTGCCACAGTATTAAACGTTTAAGTTGTTATCTTAAAACAAAGAAAACTAAAATATTGCATAAATAAAACAGTATAATAAAAATAAACGGCAACAATTTTTGAGTTTTTTTCATCACATATATCGTTTGAGCACTATAGACTTTTTTCACGTGTAATAGAGAATTTGACTCTGTTACGATATATTTTAATAGGCTTAATTTTTTTGTCTAATTTTAATATTTTTTTTTTTTTTTTATTGCGGTTGTGACGATTAGTACACTTTTTTCAAATTACGAAGTATTGCAAGCGAGTAACAGTTGCATTCTTATTCTAAAATAAGTCTTTAAAATATTTAAAATAATTTTCTAGTGACATTTCTACGATAGTCGTTTAAAAAAAACGTTAAATGCATAATTATGTGCCCTTGAAGCATTACGAGACATTGTTTTTATATGCGTTCTAAGAAGAAATTACTATAATTTGTATTCATTTAACTTTGTACAGAAAATCAATTAAATTTATATTAATTGTTCTAAGCATTACAAAATAAATCACTGTTTAAGTAGTTTAACGTACACAAAGACGTTCAACTTTATATTATGTATAAGCATCATTATATTATGTACAGGTTGATGCATACTGTAAATATACAATATGTCGGCACCGTGAAGGTCGAAGTGATAAAATAATTCATTCACAGCTTTAAAATGACACGTGCTTTTTTGTAACACTTAAGCAACTCACACGAACGACTTAATCAACTTGTTGCCTGAAATCGATGTTTTCACATTGTGGTACAATCGATGCGACTATAAATAATTTAATCCCTGCGGCGCCACCGACATATTCACTTGCATACAACCAGTCGTCTGGTCGCATCAGTTGGATTTCATCAGTATAAATGCTACTATGAAATGCTTTGGAGTCAGACTGATGCAACTAGTTGTTTGCGTCAGTCGTGTCAATTGCGTTGCATCAGTGTATACGTTGCCTTGATATTAATCACCAACTTTACCTGTGTGCATGTTTTATGACAAATTTTATAATCTCCAGATAATAAATAATTATAAAGCGTGGTGCTTTGCTTTCTTCTAATGAGCTTCCAATAAAATGATCAATACATATAATCGGGAAGTTTTTAGGACCAAAAATATTTAAATGTTACTTTCAGACATTAAAAAATTTTGCCTTTATTTATTTTGTGAATATGCCATAATAGTAACAGTTTTGTATTGTTTCCAATTACTCAAAATTCAGTGTCCTGTTAGATAAATATAAAATTAGTATTTATTTTGTTTAAGTTTCTTTTATAATTCAATAAAACTAGTAGAATTTTCATGCGTTTTAATAGGATTTATATCACTTTGAAGAACTAAGCGATTGTTTCATTTCATAATGTAAGTTATGTTTTATTTCGTAGTATAATTAAAATAATAATCAATATAATAAAATTTATTCATTTATTTGCCAAATTTTATTGACAAATGATAAAAAATAACAGACCTGCTCATTCAGATGTCTTGCGTGGGTATCAATATTTAAACTTTTAGTAATTATTAACATTGTATACGAAATTAATATAAACAAATTAAGCCCATATAGAAATGAATAATAATTTATTACACAACACGTTATTATAAATATGTATAGTTAATTCAGTATTGAGCAAAAACTATTTCGAATTTAAATAGTTAATGAAAAAAATGTTTAATACTAAGATGAAAATATTGTTTTTTATTTATAAATTATGTCTTAATATGCCGTAAATGAGGTAATTTACGATATGCGCTCGTTAATAAGAATAAAATACGTCGTAGTTTCAACAGATTTTGATGAAATTTTGTATAAACAAGGGTGGGATAGGTTTATAGAAGTCAATTCAATTATGTAAAATCAAGTATTTTACAAAAATATTATTAAAAAAAAAAAACAAAATCGGAACGAAAAACCTGAAAAACATTCAAATTATTGTCACAGAGAATTTTATGCTATAAAAATGTGGAAAATATATTTTTTTTCCTTATATCAGAATGTTAGTCGGTTGAGAAGTTTCGGACATAAAGCTATTTAATATAAGACATTTACTTATCACAAGGTAGTTTTGTGTCCATGACAAGCATGTTTTATTAGATAACTCATGATATTCGGCTTTGTAATCAGAAATTAAGTATTGGATTGTAAATCAATGTAGTTTTATGACGCTAATTCGAACGGCTTGCAAATCCACAACGAATAACAAAGAATTGTATTATAAATGTTTTATAACTGTATATGTTCTCATGCATCCCTGAGTAGATTTATATTCGAATAGAGTATCTTATTAAAATCAAATTGAAAACCATAATTATTAAAAAGTATTTAGTAAATACACTGTATGTGTCTTGTTCTTCTTAACACATGTATTTACTAAAAATCCAATTAACAAAGAATATATATATATATATAAATTTTAAAATCCGATAAAAACATTAAGGGAAAATTATTTTGTGATGAAATTGAAACATCAATTTTCTACTTCCGCGTTCATAACACACACCAACAATACATACGCGGTGAAGTTTTTAAGTATCATATTGAGAAGTAAAATTTCTTCGTTTAGAGTTTTTTATATTAAGCGTTTACTTTTCTTCCCGTCACGATGACATTTCCGCTTCAAAGAATCAACTACTTTCTTAAATCTGTACTTTCTATTGTTCAATAGTTTTGAAAGAAAGTCTTTGCGTACACAATTCTTCATCATTGAAGAATTCAAGCTCAGTTATTATTCTGATTGCTAGAAATTTAGTATAAAGTTTATGCACTTACTCAAGAATAAATAACATATCGTCTAACAAATACGAAAATATTCGATTTGTAGTAGAATGAATAAAATGCTAGTAACAGTGGAATTGACAATGCCATTATTCTGGAAACTTTTGTCTTAACATGCCCAATCATTAGCATGATTATTTTAAAAGAGCAATATGTCGAATTTTAAGTTATCTATACATGCTATTAATAAAATGGTTTGTCTGTGCACCTACTAACAACGGATTTCTTTAACTTCTTCTAAATTGCGCACAAGATTTATTTTTATAAAGAGATATATCATATAATATTCAAGCTACCATCGACAAGAGATCAAGGGCGTTACAGGTCGCCAACAAAAAGAAGAACAAAAATTTGTTATCTTCTTTACAAAGATAAAATGGCTTTCCTTATCTTCATTAAGATGCTGGCACATCCTCTCCTGAAGGCTAACATCCTCTTTCCACTCCCTGTGAGCGCTCAAACATAATCAATAGAAGCTAAATTTTCAATTAAATTAATATTTATTAAATTTAATGTGATCTTTATGTGTACTTCTAAGGTAGTAAATCGTAGAGTATCAGCTAGTAAATAAATAAATGTGAAATAACGTAATTATTATGGTTACTACAATTAACTTATGATTGTAATCCTTTGCTCTTAGTTATATGTTTATTGTGACTTTACCGCGTCTTATTCGATCCTTCATTAATTAAGTAGATACAGTTAATAGTCTTTTTAATTGGGTGGCTATCCAATTGAAATAGAAAAGAAATATTTTTAAGAAACATAAAAGTTACCTTAAAGAATATACGATTTTTGTAAAAAACGTTTTTTCATAAACTCTTGAATTTTTATCTCTGTTCTTCATGCATATATGTCTATTGCCGTTGTCGTAATTAAAAACGGTATTCTAATAAAACTAAAATACCGTTTGTATCTATTTTTATGTATTTAGTCGTCCACATTCCCACATATAAACGAAGCCATATTATAAAATGTTACGTGTTCAGCACCCGAAAGACCATAATATTTCTATTTATTCTAAAAAGTTTCATCAAATAGTTATTTGTGGACTGTGAATTTTAAAAAAAAAAGTGTTATAATATAGGAACAGACATCAATACTCAACAGTTGTCATAAATGGTTTACAAAGAGCTTTACTAAGCTTAAGAAATATTTCTCCGTGTATTTGAATACAATACAAAAACGTATAGTAACCTTTTAACAAATACAGTCGACTAAACATTTAAAATACAATATTCTCTCTCACTTTTACATTCGTATTATGTAAATGTGTGTGTGTGTATCATACCCTTTCTTGCTTGCAATAACCATGGAGATTGTTGAATTTGCGAAGGAGAATAATGAAGATGAGAGTAGAGAAGCCCGTTTTCAAAAATAAAGGACATTGTTTTCACTTGAATACTTTATATAGAATTTTACTATGCTTTATATGGAAGGAGAATATTATGAGTATGGATACTATAAAGAAAGAGACATTATGATGTGAAATGAGTATTTTAAAAGCGGATGTACAGGTTGGTTGCAAAAGGGTTTCAAAATTATAATGAAGTTCTTTAAAAAATGTATAAGAATTTTCCACAAATTATTTTTTTCAATAGAAATGTGTTCTATTTATTTTTGAAAATGGTACAAATTAAATTATAAAGGCAAAGTGAAAACTAATCTAGCAACACTTTGAATAAAAAAACATAGCTTTTGAATGTATGAATATGTTTAGTTAAATAGTAATTACTAAAAATTGAGTTCAAAGGAGGACTTTTGGACTAAGAATTATTAATATTTTTTAAAAATTTGAATGATGTCAAATTATTTAAAAAAATTTCATGAAAATCATATTAACAGTTTCCGAGATAAGCCGATATAAGTAAATAAGTGTATCATGACGAGCAATAAATAGTCAATTGATAGGTCAGCAGTTTATCAAATAGCACGGTTAGCACTTTATATTATCCAATTAATAAGTTAATCAATTTCAGTAATTATTGGCCATAATTTAAATTTCCACTTTGAAATTAAAATTTTTTTAACTGAGGTCGTAGAATTGGAAAATCTACAACGTTACCTTTACAATTTTCTAGAAAAAATATTTTGTTTCGTAAAAATGAATAATATATTTTGTGTTCCAATCTGTAAAAAATTATATTGGCCATAATTTATATTTCCACTTTGAAATTAAAATTTTTTTAACTGAGGTCGTAGAATTGGAAAATCTACAACGTTACCTTTACAATTTTCTAGAAAAAATATTTTGTTTCGTAAAAATGAATAATATATTTTGTGTTCCAATCTGTAAAAAATTATATTGGCCATAATTTAAATTTCCACTTTGAAATTAAAATTTTTTTAACTGAGGTCGTAGAATTGGAAAATCTACAACGTTACCTTTACAATTTTCTAGAAAAAATATTTTGTTTCGTAAAAATGAATAATATATTTTGTGTTCCAATCTGTAAAAAATTATATTATGGATAACAAAAGCAGTATAGAAGGGTTTGAATTCTTATAATGTATAAGATGATCTATTTATTAAGCGAAGAAAAAAATACAATAAATCATTTTTAATATTATAAAGAATTTCTTATGTATAAAAAGTAAAATCAATTTTGGCACCAAAGAAACATGTAGATGGAGTCTTGAAATTTCTAATTTTTTCAGAAGTTTTTTCTCTGTATCACTGAAATATCGTAGGAAGCGTTTCATGTAACGATATTATAGTTTGGAAATAGTAGACACTCTGATGAAAAAAATTTGCTACGGTACGACTCGTTTTGACACTTTGGTTCGAAGATATGTCATTTCGAAAATATTCAAAATACACGTTTATAAGCAGGACACTAAGAAAAATTTTTGAGATAGGAAACTTTAAATTTGGCAGTCGTTACTTTTTATTATGCTGATTCACACACTTAAATTAAAATAAACCCGACAATCTTGACTTTCTGGTTTTGAATAATAGTAATGGATATATACTGAAAAAACAAGGATAAAAGTTGTTAAAATTCTAAGTAGTGGAGGGAAACAATATGACTAATAAGCCTTTCAAGGTCTTTTTACCGACCCGATTTTGTGGCCATGGTATCAATTAATCCCACAACATCTGGAAACTGCGTATATTTCAGTTAACGACGCTGTCAAATAATCTAATGAGGTCGGCACAATATTAGTAAGTGTTGATGTAAAAATAATCTTAATTGACCGTGTTTAATTTTTATGGCAAAATTACAGTCAAGTAATGTGGATTGAAAAAATTGCTAATATTTAGCAATAATATTTAGATATAAACACAAAAATTATTTTTTTAAATCATATTAAAATCGTATAAACTGGTTTAGTTTATTTAGCTTGATGTATTTTTTGAAATCACCCTGTAAAACTTAAAATAAGTGTTTTACTATTAATATTAGATGTACAGCTTATGTTCTAGCCTAAAATATTTTCGTAAAATCCACCATTAGTATACGATATTAAACGCACCTGTAAGAATTCTTAACTGGGTTCCACACTTATAGTAGCATCGTAAGCAAGTATACCGCTTGGTATGATAACAGGCTACGAATTGTAAGTACTAAAACACAATGTTAAATTTTAATACATGGTGGTTCTATTACAGTATATACACACAATCTTTAAGTATAATATGCAAGGGTATAAAATGTCTTTGTTTATATAAGACATTTAATTATATTAAAAGGTAGAAACGTGTATTTCCACTAGAGGAATGATGATGAAAAGGACTGGTTTCGTAAAAACAATGCAATAACTTTAACATACAAATATAAATCTTCAACATTTCACAAATTAAAAACATGTATAAAATATTTTCACTTTTAATAATAATTTATGTTATTCTATTATATTAAATTTTAATTTAAATCATACAGTCGCACGTCAATAACTCCTGCTTTAATAATGACTTCGCAGTTTTACACACGGAATATATTAAATATATAAAAGTATACTAGTTTTAGTCTAAAGTTTCTAACGCAAGCAAATATTTTGATACATGTGTTTATAGACTCACCTTATTAGATCATTGGCGATTGTCCGGCCATTCATCCGTCTGTCTGGCTATCATTACGATAACTCGAGAAACGAAAGAAATAGCCAGCTGAAATTTTTGTGACGTACTTAGACCTAAACAATGAGCTTTAAGTAATAAGTAAGCAAACTTATTTACTTTCTTAACTACAAAAGATAAAAGAAAAATGAAAAATATATACTTAATTGTATTAGGTGGATAAATAAATTTACACACTTCAATTGTTTTTATTATTTTGCTTGACCACTTTATTTTATTAATAATAACGCGACATGTTTCGGATGTTACTCCATATTCAAATGCATATTCATTTGAATATGGAGTAACATCCGAAACATGTCGCGTAATTATTAATAAAATAAAGAGGTTAAGCAAAATAATAAAAACAATTGAAGTGTGTAAATTTATTTATCCACCTAATACAATTAATACTATGGAATACCACAAATTAAAGCTCTCTACCATTAATAAAAATATATACATTTTTCAAACCAAAGCTAATAAAACATTATTTGTTTATTATTGACTGGCATTGACATTTTAGTACATAAAATGAATTACTGTTTGACAAGAAAGCAAGCAATAGAATTGGCATTTGAATTTGCAAAAGCTAATTCAAAGAAATTTTCTGATTGTGGGTGACAAACATATTTGCCAGAAAAATCTGGTTACTCTTTTCTAGAAATCTAGAAATATTATTAAATAAATAATTTAAAAATAGCAAAATTGTGATTATTTAATTGTTCAATTTTGTTAATTTGATAAAAATGGTACAAAATGTTAATTTGTTATGTTAATTTTGGAATATTTAGAAAATTGTTGATTTTTAGATTTTCTATTAAATACAATAACTAATATAGCAGCTCAAATTTATAATATGTAAGTTAAAAAATTGTTATTTAGTTTGTTTTCTATTCCTCCAAAAAAGTATGGTCAACTCTTTTCATTCAACTGTCAATGTTGGTAGGGAGACTTTTATATTACTTAAAAAATAATGAAGCAAAATTATACTCGAATGATGTAGTTATCGAGTTCATTTATCGAGATGTAGTTATATTTTTTGAGTAAAAATAAAATTAATTTTTTTTCTTTTGTCAAAATTCGGTTAATCACTTGTGCTTCACAATTTCAATGAATCTTTGATATTTCGAATATCGTGATTTTAACATATTTATTCTTATAGTTTAAATAATTATTTGTATTTATATCGAAAACCCATCATATATTTTACCCTGCGATACCTAAGTGCCAAGTCACTCACAAATTATTTGCTTTCATCATATTTTGTAGTTATCGTTTTCGTTAAATAGTAACAAAATTAACCCTCAATAGAATGTTCCAGTAATAAAAATACCGTCCTTTTGTACGAAGAAAGCAAACAAAAAACCAACTTATAAACTATTTCCTTTTGAATTGTAACTTTATTTAAAGTATACGGCTAATATTTTTCAAGAAATATATTTTAAAAATAGTACACAAAAAACTTTAATAGAATTATAAAAAGATGGTAAAGTGCGAGTGTTATTATACATGCGAGTACGGTGTTCAAAACGTTTATGTTCCTGATTTGTTATTAAACATTCATATTCAGATATATCTATTAAAATTTGATTAGTAATACAACAAAATCAATCTTACTAAAATCAACTAGGGCTTTAACTATTTCGGACAATTTTATACTTCTACGGGACGTCCTGAAAGATGTTTGTCTTCTGTACGGCAACGTTTGAAATCATTTATCGAATAAGAAACTGTTGCAAATACTCTTTTCTATTTTTTTATAAAAACCAACAACTTGATCTTTTACCGACGATAAAAGACGATAAAAAAATTAAAATAGTAAAACAACAACCCCCCCCCATAAAATTTTCAGAATTTCTGTAAATGTATTTAAACTACATATAGATTAAATAAATCCAGTCTTATACTGAAAATTGCTCCCTTGCTCGTACAACCTTAAATTATTACTCTAGGTTGAAGTTTCTTGCAGTACGACATTAATTTAATTCATAACACTGAACTAATGTATTACATTTTGATTATAATAATATTAATACAAATGATCCTTTTCCCGTTAATCCATGATATAAAAATTCATGAATAACATTAAAATAGTTTCTAGAATGTAGTTGTCCGAAAGGTAAAATTTATTTACGAACCGATGAAAAATTTTATTATTAGTTATCGCATGATCATATCATGATAGTTTTTAGTAATGTAAAATGGGAAAAAAATATAGTAAATGATATTAAACATTTAAAAAAATAATCATTCAAAAACCAAGGCAATATCGCGACATTAATCCAAAATGACAATGTATGCGTGTATATTCGTGATTGTGTATGTCTCTACTGGTATGTGTATTTAAATTTGTCAAAGTTTGTAACGTCAAAGTAAAATATAACGAAAATCCTGGCATGACTTTGTATAGCCATACATTTTAAGATTTGTTTCTAAGACACAAATCATCTGTGCACATACTTTCTACAATTGTTTCATGGACTCGATAGTGAACTTGTATTTGGATTTTATGCGAGTGAGCTTATGTTTCAAAATTTCGATGAGTTTTACTTATCTGTTGCATACCAACCTCGGTAGATCAGTTATCAATGTTATTGGCAGTAGCATAGTTGGTGATATTTATAGTGATGGGAAGGTGTAGTGCAGTCTCTATTAATCAAGAGGGGGGAAATAAGAAACAGGTTAACTCAGCTTGTCAGTAAATGAGGTGATGAAGTTATCAGCGGATCATTATACAGGTCTGCAAAATAGACTGGAAATACCAAGCATTTACCTCACTTTGAAAACTAGCCTGTTATTAATATATTGTGTTATATCTTGTCAATAGTTTGAATATCCTCTTAAAATTTTCAACTACGGAATTCTCAAAACGTAAATATTATGATTAATAATATCAAAAATATTACAAACCATAAAGTAAGTAAGTAGTAAGTTCGTCTGTAATATAATAATTTTAAATAATTATGGGTATCCGTTCTTTTCACATAACATTTTCTTACAAGAAAGAAGAATGATATGTGTTTATATATCCAACTTTTCAAGAAATGACGGAAACAGGTGAACTTTTCTTTTCAAGTAAAAATTCACATTTATCACTTTTATTTTTATGTCTTTCGTTATTTTTTTTAATACTTTCCAGTGTATAGGAATTTCTATGACAAGAAACTTTCACAATTTATTTAATTACTGCATATAATATATAATTCTTAGCCACAAGTGCGGAGGCAAGGGAACGGTTTAGTTCAATGATATAAAAAAAGGATATAAATGTGTATGTAGGAATGGTGTATGTGGGTTTTATCAAAACTTATAAAAATACATTACTAATAATGGACACAAAACTTCCTCTCGACGTACGAATATTCTCACTTAAGTAGATAGCTGTCCGTTTCGTCTTAAATAGAGTTGTAATTTTGATATGATACGAAAAAATACATTTTCAACATTTCAATCAAAAAAATTTTGTGTAGCATTAAGCTAACTAAAATTTTTTTGCTACTTCTTGTTTGAAACCCTCTACGGTTTAATTATGTGAATATAACCATAATTTAATATATTACCTTAAATAGCTATTCCTCTGAAGCAGCTAAGCTGATTGAGTTACACTTTGGATGAGTAAGAATATTTATTTTTTACGTATAAGCTCTTCTGTGGCAGTAAGCTGCTTTTTTTCGTGTTTATTTGTAACGATTTGTCTTTATTAACAATGTTCCACAAAAATTGAATTGACACACTTGAAGCTCCACTACTAAAGGAAACCTATACCACGCATGCACATATAAAATTTTACCGGTTTCAGATATGGATATTTAATAGTACAAAGAGATAAGTTTCGATGCTTTATTCCCGGAACGGTAGTACTCAACTACTGTTTACCATGAGATTAAAAATACACTTTTATTGGTTTTATTTTTTTTAGTGGAGTCAGGGGTTCAGTTAATTAGTTTCCTAGGCTAGCAGATCGACATACCGACGAACTGACAGACTGACGTACACGAAACAAAATTAACGTGAACATATATAAAGAACTAGCTGATCCGGACAAACATTGTTTTGCAATATAAATTATTTCAAATCAACATCAATATCTCCTAAATATAATAACATATTTGAACTTTCTATTTCTAAATAATGAAGCTGAGGCAAATCAGAATAAATAATGATATTAATTTATATTTTAAAGCAGACCCCCATCCCGTTCACGCGTTGTTGTGTTAGTTTTCCCATTTTATTAAATGATATAACATCGATTACATGCGGATGCAATTCTACTCTTAGGGGCAGAATTTAAGAAAATTCTTTGTTATCGGATTCACGGTATTTAGTGTGCACCCAGTACATTATATTTACGTGGTAAATATAATGTACTAATGTACTAATGTACCGGTATTTACGTGGTATTTTTCGGCGTACATATGGACCTCGTGAACCACGAATGATTCCGATTATACTTGAACAACGCGATATGCATACTTTATACAGTTGACAGTTCGACATACTGCTAGTGAGAAGACATAAAAAAATTATTATGAGTTTTAAATTTAGATTATGGTTTCTATGGAAATGATGTTAATAGGATTTGTAACATGTGAGAAAAAAAAGACAAAAATTGTTTCACAGCTTGGAACATTTTGTATTCGAAAATTAAATTAACGTTTATATTATTTTCCGTAATTAGTATTTATGTTTCTGACCGTTTAAACCTTCCCTGAACTTCCACAAATATTTCAAGATCAAAATTAGCAAAATCGATCGAGCCATTCTCCAGTTTTAGCGAGACTAACGAACAGCAATTGATTTATATATAGAAATATAGATATATAGATATATATCTATAGATCTATATATCTATATATCTATATATCTATATATCTATATATCTATATATCTATATATCTATATATGTATATATGTATATATGTATATATATATATATCTATATATCTATATATATATATATATATATGTATGTATGTATGTATATAGATTTTGAACTCCGAGAAAACTATATTTTTTTAAATCAGGAAAACACTATATCCGAACTTGGAAGTAATAAGCCTACATTATCATTGTTTTATCATAAAAGAATTGAAGAATAAAAGAGTAAAGTAAAATAAAATATCGATCTTTAAATTTTTCTTAATCATAAAAGTACTTCAAAACTTTAATATACTTTATCACATTTTTTTTTTTGGTATTTATGGAAACGTTAAATCATCCAAATAGTTTTTTGTTAGATTAACAATCTAAATTTTATTACGCGTACAGTATGAAGGGTTTGAACAAACGGTATTACTTCTTAAATGGAATTAAAAAATCATTTCTAATATGATAGAATTAATTAACATCATTTTGAGTGCATAAGTATGGCTTTCTTTTCAGCCTATAAAAAAATAATTGTATTTTGTTCTCAGGGTTCATGTGTTAATACCTATGACAATTATTTACCTGGTTAGAGTAAATAAGTTTCATTTCGTTTTACATATACAGATTTAATAAAAACCTTTTTTTTACTTTTTAATTCACAGGACAGTCATCTTTTGTAACTTATTTATTTTTAGTTATTTGCGTAATTATTTAAAGACCGAATTCACTGTGAAAATTACCTTGATGATAATATTCGCTTGAATAATATTCGAAAAAAAAGATAATTGAATAACAAAGGCAATAACATTTTTTTCGAAAATCATTGAATATGAATCAACTTAAAAAATTGCTTTTTATGGAATACACCAACATAATTTTTCACATTTAAAAAATTTCGGAATTCATCACTGAATTTCGATCTTAACAAATACTCATTAATTTTTTCAACTTGATCTTGTTAAGTACCATTTTTTTTACGTGTCTTTGTAATAAAATGCGTTACAATCATTATTGGTCCCAGTGCAAAATAATCCTAATATACAAATAAAAATTCTAGTATGTATAAAAAAAGCGGTTTTCATTTATTTTTAAGTTAATTATGAATGCTTATTTTATCTAGTTTTGTTAAAATTTATTTTAATTTATAAAAAATATATTTTTAATCTTTTGGATATAAACCAAAATATTACCATGAATTATATTATTTAAATGTCAAAATTTTTTAACATATCCTAAAAATGAAATATCCTAAAAATGAAGTAACAATATGAAATAGGATTACGCAATTTTACTGAACGAAAATTATACATCTTTATAGTAATGAGTACTATAAAGATGTTCTAGAGATTTCTATTTTAGTCTATCATCTACATATCTCATCGGCTATTACTGCACAAATTGTATAATTTTGTTCCTCAATGTTTAAAGTGGATTGGGAAATCTTATTTTATGGCTGTATATGGAGTCCATAGGATGCTGCAGATTGTACAACGATAATTTATCATCCTGTGACCAGCCCAAAAAAACTATGATTTTTCAATAGTGATATTAATATCTATGATCTTTCGTTTTTCTCGTACCTCCAAAGTGTTAATTTTTGAATTGAAAACAACAAGACACGTTTTGCATTTTTTGAAATTGGTAAAATCATAGAACTCCGACACCCAACGACTCCGATGCAATTATTTAAATTTGCAGATTATTACTTATTGAATTGCAATTTTCCCATACCGATTTTTGATTTTGAAGACTTTGGGATTAATTAAAATGACTAATTTATCTACAACAAAAACTTTTTTTTTAAATTAGAACACTGCAAACCTGAAAAAGAATATCAAGAATAAAATAGAACAAAACTTTTTTCTGAAGTAATAGTAACATTTTATATTTGTTACCACACTCGAATCGCAGAGATAGTAGTCATAACAAAAAGCAGTCAGTTGTCGAGAGTATATTATTAAAACGTTGTAAAATAAACTCATAAAATATGGAAAAAGTATTTACACGTAGTTGTTGCTCAGTAGCTACCAACTCTATCTCTCTGGCTTTTTACATTTTGACGATGATACAGTCAATCTTTTGTTCTTTTTATAATATTGAATAGTCCTTTTTTACCATTTTCATTATCTAAAGAGATGGAACGAATGAAGAATGTTCAGAAATAAAATTCACAAAGTGTAAATTACGATCCATGCTTTTTTTTAACATTTGGTTGATTTTATGTTCATTTTTTAAAATAAATTACAGAGTACGCCAAACAACGTCTATATACAGTAAACGTATACGCTCTAAAGCTACGTACTTAAGTTTTGTTCTCATCAAGTATTTTGGTCAAATAACAAGCAGTTTAGTACTATACACTAATAGTTGATCAAAAAACATTTACACTTATATTTTGGTAATTTAGTTAAGTAACAAGTAATTTATTAAAACTATCAAAATAAATATAATAAACACTGTTATATAATTGCATATTAAAAAACTATTTATACTGCAACTGGAACCATAATTAAATGTCAAATAGATACCTTCATTTGTTTATTGTTTTATGTTTCTAATTGAAGAGAAGTGAGATTACAACTTGCACATTAAAAATATAATTTAGGTAAACTGCTTGACTACACAATTTTAGTGAACACTTGACTGAAATGTTGCTGTTCACACACGTATCCATACTACTTGTTATACTTGACTTAATTACTTGATCAATGTGAACAAAGTATTACAATGTACATTTTTTTTGTGTAAAATACTTTTAGATACTCACTCTATTTTTATATTCACTTAAAATTTTATGGAAACTCGTTTTAATTAATATTCAAATTAACCACTAAAATATCATATTAACATTCCAAGTAATTTACAAATTAGAAACAAATTCCAATTTATTTGTGAAATCGAATGTTTTTTTATTTATAAAACGGTGTTCTGTACGATCACAATATTTTTTGAAAACCGAATTACAATAAAAATAATTTATCATTTCATTGAAAATTTGTAAAATTCTTAATTAATTCAAAGCAAGATTTATTTTTCGAAATAACGAAGACCAAGTGATAAGTAGCTTTGAAAATGTGGCATTTAAGGGGAACTCACTGATCATCAGTAGTAGAATTTGGCACCAGCATACTTAAGCGCATTTATAAGGTAAAATATGTATTTGGTATCAGTTACTTTCGAAAATTCCGACCATAAGAAAGTAATCAATCTTTAATCCAATCATAACGATATTTGTCATGAATTTGTATTAAAACGGTGGGGAGGGGGAAATTGTAAATTGGGATTTTTTGAGATAAAATGACGAAAAAAAAATATTTTTAAATAAATATACTTTTTTTATTTTTGTAAATATTGTCTTGATTTAGCACTCACATATACTTTATAAGGGTACTAGACATATTGAGAATAAATGAGATCCAATTAATTTTAGTCTTTAGTTGCTAGAAATTATAAGGAGACTAATAAAATTTTGGTATAAGATTTTACAAAATTACCTTTTTCGTGTATTTTCGTTTGTCCGTAGGGCTTTTTGTTATCAAGATAATTCAAATCCGAAAAGAGATACCCATCTATATTGTAGGTGGCATATTCAAAAAGTGAGTTTAAATTTGTGAATAAAAACTGTTAATACATAGAATAAAAGTTCAAATGAAAAAAAAAATATTTGTTCAAAATAAACAACTTTTGTTTCAAACATATTTTCGTAATTTGTCTAGATTCGCCACAGTTCATTTCAAATTTCGCTAAGAAACACAAAATTATAATACATAAAATCTTATACTAGTATGGACTGTATTAAAGACTGTAAATCTTATACTTTTATTTACTGTACTTGATTAATACTAATGATTAAAAATGTAATAGAAAATGTTTGAAATTTTCAAACTCAACTATATGTCGATTATTTGAACGATTAACACTTTTATATTTTTAGATGTTCATCCTCACTTGTTTTTATTTAATCAGAGAAATGTATGCATCTTCAATGCTTGCGGAGTGAGTTCTACTAGCCTATATGAATTATTTCAGGTTTATAAATTTTCGTTCTTGTACACACACATACCAGAAACAAACGTTATGTTTGCATCATCGAATTTTGCAAGACGTTATCTCTTTTATCATAATACACATAGAGGTAAAATTTTAATATGTTCGCATTTTTGTATATGTATATGAATATGAGTGAATGTTTTTTATGTGAATTCCTTGTTTGAATCTTTTTCAACACATTTTCTTTTTTAAATTTAAACTTTTATCATAAACATTGTATAAAATGGTGCTTTTAATGTACAGTATGTATTCAATTGGCTGTTAGCCTTATATTCAAAACCAGATTTTTCAGTACACATTTGGATGAAAATCGAGCAAATAATAATCGTTAACAAATATGTCTAGCAAATTTCCCACAAATTGGAGTACGGATTCGAAAGGTACAGTGGAACAAACATTGATAGATAGATAGATAGATAGATTGAAACAGACAATCGAAATACAAAATCGTCTTGTTGTATATTTACGAAATTTGATTCATACTAATGATTAATAATATTACAGGTCAAACATTCATACTGAACCCGATGGTGATTATTTAAACCCTTAACGCCTTTAGCTGTTAACCTAACTTATTTTTGTTTAATAACATTCAAGTGCTTAAAGTACCTACATTTAAATTGTCAATTTTTTAGCTCTAATTATCATGATCGATCCAATATTTTTCTAACTTCCCACTTTCTTACTACGTTTTATAATAAAAATAATAATAAGAATAAAAATAATAATAGAATCGGTACCAATGGTGCCGATAATCGTAAATTGATTAATCGATGGACATGAAGTGGATATGTTAAAACTGTGTATGCGTCAAATTAAAATGGTGGCTTAATTAACTTATAATTATATGAAATAGTTTCTATATAAAATATTTGAGAGAATAGGGATTTTTATGGCCCAAATGTAAACAAGTGAATATCCTTTGAAATAATTTCTAACAAAAGTAGAAATTTATTTAAGTATTCTCAGAACAGAGATAGTTTTCTCAATATTGTTATTTGCTTGGCGAACTTAAATCATTCTGTAGAAGAAATCTAAATATATAAACGAACAGATTTTATTTTATAATGAAGTAAGTTTTTTTTTTATACAAACGAATTAAAAGAAAATGAATAATAATAATAATAATAATAACGACAGAGCGTTTTTTATTATATTCGTTTGATAAATGAATTAGTTTATAACTACTTCAATTTTTTTTTTCGGAATGCTAATAAAAATTGTTTGTTTTACTATATAAAATTTGATTGGCTTATTGGGCATTATATGAAGGTAAATTTCTTCTGTTTGTCAGTTAATATTTGATTTTTATAAATACTTTTATAAAAGTGTCATAAATTCTTTCGAAATGCTTAATGGAATGAAAAAAAATATAGTTAAGACTCTCATTACTCTTTTATTTTAAGAATATTTTTGAATTTTATTACTTTGTTTATAGTTATTTGTGGTTGAATTATTCAGATAAAAATAAGAAAATAAATTTGCAATAAATTTAATGGAAATGGAAAGGGTCAACTTAAATGCAGACATTACTTTATCTTCTTAAGAACTAGCGTTGGATCTGTAACAAATTTAAAATACGAAGTAACAAATGAAAATAACAACTAACAGTGTTGATTGTTTAGATACTCGAAACATGATTGAAAATCCTATTCTAACTATTTTTAATTAAGAATCATATAATATATATATATATACTAATATATAATAGTAATATATACTTATATATAATACTAATATATACTTATATATACTTGTACTAATATGTGATAATTAACTTATATTTGAGCTTTAACTGTGGTGAATCCTTATATTTTTCGAAATAATTTTTCAAACAAAAGTTGTTTAATTAAATAAAATTATTTTTGTTTTTTTGTTTTTGATAGTTTTAAAGTCAAGGATCCATTATACCAAATTGACCAATTTTGCTCATTCACAAACTTTAACTCATTATATTAAGAATGCATGTATCAATCATTTTTCTTTGTTTTTGAGTAATCCTAATGACGAACAAGGTTGACGGTCAACCGAAAATGAACTAATTAGGTATTTTGATTAACACCTTATAACAAAATTTTGTTTTTTCGCTAGATATTAGATAGCGTTACAACCTTAAGACTAAAATTAATATACTCCGATATATTATGTATGTCGAGTATAATAGTATAATCTGGTACAGTATTGCATTATAGTATAATTGGATCACCTCAAACTGGGTAATTGATGTATTTCGTAAGTGCCTTTTTAAATAAACTAGGTATTTTTTCCGTAACTATTTATTTCTTAGAGTTCTGATTTCCACCACTTAATGAGTTTATTAAAGAGTATGATTTTTGAAATTTTGAAATAATTAATTTTAGCAAAAATGCTGTTCGTCATTTTATAAACTTATATAATTTATAGAAATATCTCTAAGTCTAGCAAATAATAATCTAAAAAATCATGAAACAAACTATTTTCCATAACTTTAACCAGCTGCTATTTTATTATTTCTGAAAATTATTGTTTTTTTTTTTTATCTCATGCTTTAAACTCTACCAAAGTAAGGTTTTTGAAAGCAGTACTTAAGTCATAAAATTCTTTATTTTGTTTGGTGTAATAAAACGAAAATTTCAAATTTTGACTATCAATAATTTATACTAAAATTTGACTAAAATTTATACAATTGTACTGTACTGAAGAAAATAACTCTTGATTTTTTATAATATTTGTACTAAGTACATTCTTATTTTCACACAACGATAACTAATGTTTTCTTTTAAATATCTTATTTGTGTATCATTAAAGTCTTATCAACACATTTATTTTTATATAACTTTTTGGATAAAACAAACTTAAATAGATAAAAAAATAAATAAAATAATGTAATATAAGTAGACATTCTACTGAGATGCAACATAGACAAGTTATATAAATGAATGTTTATGTTGAATGACGGAACAGTAATTGCTTTCTAAATAATAAACAAGATTGTTCTTCGTTTTAGATTAAAAAATAACATCATTAACATTCGGGACTCAAAATAGTAAAAGGTTCAAATAACTTAACGGAAAGACAACTAGAACATGCTTAATCAAGTGACTCTAACTAAATGTAACGTCAATTACTTCTCAATTTTTGAATATCTTTGATAATTATTCACATTTTTTAAATAGCAAATATGTACAGTTCACACCAAGAAAAATAAAATACGATTATCTGTATCTTTCATATTTATTTAAAAATTTAAAACACTCGCCTTTAATTTGATGATATCAATAGGTATATTTGCAATGTAAAATATATATTTATATATTGTTTACGTATTTCAGTGACGAGAAGCAGGGAAATATAAGTGTTGAAACGAATTATTGATATGTTTAGATTAAAAAAAATGTCCTATTTAAGTTTATTACAAGCAATTATTTAGATTCATCGGTCCCGGTGTCTGTTTGTCTTCAAATATTGGGAACTGACAAATTTGGGCTCACTATCTGGTTACAAAAAATCAAACCAATAATAGCTTACAATCCTCTCTTCTGTGTACATGGATATTTAGTTTTATTCACGAATAATTCTAGAAAAAAATACATACGTGGTACTTTTTAAATGAAATTAACCAAGTCAACAATTTTTGAATAACTGTTAATTTAATAGAAATAACGAAATACAATATCGAAGCTACAAAGGTAAATTAAAGTAATTTTTGTAATAATATTATAAATATCTTTATCATATATTTATTTTTACAAATTCATTTATATTTCAACAATATATTACGTGGTAATTATCCATACCCATCAAAATTTTATTATTATTAGTAACATTTACAATTTTCTCCGCAGTCCTTAGACCTCACGTAATAGTTTTACGTAATATAGTGTGTTACGTAATATATGTTCTCTTTAACACTACTAACATTATTTTTTCATTGGGCTATTATTATCAAAAAGAATGTGTCTTAATATTTACTTGATTTACGCATGTATGCAAAATTTCAGCTAATTAACGCCAGGAAATAAAATTCAATTTGCAAGATTTTAATAGAAACCAGACACTCAATAATATATTTACACTATTTTGGTGTCTAAAGAAAAGAAGATCTTGACAATAATGTAAAATTTATTTCCTTAGTATTGAGGTCAATGTCACAAATTCCTATTTATGAAGTTTGAATCATCCTGCAAAGCACATGGATACCACTAATATTTTAATTATATGTTCAACAGTATATCTAACTGCATATAGATTTCGCTGTTATTATAATTCCTTTTAATTATTATGAGCAACTTATGAATCAACAAATGGTAATTCTTAAATATATATTGTTTTATCTACGAAAAAAAGAAAATAAATGTTGCTTAAAATGGTTGCATAGAAAATCAAATTCGAAGAATTAAAGCATATGTGAAAATTTTTTCATTTCGATGTACTATACAAGAGATAAATGTTTGTTGCCAACTATGTTTTTAAAATTTGAGGTATTTTGGAATGATTGTAAAAAAATGTATATTAAACTTAAAAAACACTCAAAACAAATCCATTATTGATAAACACAATAGCAGTAAAAATGGAATTAGAATCGATAGTCCAGCAATAATGTAATGAATTATCCATTTTCTGGATCGTTAAAGAAACAAATATGTCTTGATTCCTTAAAATGTCTATGGAAATTCACACAACAGAAATAATTGAACTTAGAAAGTAATTGAATCGATCAACATTTTCTCTTCAATGTAGAAAATTAAATCGTCGAACATCATCCATTCTTTACAAAAGCATTTTAGCGGAACAATCAGTTACAAACACTCTAGTAACTAAAAAGTACATATAATCCATAGAGCATCAAACAGGCATCACATATATACATCATGATATACAGATTGCCAGACAATATCTTACAGTATAGTTAGTAGAGTTTCGAGGTGATGACGCATTGAATCAAGGGTGTATATACAACTACGTTAGGGGTGGTAAATGTCCCCAATGAGAATCGTTAGTGCCACTGTTGTTGTTCTGACACCTTCCATACCCAATGGACTCATTCATTCTGTTCATTTATGAGATTCACTGCAATGTCACCGCTTTATGCTATTCTAACATACATACACGTACTAATGCTACAAGTTTGATCAGCATATTTGAATTTATTCTTTGCCAACTTAAATAATTCAGTCCTCAAAAACCAATAATTACAGAAAATTTAAATGGATGTAGTTGTATTCGAGCCGAGCTCCATGGAATTCAAATGCAACGATACTAAACTAGGGATGACTCTGTTATAAATACATATTATAATCAAATTTTTAGTGGAGTCGTATCAGTCAGTTCAATGGTTTTTTCCCATCTCAAAAAATGCCTAACGTGCCTAATTTTTCACTTCAAAAGTTGCTTTTAAGAATTAAAAAAAAAAATAGAACAATAAATATACTCATTCTTGAAAATCAACATCAAATTTGGCAACTAATAAAAGCCCGAAAACATACTGTAAAAATACCTCGTTGATTCCTGTTTTCCGACTGCCTGATAGATTTGAAAACATTACATATCTGTCAGGAATCGAATTCAACTGACGCAAAGATTGGTGACACTGGCACAGAAATATTCACTTTCCTATTAATACACATATAATGTTTTTTTTCCTTTGACACATGAATAACTGTGTATTTGTTTTCTTCTCAAAATCAATTTCCGAGCATAGATATATATGTGGGATAATGAAATTCACTTCAAAAATTGGACCCTGAATACTATTCTAGATAGCTGCAATATTTTTGAATAAGTCATTCCATTTAGAACGACAAACTTTTGCAAACAAACTAAACATGTTTGTTGTATGATATACGTACAAAATGGTATATGTGGTGATATCCATTATTTAATGAAAGGGAATGGTATGGTTTTCTTTTTGTAGTTATTGCTTGACTGTAAATGTTGAAAATAAAAAAATTCTTTAACACTTGTGTATAGTTATACTTAAGTTCTTACCCAAACTGACAAAAAAATGAATAGTTAAGTGAAAAATAGAAATTTTTTTTTATTTGCGATTTGAGCTTTTGGTGTGACGTACATAAAAATAATACTTACTCACCATTTTCGTTAAATTTTTATAAATTTTTCAATATTATTTTAGTTTTTTGTCTTTTTCTTGAACAATTAATATTTATTTTCTGAATTGTACGGTTAATTGGGAAGTGGCGTAAAACGTGTATGGAATGATTTATTTCTATTTCAACTGACGATTATAATTATAAAAAAATAAAAATAATGTTCCAATTAAGTTTCATTAAATATTTGACTCGTAAATTACAAAATAATAATAAATTTTCAACACCTTATAAAGTGAATATTTCAAATATTTTATAAAAAAAAAAAAACTTTTCTCAGCATGTAGATTTTAGACAAAAATTCAAACAGAAAAATGTATTCAATTTGTTTAAGCTGGAGTTTAGTTATTTTCGAATACCTACGAATCATAAGGATTATGTTTTAATTCTGTTTTTTCAAATTTAATTTATGTTGGAAAAATTAACTTTTGCTTATATTTTAAATATATTTATTTTACTTATATTTTAAAATACAAAAGTAAATATTTCCAAAACTTAATATTTTATGTTTTGTTAGTTGACACCTTAACAATAATATCGGAAAGCATTGGTCATAGAAAATTAAGAATTCAATTTAGAAAGTATCAGAAATGCCCGATTATAATTAAAATTTTACCGAACTCTTAAATTAACCCTTCAAGTAGTTCCAGCCAATCATACCATCTTTAAACAATTTTTTTTTACAACTTCGGATACAAAAATTTAAAACTAAATAATAAACAGGTTAAGATAACACCTTACAAACTAAATTGTTTAGATATTCGACCTATGATTCATTGGGAAAGTAACTATTTTCAATCATTAATATTCTTAAAATACTCGAAATATCTAATTTACGAAAAAATGTTTTAAATAAGGTTTTTTTTTTGTATGCTGCAATTTTATTCTATCTGTTATCATGGCCCGACCCATTGGGCTCAATGGACCAATTTTTCTCATACATGTTTATCTCACTTTTTAGTAATCAAAATACACTACCAAAATTTCAGCTTGCTATCTCTTATCGTTTTTGAGTTTCACATAAACTAATATACTTTGATATTTACTTTATATGTCGAGTATAATTTGGCTAAAATGAATAAATTCTGACACATATTTTTACTTTATATATCGAATATAAAAAGAAATGAAATGCAAGTTGAGATTTTGTATTTGTAAAAGTTTCCGATTACAAAAACGTTAAATAGAGTTACCAAATAGGATTTGAATAATCACTTCTACATGCGTATATTGTGTTTTGATTTTAAGCATTTATGCTGCTGGTATTTAGTTTTATTTTAGTTTGTTGGTGTAATTGTGATAAATATCTTCTTTTACTTTTAATAATATCTTCGGTTATGAATTCTACAACATCATTATCATAATATTTTGTTTTGTTTGCAATATACATAGGAGATGGATGTAGAGATTTTTTGTGAAATAAAATTCAAAATAAACGAGCTTGGACCATTTTCTTGATTTTTATGTCTATAAGATTTATGTAAAACAGTCATAAGAAAACTAATATCCAAAGTATAACTTCCATTTATCAACTGTATTATATTTGTATATGTTTTTATAGGATAGATACATGTATGTATACATAGGTTCTATCTGATGTGACTTGAACATGTACAACGTGTTCAAATTCACGATTATAATTTTAAGTCTCATTCGTTTTTTCTGTAGACTTTTGTTTTACATTGTTACATGAATCAAGGCAGGGCAGATAGGCAGGATTGACAAAACTTAACAAACGTAAGCATTATCAACAAATTAAAAACGAGCGTTACATGTTTGCACCCAGTCCTTCTGTTAATATATGGGAACACGTAAAAATTAACAGCAACTACAACAAACCCAATTTAAAATATCTGCATGCACGCAAGATATGAAAGATGATTTGACGACACTGAGTAAAGAACTTAAGGAACTTAACAAAACAAACAACATCAAACAGATGATAAATGATTTATCAGCCGCGATCAACTTTTCAGATCAACTAATTATCAAGATAGTGAATTTCAATGTGCATAGTCTAATTAACAAGTATAATACCGATAAGTTACTAATTCAAGATTATATATATTGCTGTTCTTACAAAATCGTGGCTAAAGCCACATATTAAATTATGAATTACAGGCTACAAAATATACTGAAGTGATCGTATAAGTGCTAGATCAAACTCCAACTAATTAATACACCTGAAACTCTTATATTCTAATGTATTCTCGTTCACATATCACATTTCCAGATAATTTTATATGCAGTATAAACCTACTAACATAATCAGTCGATAAAATGCCGTTTGAAATACATCTACAATTTTTGCTGTGAGGAGTAAATACTACATTCCTTAAGTTCCACAATAGTTTTTACATTAATTCAGACGAGACACGATATTAAAAAAAATAAATAAATAAAGAACAAAAACAAAAACAAAAAGATACACAAAATGTGTGTAGTTCACAAGCTAATCACAACATAGACGGTTTTCACGACGGTTGTTCGTTTTATGCTGCCTTTACAAGTAAATTTGTACATTATAATGTACATTATAATGTAATTATGCAGGCACGCGCGCACACATATTAACCCTATAATAAATACTTCATAAGACCTTCTATTTCATTCAATCGCACGTTGAATCCTATAGATACTGCTATCTCATTCTCTCGCATATTATATACTATTGATAGTTCTTTCTCATCCTCCCGCAATTTAATCCTATAGATGCATGTGGTTGTTCTATAGATGTAAAAAACATTCCAAAAACCCGTTTGCGAAGTATTATAATTATCACTTCAACAGTATTTTATATAAATATAAAATGTTATTCACTTATTTTTATTTTCAAAAAATAATTTTTGTTTGTAAAATATATCATAAAAAATTTAAATTTTTGTCGAATTCATACACGATAATATATTTGATTTTCCAATGCTTTTTAATAGAACACTGCCAAATACATATAATTATGTTTGTATCAACGTGTAAATATTCCAATTTTATAATTAGTTAAAATTTATCAAACTTTACAATTCAAGTCTATGTCATGAATGAAAATGTTCATTTATTAAAAGGCATTTTACTTTAGGTAAAGCTAGTCAAAAAAACAATTGCATACAATTAAAGCATTAGCCAAAAAATACCAAACTCCAGTTATCATAAGTATAAAAAATTATATTTTGGCTTAATATGAAGGTGGTGGATGCAAACATAATTTCCGCATGTATATATCCTAGATTTTGCATTAACAGGGTTTTTAAGTTTACATACTCCCATTTTCATAGACAAGTACCTTTTAATGTAGTTATTATCGATCCGTATTGTGCTTGTTCTGTAAAAATAATATCTCTGGCTACTTAATTATTATACTTGTCATATGTTATATATAATATGGTCAGAGTATATTAATTCAAGTATACAGTTTCTAATGCTGTAAAAGTATAAAATATTGAATCAAATAACATAATTTTGTATAGGTGTTCAATGAATCAACTAAATATTCAATTGACCATATTTACGTCAATTGAATATTTAGTTGATTCATTGAACACCTATACAAAATTATGTTATTTGATTCAATATTTTCCGTTCACAAAAACGAAACGGATATAGCGAGTTAAAATTTTGGTTACGTATTTTATAAATCAAAGGCTTGTATTTTATAATACAAGCAGTACCAAGCTCTTATAAATTAAGTCTATAAATGTTTAATTTTTGAAAACAAACACCATTTTCTTGAAACGTTGTTTGTAAACTGTTAAGATTCGGCCCAATTTCAAATTTAGCTTATAAAGATGTATTATTGCAGTATATTATATATGTATTTATAGCTTATGGACTTTATGGACTTGATATTTAAAATATTTTATGAAGGATAATCATTAGGAATAATTTAAGTAAACAGTATAACATTAAAAATTTATCACTGTCAGTTATTTTTACTTGATTTTTATTACTTTTCTAATGAATGCCAAAAATCTCCATCTCTTTTCTTTCATTTATATATCAAGATTGAGTATAAATCCATTTCATTTAAGGTTAAGTTTACCGATGTTGCGTGTTGGATTCTTGTCGTAGCCACAAAACTAAAGTACTGCAATAGGATGGTGTAAGAAGAAGAAATCAGTACAAAACTTATCAGGCAGTGTTCTCCTCTGATATTATTACTACTACTGGATAAAGTCTAAGGAGCCCAAATAATGTTTTGACAAATGACATTCAAAATGACCATAAACTGTATGACACTGTCAAACAAACTTATTCCATTCCAAAACATTACTGTAGCTCGTACCTGTATTATGATGATGTTTGGTGGCAGTATTAGTGTATATGGTTAGTTATTTTACAGCCTCCGGTTTTAACGAGCATCAAAGGTAACATATCTTTTAAAATCTTTTTACATTCTTTCAACTTACTTCCTTCCCTCATGGTTGCTGTTACCTACTATATTGTTATTATCATCATTTTCTACACTATACGTTCTACTGATGGTTCAGTATCATCATCAACATCTTCATAATCTTTTATATGATAATATACACCATCATTCTTACGAACACTGCAACAACAACAGGCAGATACACTTATTATCCTAAATTTCCCGCAGGATTTTCATTGGATTTTTTTTCTTCTTTTACTCCTTAACATAGTGGCTCCTAAAAATAGTTTAATAAGAAACAAAATTACGTACAAACAAGTAAAATAACTATCTGTTTGAATTATTTAAATATTCTGGATCTGATAATTAATATCTGATCAAGATTATAAAAATAATTTTATTTAATTTCTAAGGTAGGTGATATCAAAGAATCTTAAGTAATAGCAAGAAGTTTTTGTTTAATTTTAGTTTATAAAATTATATTGGACTCACTTAACAGACAACACGGTCAATAAAATGCTTCAATCGAATTCCGTTAACCACTTCAACTAGAATACACAAATTTGAGAGCCCGAAGAGCTTTGTATTCGTGATATAATGAAGGAGAAATAAGCAACATTCATTAAGCAACATTCGTTATAGAAGAGATGACTCATTTAAACGTCTTGCAAACAGTAAGAAATACGTATTGTTGTTCATAGCATTGGCTCAATAGATTTAACATTATGGAAACTTACTCGCAATATCCAACACACAAAACTAATAATACAGAAAGAATAAAAAACACAATATATTAGTAAAAGTTGAAAAATGTTTATTTCATTTGGAACGTCACACACGATTATCGAGGAATGCTAAAATACTTATATTAACTTAACACAATACAGATGTTTTAATTCAATTTTGTCTTACAAATTTTCTGAAACTTTTGTATAAAAATATTTAATATTACTCTTTTAAAAAAAAATCTATCTTCAATATTCTTCACAAAAATTTAAAATAATGTTTGTCTCTAAATCAATTACTTTCCAATTATACTATTATCTACAACATCCTTGATTTAGAACCGACTTCGAATTACATTTACAATTGCTACATAATTATAATTATTTATCACAATAGTACTTCATCTAGAAACTACTAGAACATAACAATGCAATCATGATTAATGTAATTGTGTGTCTAAAAGAAATGTTTATAAACAATTTAAATATAATTATTAAACAGTGCATCTTTACTATAGAACTAATTATTAGAGCAAATGTTGATAAATGTTTTTAATAATCTACCTTATATAACAACTACTAAAAACTTTAATTTTATTAACAACAAAAGCTTAAAAATTTTTAGAAGTAAACTGATGAAATAGTGTATAAGTATAATTCAGTATATCGATGTGTATTTTTTACTATTTTTATCCAAGCACAAGGCCTTTCATTGCGGTTGTGCTGATTTGCCACCCCTTGAACACATGTATATAAAGATAAGATTTAGAGCTGTTTATTGACAAATTTTTATTTTTATTTAATTAACTTACATCGATTTATTTTAATATATATTTTATTTATTATTTAATGTAATTTTAACCATTTTTGGGAAACAGTTCAAAATTTTATAGTTCTTGGTTCGTATTATGCAAATCGCCACGTTAAATACCCATAGCTATATTTTTATTGAGATTTACCTTTCACAACTAAGAAGGATTATAAGGAAGTATCCCATGCAAAAATAAACAGTAACTTCATCATTTTCATTGGCCACTTAGTATGACTATATTGTCAAAACGACACTTTATATTCAGTACAACACAACTTTTAGATAAATATATATTGACTGTCTTACTTATACAGCTACGTAACCAACCATAACCTGTGACGATTTGATTTACATTAATTGTTTTTCACGTCACTATGAATAAATATAATAAATTTTATTATCCAATTTTCCTTCTATATTGTATTACGTAGTTCACAGATATTTTTTTGTCAATATGTAAAAATTTCACGTATCACGAGTTTATACGTTATGTCTTGGGAAAAGCTTTAACAAATATATTAGACGACTCATTCTATTTCCTTCCAAAATCAGTAATGGCTTTCAAAAAAACAACTACTATGAAAATTGTCGACCTTCTTTGATTTTGTGGGTTCTTGTCATTCATATGTATAACTGACAACAGATGTTAGAAAAAAATTAGTAGAAATAAAAGTAGTGAGTACTAGGGAGAAAATCGTTTCTAGATCTTTCTACCAACTATCATAAATCGCTAATATTGAGAGTTTCAAATCGCACTTCTTTATATATTTTGAGAGATCTGATGATCTTTTTAAAAACGTTTTAAAAATTAAAGGAACGAAAAATGTTCGTTAAAGCATAGGCATTAATGTCCTCTAGTAGACAGTGCTTTGAAATATAATTCCACTGTATTTTCAGTCACCCATGCAACGATCTGTGATGTGTTATCCATATTTATTTATATTTAGAAATAACTAGGAAAAGAAAAAGTCAAACGTTGTTAAATTCAACTGGCTTACAATGTATGTAAATAATTGTCTGAGAAAAATGCTATTTATTTTATGTTTTTCGATGCTATTAATCGACTGTAATTTAGCTACTACAATCTTTTTTAAAGTATCATATACATATTTCATACAAAAGCTAAGAAAACACGGTATACAAGTGATAAAATTTTATAAAAATTTGACTTCAATATGTCTAATCTGACTTGCATTTCATAAAATATACAATAGTTGATAAAACAAATATTAACAGTGTTTCATTTTGGTCTTTATGAAACATGTCATAAGTAAAACATCAACGCATGATCATTAATTAATATTTAACCTTCTTCGTCTATATTTGCTTTGATTATCAGTTTTATTAAATTTTGTCGATTCGGTTTTTTAAACCTTACTCGAGTCGTAAAACTGCACATAGGTAGAATTTTTGAATTTAAGGAACGGGCCAAAATCAATCAATACTAAATCATGCAAATACGATGATTGCAGTAGAATATATATTGATTTTTTATTTAAATGATTTTGAATTATCAATGCTATAACCGATTTACTATATTGTAAAAAGATTTGTCTTAACAATTATCATACACTCAACAATTTTATAATAATTAACACTTTTCTCTTGTTTGAAGGACTTCATAGTAATATAATCATAAACTATACCACGAAAAGCGTTGCTTCTTAGCCTTGATTTGAGTTTCTAGCTGGAAATTTGGTGTTTCTGTCTTCTGTGATCGAAACACTTTATAAATGGTATTAAAACAATAACTATAACGTAAAGAAAATTAAAGGCAATTATTTCGTATATATTTTTTAACTTATATTTATGCTTCAAACAATGCAAGAGTTAATGGATATATTTATTTAGTAACCTTACCAAAAACAAAGTAATTTGCTTTCCTTTTTTACACACAGGGTACTAGAATTTATTTCTTGTACAAATAACTGTATCGTCATAGATTAATTCAATTTTGATGTTTCTTATGTAATAAATTTGTACATAAAACTACAATTTGTTTGAATATCTGCTTAAATTTTTATTAATACTCTTATACCTTTGTTAATTTGCATATTTATTCTGTTTAATACATGAATTTACTTTTGTAAGCAATAACTTTTTTTCCGAGTTCCTCTTGTGTAAGATAAAAAAAAAAAAAAAAACAATTTTTTAAACATATTTTTTTAACATAATTTTTTTACTGTTTTTCTCACGTATGAAATTTAATGTAGTTTGTATTTTGTGTAAAACAGTTTATAATAATAATTATGTATATCCAATCTCATTAGTATAATCATATAAGTAGAAATTATTTTAAGTTCACAATAACTTCTAGCAATATTGACAATAGAAGAAACTGAATGCTATTTCGGGCTCCCCCTATTTCGGAAAAACTGTTTAACTCTTCCAAGTGTAAAGGTGTTACTTATGTATGTTATTTACCCGTTATATAATTCATTAAACATTCAAACTGTATTCAATTTTGTCTAAAGAATTTAGCACAAAAAATCATGAAGATACTAGATTTGTTGCGGTTTTACCATGTATTAACCCTCCACAAAATGATATATAACTCTGTGAATAGTGTATGATTTAACATAGAAAATTTCCCAAAATTTATTAATTTAAATGATTAATTATTAATATTTGACATTAATATAATACTAATGCAATATCTTCAGTCATTCTTACTATTTTCAACTCCATTTAAATGCCATTTTTTTTTAATTATTCAATAATTTTTGTTTGACATTTGCTATACAATTTACATGCAAACAATTAAACAAATAATTATATTTTCCAGAATGTGAATGTTGTATTACAACTTACTTAGATACTCATAGCGTATGAATCGATTAAAAAGTTCCTTCCACGTACCTTTAATGCACGGTACGAATCAGCGCTATTTATTTGGTGTATTTTATCGATTTTAATAATTATAAACAACTTAAACATTGTTTTTTTTACTTAAACCAGGCATTGAAAATGTTTCACGTGTTTTGTTTTACGATTATCTAAATTCCGCTACAGAACTCTTCATAAAATAAAGATCATTAGAGAATTCACCGATTTGGAATAAACGGTGTAACAAGGTATATGATTTTAGACAATTGTTTAGGTTTTCTATGTTGATTATCAGAATTTTTGAGAAGAATTAATACATATTAACAACCAGTTACATGCCCGATTCGCAGAGTGATTTACACTTTCATCCAAACTACATGTAATGCTTTATGCAATTGACGTTAATGATTCTCACCACGGATGTAGAATGACCAAGAAAGTGATATATTGGAATTTTCAAGTTGAATTATACACATCCATTGTACAATAGTGAGTTTTTATCTTTAGTTAATACGTTATATAATCATTCCTAGAACTATCAGGAACAACTGGAATAATTCTAGCAAAATCGATTAAGCCGTTTCAAAGTTTTACGCTCAGCAACCCATTTAGATATTGATTTTTATTAATGGTAGATTATATAGTGTGATAAAAAACTCTGTTTACTTATATTTTTCTTTTATAGTATACCGCCTTTATATCTCAAATTATAAAATTCAACTTTGTTAGTCAAGTAAAGTATTATATCCGATGACTAAGATTTTTTAACAATTTTTGGCTTGTACATAGTATTATCATTGAACTAAAAGTTAACAAATCAGAAATTGTTCAAAGTTGTCCGCTTTTAAGATATTTAAGATATTAAGAAAATATAATTGAACTTTAAGTATACGAAATAAAAGTTTATAAAAAGCAGAAAATTTTCATTCATTATTGTTTGATGTTTCGAGTATCTATATAGAGATCAATTTATAAATTTTTTTAACACTGCCATAAACTTTTTATGGTGAAAATAATTAGTACTTGAACTAACGGTATAATATTTCATATAAGTATTATAAAACAATATCATTTACACTTCATGATTATAATAACTAAGCAAAAATAAAGTGTTTGCAATCCTGTTTGTATTTTTCCTCTATGTACAAATCGAACGGCAATTCTAGATGATTGAAACTACGTGATATCTTGACATTACGTGAAATCATTATAAAGTTAATAAACTTTTATTTATAGAATTTATATTTAAAGGATTTTCGTTTTGATGGATCTCAATCATGCATACCAAATTCATATTATTGTAGAAAGTACGCAAGTAGATAAGATCAAAATTCACAGATAAGATATAAGACTCCGTAATATCAGATGTAGTTAAAAAATAACTAAAGATAAAAAATAAGTATGTTGCTGACTTCTGTTATAGAAAAATCTGACCTCATTATTTTTTTTGTGATTATTATTATTATTATTATGATAAAAAGACTTTATAGTTACGATATCACATGGATGTCATGGTGGATATATACAATAGATTTTTTTTTTATTCTTCAATATGGAAATATTGTTGTCTTGTAAGCATGTACAACATTTTCTTAAAATACTCATTATGTAACCTTAAATAGGGAAAGAAAAAAAATTGTTGAATGTGAATTATTATTTAAACATTTCCAAAAGATGTCTAGACATGATAACAATTTATTAACGGGATTTTTCTGCTGCAATGTATGTGGATGATAGGAGACTCTAGTGGAAAAGAATCATTCAACCAATGAATACAGTAAAAAAATGAAATTCTAAAGATTTATTATTAACTGTTGAAAATACAGATATAGGTGTACAATACCCCTCTGGTAAAATGGACCAAGATCTCACTACAGTATACCCTCCCATTCCTAAAGTCAATAATACATGTTTGTAGAAGATTTGAAATTTGATTTTATCATATGATTTCAAAACTTTTGCATGCAATGGTATTGACCAAAATATGAAACATTTATGATTTGCGATAAAAAGTCTCATCTGATCAGTAATAGAAAAATATTTACGAATGAGATAAAACAGGATCTAAAAAACCTCTATGTTTTTAAAAGTAATTTCGTAACCTTCAAATTTGATATTTTCTACTAATATCCGTTGGTCAGTGATTCTTGTAGCAAACAAATTGGGATTTTTAGGATATTATTAATCACAAAAAGATGATTTAATGTGTCTCTTCAGTGTCTTCTACGTTGTTTTTAACATCATAGGTTTGCACGAAGCTAAATTCAAAAAGTTTAAAAAAAGAAATATTAGATTTCAAAATTAACAGAACGTGCAGAGGAAATCGAACAAAAGTGAATAGTATGTATGCTATCCTGATAAATAAGTAGTGTCAATGATGTAAAAATTTTCTAAATATATTTTTGTTTTTCTGAATTTAAGAAACATCGCGGAAGCAAGCCAGTCTGCGAGTCCCTCGAACTTGTGATATCAGTTTATAATGAAGTGTTGTAATTACAGATGCAGCATGCATATAATTAGGAAAATCGTTGTAGCGATTATTTTCATAATCTTTAAAAGATACTATAGTAATAATATAGTAGTCTACTAATTAATCCAGTAAAAAAACAATTATTGATTTGAATTTTTGTGAAGTCAAATTGAATTGAAATAACAAGTATGGTGAGTAAGTAATTGTGCGTGTTGTACTGAGTTAAATAAAAAATTTCCAAATTTGTTTTTTTGTTTTGTTTTTATTTGTTCGCTTTAGTGGACATAATAAGCCTGACTAGGTGTCGTTAATACTCAATCAATTTGAGCCCATATTATTCAAAACAGTATTAAGGATGATGCCATCGCACATTGATACTTAAAGGCATAAATAATTTAAAACGTGTAATAATAATTCATTGCATCTATGGACAAATATTTTAATTGACATTTAGAATGTTTGACAAACAAAATGTTTGTTTATGCATCGATCCGTTCTTAGTTCGTTAGTATTATCAAGGGAGGGCTTACTGTGAACAGCTCACCTACTATTTAAGTGTACAGTCTTCTGGTGATAGTAAATAGTTCACCTAACCATTAGATATTACAATGTACTTGATATTGACTCTCTCATCATATTATATTGTAAGTACTAGCAGTATATAATGTAATTGAAATGTAGAGAGAAGATGATGATAAGGTTTTTGTATGACAAATAATGGCATGAAAAATTGTTATAAAATTATTGAGGAAAACTTGAATAAATATTATAAAAACGATTCAATAGCATGGACATTATTATATGTCATGGGTACACTGACCGAACATATATTTTCTTTTCTATTTACTAACATCGTTAAAAATGTTTTTCTGGGCTTAGCATATCTGAATGTTATATAATATTTATATAATATTTATACCAAATAGAACTGCTTTTTATTTTCACATAATTATTAAGTCTCAAGTTTTTTTTAGATTTCTTCATACCTTTATAGATTAATCGTTGACTTTACAATGCGACTACTAGTCATTAGATCTCACATGGATAAATAATAACTTACCAATAATCTAACCTCCAGACATTACTCCACGATCCAAACAATAAGATACTATAATTTCTGAAACTTTGTTAAGGTAACTCCTGTGTGACTTCTTTGTAATTTTCATATCTCATAAATGAAATATATGATAATATAATTTAGCCTTAACTTTCAAAATTCATAATATATCTAAGGTACAAGCAAAAAATTTGTTATGGGTGTTCATATAATTAGTTAATTAGTACAGTTCTGCCTAGTCTTTCGTCAGGCTTTCAAGTGAAAATACGAAGACCCTGACAAAATTTTGATACAGATGTAATAAGTTCATGTAATAAGTAAATGTCAGTCAGCACGCCTGTTCATTATCATGATAGCCCACAATCGAAACGAGATAGGGAGGTATATTATATTTATATTCGTGAATGACAAAAATTGATAATGATCCACTTTTAAGCCAAAAGATATAGAGAAAAGATCAAACACTAAAAATATTTAAATATTTTCTCCTTCTGTACATTTCTCTCCATCTGTCCATTTCAAAAAAGAAAATTGTCTGAAAAGATTTAGTTAATAAATCCATACATAATTATAGTATTCTGGTATAATTGAATGGACTGCTTATTTAGTGTATTTCATTAATGCTAATAATTGAAATTAGTTCAAACATTTATGTCTAATCAAATTCCGAGTATTATAACAATAAACATTACAAGTTGTTTCCTATTTTTATACTGTGGAAGCATCACCGCAAAAGTTTTATTGAATAAAGGTCTTCCTTCTGTTACACCTTCTCTGTACTATATACCTGGGTAGATAATTTTTGAAAACAAAAAAAAAATTAGTAGAAAAAACCAATTGGAAACGAACGATGATATGATATAAATGAAATGGAAAATAAATTACGGGCGATCTGACTTCTGGAAGTGGAGGGGGGGGGGTAAGGGTAAAATTTGGTTTATCTGAATTTCCGGCAAAAAGAAAAGTTCTAGGGAAAAAAGTTAAATTGCAAAGTTGTAGGTAATTAAAAGATCTACAGCTTTTGTACTTACAAGTTTTTAGTTTTTTATTTTTTTCTTTTATAATACAAAAAAAATTTTTCCCACGGAAACTTACCTTTATATATTCCAAATACACTGTAATTTTTTTTATTTAAAATATTTACTTTTTCACCTTATTTTAAATATATATCGTAAAAGCACCATGAAAAATTTTGAAGTTATATGACAAAACTGTAAATACAAAAGTTGTAGATCTTTTTATTACCTACAACTTTGCCATTAAACAATTTTCCATACGACTTGTTGTTTTGCCGGAAATTGAAATAAACTGTATTTTACCATTAAAAACTCAGTCGCTCCTACTTTCCGAAATCAGATCGCCCGTAATTTAATTTTCCTTTCATTTTTATCATATTATCTTGCGTTTCCAATGGGGTTCATCCTACTATAGTTTTCTTCCACTTTTTATCATTTTTTAAGGCTTCTACTTTGGTCTATTAGTACTATATTAAAAAAATAAAAATAACATCCTGAACAATGTTAGTTTCAAGCATCAAAATTAATTAAAAAACCTTAAAGTTATTTTTATGGTTTTGTTAATTTTCTTTTTCTAATTCAAAATAGTTTAAAAATAATATTATTGATATGAAAATTTAATTCTATAGGTACAATAAAAAAGTAATACAATTATAATGTTTTTTAACAACAAAAATATTTTTTATAGCAACATCCTTTCGACTGTAATAAATAGATACATATATGTATACAGGCTGTCTCTCTTTATTGATTGGCACATACACTGAATTGAGCAATTTTATGTTATTAGTAGTGATTTTTATTTCTTAAAATAATTTGACACTCACTGATGTGTATTGTCCTTACTAAAATAGAAATGTACTCATAATCAGCCGCCTCTTAATGATTGCATAATAGTAACAAACATTGGTCACCATTTGCGCGAAAAAAAAACCATTATTTGTAATTTTTTTCAAAATTTTTACTTTTTCTTGCTACCAATATTAAAAGAAGTATTGTAGCCCAGTATTAATTTCAATTTTGAGTTCTCCGTGTCGAAAAAATAGTTTTTAGAAATATATCTGTATACAAGAAAACGTATTCAATGATTTATTTTAAATTCTCCAAAGTTAGTATTCTGTCTTTACTTTAGCGTTAGTTGTACCGCAAAGCTTTTCAATAAAATCGGCTAAGCTGACAGTTAACATATGTTTACAACTTAACTGTATGAAATTGCGATGTCTATATTCAGCCGTTTAATAATCATTAATTCAATGGGTACATTTTTCACCAACTTCAAAAATAGGAGGAGATTCTCAATTAGAAAGTATTTTTAATTTTGTTATTTTCATTTGTTATTTTAATTGAAAACTGGTGCTACCAGCTCCATTGCAAATTGGTCCAGGCCTGATTTCCCATAGGGGAGAAAAGAGTCAAAAATTAAACTTTATCCAGATAAAAAGTTTTTCGTGGTTGTACAAACTCAAAAGTATAAAGTTTAAAATTTAAAAAAATAACCGCCTTCAAAAAAATGAACGGAAAAGGTGGCCATCTTATACTTAGCTAAAAATTAATTAGTTCACGTCGACTGAGATTTGGTCGCAATGAAAATTTGAAATTTTTTTTTTCTTTTTAATTCATTTTGTTGAAGGCGATTAATTTTTTAATTTTTGTTTTGCTTTTACCAAACTTCTGTTTAGGTAATTTTAAAGCGGAAATTCTTGGTAGGAAATCCTAGGGGACAGCTTCTTATAAAACAACAAAAAATATTAGAAATAAAGCAATTTGATTGTGAAGTACTTATTAGATTAAATACTTTTATTATATTCAATTTCATTAATACTACTTACCGATTTTAATAAGTTCAGAAAATCAATCTGTATTAAACGAATTTTGTTTTGCTGTTTTATACGAAAAAAATTGAAAATTTATTATAGGGAACAAATAACAAAAAAAAAAAAAAAAAAGGAAAAAAAGCAATTTTAATTTTTTATGGTTGTTTCTATTACCTTTTTTTGTATACATGAGTATATGTCAATAAACCAATATTCTTCAAAGCGGTATAAAAAAATTTTTTATAGCTATTTCATTGTACGAAAAATTTATATACACTATTAAAATGAGCGACAAATAGCTTCTGTTCTATTCCTGAATAATGATACTGAATAATATGTTGAAGTTATTGGATCAATTTTTATTTGCAATATAACAAACAAATACTTGAAAACAAATATTTGATTTCAAATAAATACAAAATTGAACATTTAAACAACATCGATGTTTATATGCAATACTTTGGTCTACTTATTTTAAACATACACTGAAAACAATGGGCAGAGCGATTGCCCCTTGATGTACGAAAATGTTTACTTAAATAGCTATATAACCTAAATTGGTAGACAGATTTGGTAATTAGATGAAATGCATTTAAATCACATAAATTTGTTTATAGCAGATGATTAATTTTTGTCACGATATTCTATTTAATTGACTTGCGTGATTTGGTTGAATTTCATTATTGACTTTTAGTTAAATATTCCATTTTCTATAATTAAATCAAAGAACTTAATTTTTTTTTTGTGGTTATAAGAATTATTTTTTGCAATTTTTGTGTTCTTTCCCTTCAATATAAATATTTGTGATTTTCAACAAAGTTTAAATGGCTATGGTTACATTGTGTGATGCATGAACATCTAACTACGCCACTTGAGTTGAAATTTGGATTTCAAGCCGGTTTTTTGAATTTATTTCTATGGGTGAAAAGTTTGAATTTAGTTCGCAGCTCATATGACAATACTGCTTTAAATTCTGTTCTGGACTTTATGATTATAGAAAAATGATTGTCTATGATCATAGACAGTCATTGTATTCGTGAATACATAATGGCTTTCAACATTTTCATCACAATATCACAAAACTTGCTACATTTAGTCAGAATGAGAGGCTTTTCTGGCGTAATATAAACGCGTAGTTGGTGAAAGTGATACGCAGTGTGCCGAGATGATGTCCAAGGAAGCACATTATACTGTGGCATATGAAGTGTCCCTAAAAAAGAAAAGTTTGTACAATTTTTTTGTAATTTTAATGTTTTTTTTTTTTTTTTTGTTGGTATTGTTACTATTTCAGATACCTCAAAAAATTATTATTCATGCTGTATAAACTTTATAAGCCTATAATTTGATTAAAATTATTTTTTATAAATTTTTATGTATTTATTTTTTTTTATTTTTTTTTAATTTAATTTTAATCTATTTAAATCTATTTATATTATAAAATTGAATTAGATAAATTATTCTATGGTCCGTTAATTAATTGATTAAAAATATTTATTTTATGTTTTTTATGCATAAAAATAATATCACTAATACTATTTTTATTCACTTGTGTCATATCTCTTACTATTTCACCCATTTGAATAAGTCGAAATTTCTTTTGAACTTTTATATTTTGTAGTATTAATATTTATGTAATTGATAGAATCAAAGGGTAGTAACGAGGTATTATACCTTTAGTAATAAAACTGGCTCAAAACATAACATTTTCGACTCATTGCCAAGTTTTTTTTTTTGAAATTTGCAATACTTTAAGATCTTCCAAACACATGCTTTACAATCTTTCCAATAAAGCCTTTTTTGGAGGCATTTTAATTTCGGGATTTTGAAAACGTAACTTCTTATGAGTAACAAGTCTGGTATGAGCTTTCAATCATAAGCTTACTGAATTTTTTATTTCAGTAAATTTTGTGTTGAGTTGACTGACCCAACTATTGAACCAAAAATTGAAACAGAAAAAATTTTCCTTGAAATATATTTTTGGAAACTTTTTATATTCACCACAGCTGAAATTTATCTAATAAAAACATTTTAAATTTTAATACAATTTTTAAAAAAATAAAATTGTATTCTTCACGAGTGCAATTAGAAAAATTTACATGTTATTTAAATGGATTTGAATAAACTGTAAAAATAATATTTCTTTTCACATTTATATATGAGAGTATTTAGATATGTGACTCTTTCTAACGTACTAGTTAGGTAATGTAAATATTACCAAAGTTTCAGTAAGAGTAAACATTAATGATATAATATGTTAAATTTAAAATTTTATCGTGTTATATTATTAGTTTAATAATATTTTCATAAACTTCTCAAGTATATATTCTAATATTCTCCACATACATATGTATACACTTGGAAAATTTGTACTAATCATAATGTAAATACAAGTAATATTCACTTGCAGTGTCGTTTGGAAATTAAATATCATAAAGTTGATGCTTCGTATTACTAACTAGAAGGAAATGTTTCAAATTTAAATTAAGTATCGGCAGAAAGTTGTTTTATATGTGTCAATATTGATAAGTAACTGCTTCATATGCAATAAGTGCAATTTATTTTATTAGTTACTTGTTTTTCAAATCACTTGATTGAAATGGGAAATTTAAAAGGAACTAATGAACTTATTCGAAATTAATACAAAATATTAAAACATTTAATCTCTAATTACGATAGTAAAATATAAGAGTAGTTGTAACAAACGTAAAAAAAATGTATACATTTGCCGATTTTTGCAGTTTTACTGAAACAGAATAAGACACAATCATGTTTATAATCGACATACAGAATATGTCAGAATATATTAATGACTCTAAAGTTTGTAACATTACTTAATATTGACCGCACAAACAAAATTTTGGTATAGGTGCTCATAGAAACACCTAATTAGTCCATTTCTGATTGTCATAAATTAGAATAATATTAACATAAAAAGTGAGTTTAAGTTCGTGAATGAGTACAATCAGTCCAATAGGACCAATGAAATTGACTTCTCCACAATTTTAGGTCAAATTTGGCTAATAAACACATATTGGTAATATATTATTATACATGTATACATATATAACTGTTTAGACTGAATATTTATAGTATTTTATGAATGCTAATTAAAAAAGTCCAGGCAATGAAAATCAATCATATGCCAAATATCTTAATAATTATTTAACTCTTTTAGTTGTTATCTTCACTTGTTATGACTTATATTAACAAAATAATTTGGAGTGAAAGGTATTAATATAAGTTACTAATTGAGCTCTTTCATTTGATACTCAACACTACATATTTTTAAAAAAGTTGCCACTACTTTTTGTGTTGCAATGTTTCAATTTTAAATTAATTTTCTACTAATTTAGAGAACTTGTGCATCCAGTACATATATTATTATTTAAATGGTTAATGAATAAAATGCACGCATATACCTAGTTATTTTAAATTTGATTACAGATGTTCAATTTATTTTAGTAAATAATTATTTTGCACAAGCAATTATATAAATTATATAATTTCGCTATGTGTGATATATTTGTTTTTCAAAGTCAGGCTATTTCATTGATTGAATTAATAAAATAATTAATAATGATGAATTAAATTATACAAGAGCAAGTGACTTAAGCCAATTTCACAAATTTGCTGTTGAACACTTTTTCTAATTCCTGGCACAACAAATAAGCGTTAGCTGTCTTTTTGAATTCAATTTTTAATAGTTGGTAATGCGATAATTTTATTAATTGGGCAAAATTAAAAATGAATAATTTTGCATCGTAGTAGAGATTAAAACAAAATCTATTTTTTCATGGAATAAGATCTCGCAAAGCATGCGAATACTTTATTTTCTGAGAGAAAAATGTAGGGCATGGAGTACAGTGTGAACGGAAAGGCAGTATAGTTGCAGGCAGAATTTTCAATAATGCTAGTGGATAAAGGTTGGTAAAATAGGACTAATTAAGCTTATATTCTGATATTTGATTCTCTTCATATTCATAAGGTATTTTTACAAAGGAATATTGATCATTTTGGTTTAAGTTGGATTGCACTATCAGGCACATTATAGAAGTATTTATTTATACCGGACATTCTGACATTATTTTCTAATGTTTCCCATTTGTCGCTAAGGTTAATACCCGAATAGTTCCCTAAGAAGATCAAACACTACGTGGACACACACTCATCTATTGGCACTTTCTTGTAAAAGATTTGGACAATAAAGATGATTATTAATTTTATGTGATTATTTGATATACACATTCGTCCAACCAGACAAAACGCGAGGACCAAAAATCGTCCAAAGCTTCAAAAACTTTCAGCCGAGGATATTATGCTCGTACTGAGTAGTGGTCTCCAGGGATGATTTCCAATGTGTTGAACATATATATTAAAATTTTTGCAAATTATGTTGAGATTTTAATACTAAATTAACCGTCTTTCTGGTTGGAATGAAGGATTCTTAGTATCTTTAGTTCTTCTTAATTTTTACAAAATTAAAAATCTGTATCATGTTTCAGACAAAACGATTTTAGATGTCATTGTTTTAAATCTGATTGTAGAAATATTTAGGATCTCAGCAAACAAGTCAAAATAGAGTCATATCACACTGCTACATTTTCTTAAAAAAATTAATTTATTTTTTCTCAAACATTTTTCTGAAAAATGAAATTCTTTGTGATCTATATTGCTTATAAAAACAAAAATCTATCTTTATACCATTGTGTATAAATATGCTTGGTTGAATCCCAAAAGCTGTGTCTCTGTATCGTTTTAAGCGTAGGAATATTTCAAATTATTATTTGAAATAAATTAACTGAAAAAAAAATTATTAGAAACGTTTTTGTAAAATTTGCTTGAAGTACTTGACAAGCAGTGCTAGTAATTATATATACTGATTATAAATAACTATCGTTACTTACATTAATTATAAACAAGCAAAAGTAAACCCCGCCCCCTCCACCAAGTACTTATCTCATTAGATTATTTTTAAAATCTCTAGGCTATTTACTCATACTCAGGAAGCTTAAACAAGGGCATATCGTCGGATATCATACGTACAACGAATCACAATGAACCAATGAACATTCAAATATTTTATAAAAAATTGATTAAAGAATTTTTTAATTAAAAAATGGCCTTCTGTTTAGAAAAATTTCGTATAAGAAATTCTGATGCTAGGCGCACATTATAAGATTTTCTGATCAGAAAATTTGAAGTCTTATGTAGAATTCATACCATGTGCGGAGTTCCATTATATTTTCTGATCGGAAAATCTGTGGTGTGCGCTAGGCATTATAATTTTTTGATAAATCAGACAATGTAAAGGAATTTTTATCAATTTTTTAAGTTCTGTAAAGAACGTATGTAAACAAAACGCTATTAGTTGTAATATTTGTGTACATAGAAGTTCATATAGCTAATGAATTTTATTTGAGAGTGGGGGATGGAATGGCAGTGTATAAGATAACAGTTAATTTTAAAAAAGATTAATAAAATAAAAGCACAATATAAATAAACAAAATAACAACACCAACAACAACATTTTTTAAGGAAAGTGTACACATTCAAGACAACAAATAGTAAATAAATAATTTTAAATTTCCATTCTGAAATTAATAGAAAATAAAACGGGTTTATTTTTAAGGTTATGTTTGTTGTTGTTGATGCTGTTGTTACTTTATATAGAAGGAATTATTATAAAAGGAAAATCCATGCATACACTAAACAACAATGAATTGAGAATACACATAACCTCTATCATATCTATATACCTATGAAACGTGTTCCAAACTAAATCGTCGAGAACGTTTTATTTAGAATTGATTTAACTATAATTAAAAATAAACCAATGTTTGTTGAATATTAGTGAGAAATTTAGGCACGTTATGTATCAAAGGTGTATAGTTTATAGAGGTTATAACTAAATCAATTAAAGCGCTGAGAGTTTCTAAAACGTACAATAAAGCAGCTTTTTCATAAAAATACTAGTGCTGCCGTGAACTGTAGATCGTAATAAGATGTAAAAATAAAACCCGTTGGACCTCTACATCGTTTATTTGCATAAAAATGGGGCAGTTGATTTTAAAAGCACGCATAAATACATTCAATATTGTCATTTCATAAAGATTGAAAAAATCTCTCTAAGTTTGCGTATACAAAAACTTTGTATTTTTTAACCGACTTCAAAAAACAGGTTTCCAAGTCGGCAGCCTAATAGAAAATTACAGTGTTCCTATTTCTCTGGTCATTTTAAATCTATCTTAATAAAATTAAAAAATGTTTTGAAGTTTGGATACCATTGTTTCAACTTCTTTAGAAATATTTTACAGTGTCATAATTTTCATTAAATCATCGGATTTAACTCGAGAGGCCTAATTAGGTTATCGTACGTTAATTTCTAAAACCTATGTATATATATATCGTAGATTTATTTCATTCAGGATATTTTCCAACCAATTGTTCACAGATATTTATAATTTATGATATGTTAATTTACAATACTTTTTAGTTTCAAATTGTTTACCATGCAAATAATATGTAACTCTGTGAATGGGATGTGATTTATCATAGGAAATTTCTCAAAATTTATAAACTTATTTGAGTGCATAATAATTTATATTTCAATTTAAAAATAATAAGTAATGCAATTTCGTCAATCATTCTTTCAATTTACAACCCAATAACTTCAATTAAATGTTATTTTTTGTAATTATGACAATGTTTGAATAAAATGTTTTACATTTGCTATACTATTTAGTTGCAAATAATTGAACAATTAATAATGTTTTCTAGCATTTGAATATTTTATTTTCAAATTGTAGACACTTGTAGCGTATCGATTGATTAAAAAGTACCTTCCACGTACTATGCATGGTACAGGTAGAAATATTATTAATTTTAATATTACATATCACGGTAGGAGCTTTTCAGAACATATTTCAGACATAGATGATCAAAAAAAATTATGTTTTCTAAAATTCTTATTTGAAACTTATATCAATTTAGAATGTTTTAAGCTAATATCAATTTAGAATGAATGTGTTTATGTACAGTCAATTCCAAAATCATCGCACTGACCTAACTGCTAGGATTTTTATGGTGTATGCTAAAATTTATTGACACTTTCAAAATCGTGTATTTATGAAGCGTATTTTTTTTTTTTTTTTTCATTTGACTACATATGCTTTCGGAATTTTCCATCTTGATTAAATCGAGAAAAATAATGATATCGACGTGGAATCACTTTCTTTCGATGCGTTATAACGTTACTTTAAATCGAAATGAGTTTTCAACAAAATCAATGCAGCCGATTTTTGTTGAGAATATAAACCGGAAAAAAAAAGGAAAAATAAATATACGCGTAATTTAATATTTATTTATTGGGAAGTGCGTGGAATGGAACATATGGGCTGCACATTGACCACCACTTAAAAATTTGTTTTTGTACCGTACAATGTTTTTTCAGTTTCATATTTACCCAAAATATATATTTAACTTTTTTTTTTAATACACGTTGTAGCGGTGTGTACACCTAACAAGTAAAATGAATTTAATACGTGTATATAATAACTAATTTATGTTGTTATTGTTCAAACAAAAGATGGCGAATAATTATCCGTACACCATTTATCAAGATAAAGTTTATATGCCACATCTTCTAGTTCATTTAATATCACATTTTAAATAAATTACCAGTGTTTGTTTGTGTTTGTGTTTATGTTTGTATATGAATGTTAGATGTATCCATATAAACATATATACAAAAAGTCCATTTTCATCCATTGTTTTACCATCATTCATTTCTTATATGATATTTTACGAAGTATGAACATGTTACTCATTAATTTCCAATAGTATAGTTTATTATATATTTTGTAAACAATTTTTGATTTATGTCATCTATGTAGTAAATATGAAACGACAATTTTATGATGAGGCTCGTATGTAATATCAACTTGGGTACTCCATTTAATTTTTATTCTTTCAATTAAAATGTCCCTGCTTCACAAATCAGGAAGTTATATATTAAAAATCTGTAAAAGATGTGCAAGATGACACTTCGAAACTCTTGATTAAACAAACAAAAAGGGAGACAGTAAATGTAATGGACCCAGGGCCGTAAAAAACTGTATCTGATCGGTTGAAGGATAAACTTTAATAAAATAATAATTAATTTATATTTATTGTTAAGTAATTTTTATTTCAAATTGTAGGATCGCTTCAATTTATTTTCATTTATTTATTTATTAATTTTTTTCCAATTTATGTCAACAGGATTCAACAATATACAAGTTTTGGTTTTTTTTTTTTTCATATTTAGTGGGATATTTTAAAAAAAGTAATCCTATGAAAAATAAGTACTGGAAAGGAAGAGTAATAAAATTAATGTGAGACTTCTTACGAATTTGCTGTGATTTAAAAAATTTGTTAATTTGTGTGTTCTTTAATGAGAAACATTTAAAATGCTCAAAAATTTTGCTTTTCGTGGTTTCGCCTAAAATATACAAAATAACAAATTCACTTATATTACTATTGTATGGCTAGTTTCAAAGATGTGAATTGAAATCGGTTCGATAAATTGACGCCTACATAAATGTTCAGTAATTTATGAACAGATTACAGAGATTAATGAATTTAAATGTAAAAGTTTTTCCCGATTTTTAAAAAACGGTGAACTTTTGATAGAAATTTTTTTTGAAATTTAAAACCAATTGGCGATAATTTCGATTAAACTTTGTTTTTGATGTTTTTTTGATTTTAAAATTAAAAAAATAACATCATCTTAGCGATTCCATGATTTTATTCTTGGTTAAAATCGTATTTTGAGAAGGATATCTCTAATCAATTACAAGCGGTTTCAATTTTTTCGGAAACTCCCTGTACAATGATTATAAGTATTAGTTTTCTCATTAGACTATATTCACCTTAAAAAACTCAAAAATATATAAAAGTTTTATTAATTTGGCACAAGCTATAATTAATTAATAAAATCTGTGCAAAATTAACTAAATCCCATTCAATTCTGGGAAAATAAAAAGGTATGGCACAGCACATTGATCCTTTTGAACACGCAGGTTTTAGAATTTTCTTTTAAATTCATCATTTTAATTATTAATGAAATAATGAAATTAAGGGGTACAATTTATGGCAGATTTTCGTTATAACCCAAAATATTTGGGATGTATGAATGTAAGATTTGGGATGGTTTAACATTCTACTTTAAAAGTTGGCACATTTAAAATATTAACATAATTATATAATGACTAGCTGACCCGGCAGACGTCGTTTAGCCATATATTTCTAATCAACATCAACATTTACTAAGTACAAAAACATATTCTCAACACTCTAAATAATGAAAATAATGTTTCTAAATAATGAAAAGCTGAGACAAATCAGAATAAATAATGATATTAATTTATATTTTAATGCAGACCCGCCCGGTTCATTGGTTTCTGTATTAATTTTCCCATTTTATTAAATGATAATATATCGATTACATGTGAATGCAATTCTACCCTTAGGGGTATAATTTCAGAAAATCCTTTCTTATCGAAATCCCGGTATTTAGTGTGCACCCGCTACATTATAAGCATCCGATATTTACCCGATATTTGGTGGGGTACATTCGGTACCGCGTTCAGCCGTACCGGTATTTGTGGTGTAGTAGTCCTACACTTGATGAAAGATATATGGCACTTCTGAACCACGAATGATTCCGGTAATACTTGAACAATGCTATATGCACACTTTATACAGTTGACAGTTCAGCATACTGCTAGTGAGAAGAGATAAAGAAGTTTATTTTGAATTTCAAATTAAGATTTGGTTTCTATGGAAATGATGCTAATAGGATTTGTAACATGTGAGAAAAAAAAGACAAAAATTGTTTCACAGCTAGGAACATTTTGTATTCGAAAATTAAATTGTCGTTTATAGTATTTTCCGTTACTTATTATTTATGTTTCTGACCGTTTAAACTTTCCCTGATCTGCCACAAATATTTCAAGATCAATATTAGCAACATCGATCCAGCCATTCTCGAGTTTTAGAGAGACTAACGAACAGCAATTGATTTTTATATATATAGATTTAATATGCTACATGTTACATGTGCCATGAAATAAATGATATTAAAAGAGATATGGATCTCACAATATTACAGTATAAGGGTATATTTATTAAAGGAAGGTATGAGATATGCTAACCACACTCCAAATTTAACTATGGTTTTAGAATAGAAAAACTGAGGTAAACAGAAGTGAAACTTTTATTACACTCATAGCAATATTACTTATTTATTATCTATTCTAGTTGTTGTTTGTACATAAACTAAACAAAAATACAATAAAATAAAATTGCACGTATAATTAGTACGACCGCCACATATGAGCTTCAGTATACATTCTAAGGTCCGTGATATAACTTGGTGTTCTTTAATATTTATTTTAATGGCTTGTTGAATCCATTTTAAGTGGTAATCAGATCCATGTTTGGTACTATTTAGAGAAGCAGTCTAATTTTGGCGGAATTGGTGGTTTACCTTTATTCGTGTTGATAAAAAACACCATTAACTGCGTTAGATTATGAGGTTAAAAACAACGTACTATCAGTTACATTTAGTAGAAAGTGTGACAAACTAAGCATCTTCAAATTTGGATGCAGAGCAGAAAGTGATGAATTAATTCCTAACAGTAGCTACAAAAAATGAATAACACACTTTTGTATTCGTATCAGGTGTAGTACCCCATCGTACTCCTTTTACCTCTTAACAAATGTTTTTTAACCAAAAAAATAAAAATAGTAAAATCAGTAAAAATATTTCTTATACGTTTGCTTTAAAGGAATTTTAGTCAAGTTTTGCAGAATATGCTTAAATAATGCGTTTTACGTAAAAAGTAAAGCGGCCAAAAGATATGTGAAATTTAAAATCATTTCAAATGAACTCTGGTGCGAGGCTCAAACATTTTATTATCATTTTATTAAGTAAGATTACACCATGTTAACTCTTGTTTCTTCAAACCTTATATGCAGCGGTCGTACTAAATAAAAAATTACAGATATAAAATTTTATTGTGTAAATGAAAATGAAAGAATTTTTATTGTAGAATATATCCAAAAAACATAAATATTGCACCTTAAATATAAAAATGTATAAATAAAGCTGTTTCTATCTAAAGATGTGGATAAATAGAAAAGAAGTTAGCTGAAATATTTTTAGGATACCTACCAAGATCTTCTGGTGGAGCTGCCAACTCAATTACGCAAAAACGCGAATCGAATCGAATCCAATACCATTGGCATGAGAGATTAGCGTACTACTATTAGGTCACTCTCTTCTATAGGAATTACCTACCTATACAAGAGAGCTATATACCAAAATATTCTTACACATTTTAGGTACCTGTAATACATTTGGAGTTATTGGCTATAAACATAAAACTCAGCGTTGGCCACTTCGAAAAATGGCCTCGCCTGTTTAAAGCCTCGTCTAAAGGTATATTTTGATAATTCTATTTTTTGCTTTGGCAATTTGAGAGTAACGAGCATTTTTCAAAACGATACCTCATATTTTCGAATTTCGAACAATAACATTTTCTTGTTACTTTTAAAATTACATTGCCGATAATTTGTCTGTATGTATATACTGAACTACGGCTAAACGCTTGTACCGTCTTTGCTATTTGAATCGCTGGATGGGTTGGATTTTTAATTTTATCCGACATATGCATTCATGATAGCAGCCTAAATTAAAAAACTTTTAAACGGTAATATGTTGGATCCACCATATTTCATTTATTTTTATAAAATATAGTCTCTCTTAAAGGATCTGGTCCATAATGAAAGAATTGATGGAGACATTATTTACCAAAACCGGATCAGTAGTTTGTCCACTATGAGAGATGAACATCGCACATTAAAACATACATACATACATTGCTACAAAAATCATAATCGTTACTTTGATTTTGACGCTATCGGGTCAAAGTAAATAAACACAATAAAGCGAATTTTAATTTACTGAAATAAAATTTATATGTGATACAAAAAATATTATTAAAATATTAATATTAATACATCGTTTATAAGTAATGCAACCACATAGATTTTTACATAACATTATTCATATCTCCATTCTAGCATAATAACTCTTATTGACTGTACTATACGGAATTCTTAAGATCTTCATTAATTATATTAATAATCAAAGAAACATTTTCCAATCAGCTAATTCTTAAATATTATGGATAGTAATGCAAAAATTCCAAATTAAATCAACGTGAAATTCACTCTTGAAAACTTAATTTTTATAAGCTTCGAGGGTTTTATAATTTTAGACAAATAAATTTTCTTAATTATTTCATGTACACATCGAATGATAAATGCCATATAAAATATTTGCCAGAAGTGGAGGTAGTATTTGAGGCTTCGATTACGGCTGAGATTTGATTAGGTATTAGATAGGACTACGCTGCAGAGTCATAGATACCTTCTTAATCACGTTCATAGGTTTTACAAACAAAAACGAACAACAAATAATACGATATCTTAAGAAAAAAAACAGATAAACCCACTCACGCTTTTACCAGCCATCCCCATTAAAGTCTAACAGTCTAAAAGCCCTGAATCATAATTTTATCTCTGACTCCTATTATCGATATATGAATACTTGTAGAAAAGGAAAAATCAATTGAATTATTATCACGCCGAAAGTAAAATGATTAAAGCAAAAAATATCGGAATTTTCCGAATTTTCTTTGCCATTTTCAAAATTTTGATCTGAAAATATTACTCAAAACACTTTTGTATATTTGAAAACAAAATTCACCAAACCAATATTGTAAATGAATTTATCAATTATAAGAAATAAATAAATAAACATGGCGTTCCCATAATGTATCACCAAAAAAATTTAACCCTGTAGCCTGGAACGAAACCAAAAAATTATGGGAAATCTCTTGTCAAAAGATAAACTAAAGTGAATAAATTTATAAAACGAAAATAAAATTACGGGAAATTATCATGAATACAAAACTTCTCATTTCGATTTCAATTGCATGTTTTACTTTATTAATTTAAATAAATGAACTATTATAAAATTCTCTATACATATATTAATGTAAGGTTTTGTAAAGAACATCCAGGTATCTCAATATGATTATAAATAAACAATTTCTGGTAATAATTATGGTTCTAAATTTTCATATACCCAAATTCTATAAACTAAAACAATATTTGTATGTAATTATGTGACATCTATATGCTTAGATTGAATATAGCAAATTTTCAATATTCGATGAATGTAGCGAAATAGAAGAGGCCAAAAAGCAACAAGTTTATTAAATGATATCATTTTAAGCTCAGGAAGCTATGCGTAGTTGAGTGTAAATTGGTAGCATCTGCAGCTCGTGATTAAGAAAACTTTTCGTTTTAATCCGTCACCTCAATGAGTAAGTTTGATTCGAAAGAACCACACCATGAGCTATCTAATAATGAATAAAAAACCAAGTAATCCGTCGAATGAAATATCGTTATTTATTCTTGAGATAGTCGAGGCAAAAAATTTACAAATTCAGAATACACTAAATGGGAACTATTGCAAAAATTTCCCTTCTGGCAGTTAGTAAACACTGTCTATACTGCGTGTAATGTAATTTATTTTTGAATAATGTATGAAACTTTTCTTTATCTGATATAATCAATGTATAAGCAAAATAGGTGAAAATTGATAATAAAGTAATAAAAATTTGCGAAAGCAGATTCAAAATTTAGGGTAAAAGAATAATTTGTTAGAATCAATTATTAGATAGTCTAACAAATTTGGTGACTGAACGATTCAAGATTATTCTTGCATATCAAAATCATGAGAGAAGAATATGAACCTTATATACGAAAAGATAGCACTACAATGTGAAATGCTAATAATAGATTTTAAGGATAACTTTCCTATACTTATCAATTTTCACTCAGAATCTTCCGATTCTCATAACCGACTCTGTATATTTTATTACACTCAACGTATACTTTATTATCAAGATTCTCTATACGATTATATATTTGATTCTAATGTATAAAGTAAAGTGAGTGATTTGAAAGAATAGATTCGCTTGAATACTATGGTAATAAAATTAAAGCTATGAACTTGAATATAAAGAATAACAACAATTTTATCATCCTGTAAAATTAAATTAATTTATCTTTTTATTTTTCAAATTTTTACTTTTATTTGATATATTACGTAATTGTTTTTGAGATTTTTTACCTTAGGAAATTAACTTATTTTCAATTTAAATATTTATTTTATAAAACTTTGTAAAATTAAAATTCAAAAAGTTATTAGGATTCACGAAGAAAAAATGTTTACAACCAAATAATTGATTATAATATGTGATGATAATATTTTAATAGCTTAAATTTGAATCTTAAATTCAAAACAATTGTGGCATTATCCAAACAGACCTGACACTAGTCATCATTAAGCACACAAAATACGCTGATGAGTGTATGTTGTGATCCCATAAATATCCAATTTGATTGCTCAAATGATAGGTATTGCGTCACTGAGTTTTTTTAGACCATATTATCTCTAATGGTGCGATAGTTTGTTGATATAGTTTGAGGAGAGGCGTGGGTATTCAAGTCGACTTTAATTTGTTTGAGATTTCCCCCATTCAAAGTTAGATGACCTTTTTCTTATTTTAATGAACATAGACATATTATACTTAGAATATTCAGTGACTCAAGACAAATAATTTGAACACTTATATTGGATGAGATGGAGAAGAGCAAGACGGGAACATTCAACAATTCATCAAATTTTTAAATCTATAGATTTAGTCAAATTTCTAGTACATAAAATTTATTTTTATATATTAACAGATATGTATAGAATATAAAGTTGTATTTAAAATTTAGTCTTAAGTATATAAGACAAAAATGTTGTAAGAGCTAATATGAGAAAATTTTGGTATTGGTGTTCAGAAAATCACTTAATTAGTCCATTTTAATATCTGGTCGTTTGTCTTTCCGTCATGAAGATAACTGAAAAACGAAGAAGGAACAGATAAAGTTTTATGGCGTTTTCTAGGTGTTAAAAATAAGTTTGTGAATGAACGAAATCAATGAATTGGGTTCTTTGTACCCATGACCCATCTCCTATGCTATAGGAGATATACGAAAATTTCAATATTGTTTTCTTAAAAACCAACAACTTTTGTTTGAAACATTTTCTCGTATAATTATAGATTCGCCACAATTTCAGATCAAATTTAGTTAACTGTGACATTATATAATTATCATGCTTATCTTACTAACCCAACTATGAATCAGTATTATTATATTAAATAACCAATATTTATGACTGAAATTGTGGAATCTACCTCTAAACAACTCAAAATAGCATATAGCATTAAGCCCTGTTAGTACAAGAGCTCAATTGGTATATCTTAAAATTTATATAGTAAAAGCATTTAATTATCCACGATGTAAAAAAATTAAGTCAACAGAATTAAAGTTCTTCTATGGAAATTTTCTCTAAGAAATATGTAAAAATATCCAAATGTCAATATGTAATTCTTTCGGGAAGGTGGCCTGCGACCACAGATATAATGCATAATTAATTTTGGGCATTCATATTTTGTTTGTTTCTTATTTCTCATAGAAAGTAGCCGTTGTAGGTTTTAATTCTTTTAAATTTTTTTCTTATACACGAAAAGCCCATAATTTATTCTTTAGTATACTTTAATTTCAATGTTTTTTTTCTCAATTGATTATCTCTTAACCATCTTTTTTAAAAAAAAACAAAACAAAACAAAAACAATATTTATTCGCCCTTTAACATGTCTGAAGAACAAACCTACTATTCGACATACGATGATACACTGTTGTAATTACACTATAACAATCCTTATCATTATTTTCATAGAACCCAGTATATATAATGGAAGATTCTATAATTTTAAGTTTTGTGTAATTTTATAGGTAAACACTTTCATATATACCATAAATTATTTTATGGCATTCATTTATTTTATATGTATTCAAAGTGGGTTGATGTGTTGGTAACTAAGTAGGTAGGTAGTTTTAGGTAGGTATCTATAATGTTTGTGTAACAATCTATATAATAATACTTGTTATATAAACATGGAATACGATGTGTTTCAGAAGCTCTTATTTCTAAATTTCTTAACTCAAAAATATCTTAAATAAACAAATGAATTTAACAACTAATAGTGTAAATTGTTTTGATACTCGATATATGGTTGTTTATCAATGTTTCAATATTTGTAATCATTAGAATACACAAAATAATCTAAATATCCAGTACATATAGTAATAAATATAAATACACAGTTATATATTAATAATATGTGAGTATAATAATAATAAATGTATTTAATAATAATGAACTTGATCTAAAATTATACCGAATCGGGAAGCAGTTTACAAAAAAATGATTCAACTGAAAGCTATTTGATTTGAAAAAAAAATGTATATTTCAATATTTTTTCTATCGTTTATGGTTCGTTCAAAAGTTATTGAATCATTGAACCTAATGGACTGATTTTGCTGATTCACGAATTCAAAATCACTTTTAAGGTATTAAATACGCTAGCGAAATAATATCTCGCTATTCCTTTCCGTTTTTAATTTATCATGTTATGATGTTTAGACAAACAAACGGAAAAGGTTAGGGGTTTGATTCAATGAACACTAAAATTGTGTTAGTGCGATCTACAATTTCGTGCGCTACAAACTCTATACCTAATTAATAAAGTCTGAAATGCTCTGTATTTGTCTAATATACAAATCATATCATAAATATACCAATATAATCGTTAGTCGCAACAATACCCAAGAAATGGTAAAAGGACACAAGTGAATTTACACAGTTATCGGGAATAGAACACCTTTACCTTGCTGTTCTGATACGCAACTGTCTATAATGCGGCTGCCTTTGTAGTAATTTCAGAATAAATAATGTCCTTATCAATAATATATTTATACATAATTAACTGTTTGCCATTACAATTTGCGATTTTTCATAATCTTCAGGTTATTGGACAACGGTTATCTGGTTTTATCACGGGACGGATAAAAATTATTTTACATTTATTATGGAATGTTCTACTTACTACAATGGCATAAATAAACAGATTTCTGTCAATTTGACGTTTGCAAGGATTACAAAAAATTTTACGAAAAAGTACATGGCCCACTTTTAAGAATTTTTATAGGCGAAAAGCTTTTTCACTAATCATAAATTAACCATATGAAAATTCTTAGGAATAAATTTATAAATGATATTTAATACTTATGGGCACTCGTCAGTGTAAATAATTTTTAAAAAAATCATGAAAATACAAAACTTACGAATAGATAACTAGTCAACATTCACAGTTAAAAAATCTAATAAGAAAACATGAATTTAATTATTTCTACTCCAAAAATAGAATGAACAAACAAAAAATGTTAAAATTATGCTTTTTTATAATTAAATAATAAAAAATAAAAGTGGAAATTAGCTTAATATTTGGTGTTATTATTTATTGATATGGTTTTCCACAAGCAAACGCTCAATTCAATTAACACTGATTTTATGTATTTCCATGCCCAAATTGTATTTATGGCCTCAATATTTTCTAGCGAATATTTCTTACTATGACATAATATATGTATGTACTGCATAAAAAATCAAGTCCCTTTTTCTGTAGGTACCTATACAAATTAATATACAAAGTAATACAATTTATTTAAATTATTGTACATAATAATTAAAGATTATTTGAAATTTGTATTTAATAAGAATACCTAGAAACCGCTGGTTACACGAATCAATATACAAATATATATTCACATAGCCTCGAAGTGACAAAAATTGAATGATTCAAAACGTGTTAAAAACTATCTATCACTTACCAAATATATAACCAATTAACATATATGACTGTACTTGATTATAAATGACACTATGTGCATCTCTGATGATAATAAAAATTTTCATGAAACACTCTATATTAAATTTGCTAATATGTACACTACAAATAGTAAATATATAATAAATTCACTGTATATAAAATGTAAAACTGGATTCATTTTCGAACTTTATTATAAATTATAGTAAAGGGAGCTTTTAAGATGAGTTTTTATTACATTCGAACATTAAAATTATCATTAATATTTATTTTGATTAAATCATTTTGTGAAATTTTAATATACTGTTTGCAACAATATGAGTTCGTACGTTCATACACTTCTATACGTTAAAAATGAATCAGCTGAACAAAGTGTTGTTATTATTTTATTCCAATCGAAAATCGTATTGAAAAGAATTTTTAAAAACCTACTAATGTTTCTATTATTTTACTTAAAGTTGCACATTATATTTAAATTGTTACTACCAACTAGTTGATCAGGTGGTAAAGAAATCGATTTTTGTAGTTGCTAACTGTGTATCGACACAGTGCACCGTAGTAACAAATATAAGTTTATATAATTTTCGTGAGCTAGTGAATCGTTATAATTATATGGATAAGATTTGCATGAAGGAGGTGTACTCAACCTCCTAAAATTAATGAGAAAATGATAAAATCTGATTAAAGTGTTTGATATAATAAAAAACATAATAAAAGGAATAAAAAAGAAATGCAATAAAACGATCGAAACAAGATTGATTAAATTTAAATGATAATATATATTTCTCAGATACAATGCAAGTCAAATAATGACAATCAGATGAGTTTCATACCGGACTCAATTGAAAATTATAAACAAAAATAAAATAATGGGTCCCGGTTGCGCATTAACTTAACGGGTTTTTAACTTAGGCGTTTAACTTTCATTTAAATTTATTCAATCTTGTTTCAATCATACATTACTTTTAAATTGTCTTTTTTAGTCGGGTTTTTTATTTGTGTAATTATTAATTTAATTTTAGTCATTTTAGTGTCTCGGCACATACTTATAAACAAAATACATTGATTTGAAAACTTTGAAAACCAATTTATTATTCCTAATTAAAAATAAATGTATATTTTTGTTATTCTATTTTAATTTCTTTATTTGATAACCATACTACTATTTTGTACCAAAAATCTGCCATTTTGTTTTTTCAAACATACATTTAAGGACATTTTTCAGACGAACATAACGATATCTTTTCTATAACAAAATACATTCTATGTACTTGGTTTTTGTCATGTCAAGATTCAAATAATATAAGTTTTAAATAGTGTAAGCGTAAATAGATAGAAAATTAAAATTTTGGTGACATATTCCGGACATGAAAAGTTAGTTTCAGGTCGTTTATCTGCAAAGTCGGTTCATTGTGTACAATCTTTTTAAACAAAAAAGATCAAATTCATTAATATTATATATATATATATATATATATATATATATATATATATATATATATATATATATATATATATATATATATATATATATATATATATATATATTTTTTTTTTTTATTTTTTTTTTATAATGGGTTTTGAATTACCACTATTTAAGCTCAAATTAAGCTTATTAACACTGATATATAACTGTATAGACTGGATACTATTTTCTGTTATACTATTATTATATTATATACTATATTATTATATACTATATATTACACTATTTTTACTGGATAAAATAGTTCAAAAATTAATAATTAACCATATGTATCTCACCAATTAACTCTGTTGGTTATAATTTTCAATTGTTTTCATTTGAAAATTTTCTAAATTGAACCTATTTCACGTAAGTATTTTCTTATTCAATCCACTTTCAATCATTTCTTTCATTTCAATCTTTTTTTCGAGTGTAGCCGACTCGAAAGGAGATGAACTCAACGAGTTTGGCTTTCCTGGCTAGCACAGTGCGGTAATTAAACAGCAAAACTTGCTAAATATATTTGATACCAGTATTAATGCAGAACATTTTAAAGTTCGAATCAATAGTATTTTCAGTGTAAATGTACTTAAAAATAATTTCAATAGTAAAAATGAAATCTTCATTATAAATATACAGTTAATTACTCATTGATATAACGTTCAATTTACACCACCATGATAAAAGATACGAATATAAAAAATCAACGATATTTTTATGACATCGTTATAGAAAATGACTTTTTTACTGTTTTTCTAATACTGTCAACTAAAGACTGTTCTACTAGCAAACCCTTAAAATTAGGTATGTTATTTTTATTACGTATTTTATGTGTAATTTGATGTAAAAGTTTTCGTAAATTTGTTTCAAATTAAAACATTGCAACTATATAATTGGTTATTTGACAAACATTTTTTAAATTGTTTCATTTAAAGCGCCTAACAAATGGCAAATATATGATACTTATGACACCACTTATTGTATCTGCATAAAAACTTGTCAATAGTTGTTTTTCAAGAAAGAGTTGGAAAATATTTTTTGCATCTAGTAAAAAAAATAATAGATATAATATATCTTTTATTCAATATATTTCTTACTTATTTGATTTTGCTTGCAACTATTATTCAACTGCAGAAATATTATTTAATATCAATAATATTTAATTTTACACCATAAATTTGTTCATTATTATGTTTTCGGGGAAGCCTTACATGTATTTGCTGATCCTTCACAAGGAAAGTTTCTAAAATACAATTGATTATTTTTACATGTATAAATAAAATTTTCATTATTTTTAAGAATACTTACAGAATTTAATGATACGTTGAGTTTTCTTCGGTACGTTTTAAATACATATCAATTTTCATTCGGAATATCCCCATTTGGCTTCTTTATGCTCATAATTTTTGCTTCTGAATACATTTTTGTTTTAATTTATTAGCAGTGAATAAAAAATTAAATTTGCAATTGGCGAGAAACGCTTAAAATATTATATTACAATAATATAAAATAAGTTTTTAGTTAAGAACACGAAAATAGGAAGGTTTTAACAATAATAAGAAATTAGTTCTTCTTAAAATTTGATCTCCGTTTCTTCTTTCTGTTTGTATCAAGTTAAATTGAATACAAAGTAGCTTATACACCTTTGTATTAAACCATTAGTTCAATTGTTTTAGTGGAGTTCGGGTATAATTGTGTCTAATTAATAATCATTGGCTTTATGAAGGACAGACATGATCGTTCATTGTAAAATGAAGGTAGAATCGATAAACATTTGAAGAAATACCTTCATAGCTCAAAAATTTTCAATTTATAGACTCGTTTATTAAACGAGTGAAGATAACTTACATTGTTAATATTTTATGTATCTACCAAATGGCTAGGGGCTTCATTTCGAACCAATTTATAAATATTTAAAGTATAAGTATAACATTGAAAAAATTAACTTCTTACATTACAGCAGAAGTATGAGAAGACATAAAATATTTATATTATATCAAAAATATATTCATCAGCGGAATTTGAGCTTGAACTGTGACAAAAGTATACCACGAATACAAAAATATTTCAAACAAAGGTTGTTTGTTTAAAAAGAAAATTGTTTTAAATTCTTTTCTTCCTGTTTTCATTTCAAGGATATATATTTATGGACGATTATATTCTAAATTGATATTAAACTCACTTTTAAATTCTAAAATACCACTCAAAATTTAAGCTAACTATTTCTTTTGGTTTTGGAGTTTGATAATAGACGAAAATGGACTAATTAACTAATTTTTAACTTTAGGCTTAATTCAATATAGCCCATATATTTCGAGTTAAAAAATGTATTTTGAAAGGAATTAAATTTTGAATTTCGAATAGTATTAGTCTATATGTATATATATGGGCATTGTGGCGTATGCATTGGAGTTTTGTATTGTATTTTGTTAGATACGGTGCAAATTTAAATTGAAAATAATACAATTTTCTTGTATCCTGTTTCAAGTCAATTATATAAACATAATACAAGTAGATTATTGGTTTGTGTTGTACAGAATTAGTTTGGTCGGTAGTAATATAAAAATAGAAAAATGTTTTTTATCGAAGCTACAGTCTATCTATATAAACATACAGAGTTTAGCAATGTAAGTCATTGTACAATATGCATAACATTAGGTTTTGTATGATGATTCACACCAGCCAAAATCTGCAAATAACTCTGAACTCACTTAATATGCATATTATACTGGTAATACTGCATTCATATGACCGCAAACATAGTTTTATAATATAAGTCTTCAGCGAGTAGAACATAAAATAACACAAAATAAAAACTAGAGACAGAACATTATTAAATATTGTTTTAATTTTTTTTTTAACAGTTTATTCGATGATGTAATATTAGTAACGAAAAGCGAATTGTTTTTAATTTGATTTGCCTTCATGTGAAATATGAATTATTTGGTAGAAATAAATATTATTATAAAGATTTCATTATTTATATGAATATTTCGAAAATTCCTTAGTGATAATATATTTACCTTAAGTATTTACCGTAAATAAAGTTATTTACATCTTTCATTTGAACGATTTTTTCTTACGAAATATCAAATATTATTATTTTAAGCATTGTTATTCAGATACAGATGCACAATCAAACTTCGCGTTTCCGTGATTCCATTTCACTCCAATACATGAACAAAGTAAAGAAGATTCAATATAAAACTCAAAACAAGCTCTCAATATACTAGTAAAAATCCGTGCTTAAGCACCAAGAACTATTCCACTTTATTCCATTTTTTAACGCAATTCTCTTTAAATTGTATTACGTTGTGAATGGCCAACTATATGCCAAATTGTTAAAAAAATTACATGAAATTGTTATCTTCAAACGGGAATTTTAATATTCTTGGGTGAAATACGAATACAAAGGCCCTGTGACTTTTTACCTAATATTCGTATATTTTGAGATATGATTTTTAAATTATTGGAAAAATCAGACTTTTGACCAATGAAAAATAGCATTTTAATAGCTGTTTTTTTAATTATAAGAATGCAAAGCGGGAATCAAATAAAGAGTGACGATTACTGTGCTGTAAATAATTAGAAAACGAAAACTGATTTGTTTTACTCTCTTTTAGGATATTATTGACTCGCTGAGGATAAAAAGTATAATTTTTTCTATTTCTTTATGTATTTTTAATGTGTTAAAAGTATTCGAATTCGTGCTTTTTTCAACCTTTAAAAATTAACATCTACAAAAATATAAATTTTATCGTAAAATGTTATCGGGTTTTTTTTATTCATATTTCATTAAAGAATATTAATATTAATATTGCAATTGTTAAAAAAATTTCAGTTTCAGCAATTTGGAACTGAGTAGTTAGATTATTATAATAATTTGAGATGAAAGCGCAAAAAACATTGAGGTGAAATAGTTTTTGGTGCTCTTAACTCTTCTAACAATTAGTTTTAATTCTATTAATTTCACTTTATTAACGTTATTCGTACTATATTCAATAAATGCTATATCAATTAAATTGTATTGTACAATAAATAAAGGCGAGGTACTAATAAAAATAAATAAAGGTTTCACTTCCAAGAAAAAATTCAATAAGTTACAGTACGTTTTTATTTGGTCTATTTTTTATTTATTAAAATCTTGTTTTATTCTGGATAATTTTTGGCTATATTCGAATCTGATTAACAACTAATTGATAATTATCTGATAATATTTTTTTATTTTTTTTATGGCGAGGTTAATTATTAAAATTTGGAAGTTGTGTTAAGAATGAAATATTAGAACATTTCATTCTTAATTTTAGAATATACTGTTTTATGCCGACGGCGTTATTTTGCCATTTTAGTGACGTCATACTGGTATATAATAAGATAAATATGGATATAACAAATTAAGAATAAAACGTAACCTAACACTTAATAAATATTTTGTTACAAATTAAGATCACAAATTGAACACAAGCTGACAGATGACAAGCTTATGTTATGTTTTACATCACTGGGTATAAAGATTAAGATATAGATTCGAGAATATTATTAAACGTATCAAAAATATTTTTTAATTATTATATAATCAAGCAATAATGTGCTTTTTTTTATTCAAATTTAAAATATTTACGTATTTTAATTTCTCTCAAATTTTAAAACATATTTTTCACTAGCGTAGAACCCTATTATTTCACAACAATCGTAACTCATCATCATTGTAAAGAAAAATTTTCATTTTTTAATAGTTTTATTTTAGTACTATGGCAATACAAATTGTTTTAGGAATAATATTTTGATACAAACTAACCTGGTTTGATTACAAAAACGTGTGAAATCTGAACAAACATGGATACAAATGGAAAATGAAGGGAAACGCTCAATTTTTTCGAAGAAAATGATATGTTTTCATATACTTTATATACTAATATGGTATTTTAAAATAAAGACGCAAGCTATCCTACTTGACAGAGAAACTGTATTCTGAGTGGGCGTCTCGGTTGTTCGATTCTAGGTCACGACTTTTTTTCAAAATTATATTTACTGTTTACAATAAATAAATTTATTATTAATATTATATTATCCATTATAAAATAAAGATAGCTCCTCTACCAATTAGGCTATCTCGCCTATTAATATATGAATATCATACGTATATAAGGTATATACCAGCTGAAACGAAAATTGTTCGAACGTCATTTTCTCCGAACGTCATTGAGTGGTGCATGTTATTATTGAAAGAAGAGACCAACCTATAGGGGAACAAAAAATTCGCAATCTAACCCTGAAATAAAAATCCCGTTCTCTCTCATCGTAAAATTACGAAAAGGTCGTTCTTTCTCATTGTAAACGAAATTTTGAAATTATTTGAATCTTAATACTACAACAAATTTAAAATTTTAAAACATAAAATGCAGATCGAAATCAAAAATGTATTTTTGGTCAAATTTTCAACCCATTCATCATAATATTTTCATTTCTCTAGGGTGTGTTAGGAAAATATAAATTTAACTTACTCAATAAACAAGTTTTTTTTTTGTAGTAAATCATACCATTGCATTATTCCTATGGGTATGACTTACTCTCATCATCATACACTTTCAGTATATCAGTGAAATATTAATATGGATATTATATTAAAAAAAAACAGCTCTTAGTTTATTGTAATTGACGTTACTCAGAGCTGTGTTAAATGGAATATTTATTTACCAATTATTTATACTGGGAAAAAGCTCATTAAAATAATATTGTATACTCACATGATTTATTTATCCATTTATAATGTATATTTTGTGATATAGGACGAAACAAGATATCGTTAATATTCGTACCATGCATAGTACTTCTTAATCGATTAATGGCCCACAATTAGCTTAAAATTAAAATAAAATATTCTCGTTCTGGTAAATATAATTATTTGTTTGATTGTTTGCTTGTAAATTCTATAAGAAGTGCAAAACAAAAATTATTGAATAATTTCAAAAAAAGGTATTTCAATGTAGCTATTGGGTTCAAAATTATATGAATTTTAAATTAAACTTCCAAAAAACAGCTCAATCAATTATTCAAAGAATACTGAGAATATCATCATAAGAAAACATAATCCTTCCAATTTCGATGTATACTTTATAGATGACATCTTGGTTTTTTCAAAAACTTTTGATGAACATATCGTACATTTGTCAAAATTATTAGAAACAATTTTAAAAGACTAGGGAATTTTTTAGACTAGGGTTTTCAAAATGTAATTTTGCAAAGAATCATGCTTAATATTTAAATATAAGACAATTTTTGTGAAACATTAATTTTCACTATAATTGTATACCTAACATTACAAATGTTTTGGACACTTTGCATAATTGAGGAAAAATGGTCAATTTGACTGGTCAAAAGAATGTCACGAATCTTTTGAAAATGTTAAATTGTAAATGTGGTCAGAGCCAGTTTTGAAAATTTATGATTCAAAAATTCCGATTGTAATTTACACAGATGCAAGCATAAAATGTGTTTGAGCTGTATTAAAACAGAAAGACGAGAATGGACACAATAAACCTTATTTTTCAAAGAAATTAGGCAAGTCTCAGAAAAAATGAAACCAATATATATTGAATTGCACTATTGACTTATAAGAAAATAATAGATATACACTGACTATAAACTTCTGGAAAACTTAAATATCAAAGCTAGAACAGATGGAGACTCGGTGATTTGACATATTATTTATTCCAATATAATTTTCAAATAAAATATAATTCTGGAAAAACAAACCAGGAAGCAGACTGTTGAAATCCAGTTCTAGAACTCTTTGAAAATGCAGATGATGTCTTAAAAGTATTCAATTTGATAAATTTATAATATATTAAAATCGATCAAGCTGAAAATCTTGAAGTGATAAATAATAAAAACAAACTAATTTTGAAAAAAGAAATATACTTCAAAAAAAGATATAAAAAATAAAAAATCGTGCTGTCTGAAAATTTAAGCAAAACTTTGATAGAAAATGTACATTAAAGTTATTGTCACATTTGAAGAATCCAATTGATAAATAAAATAACACCATTTTATAAAGCGAAAAACCTTAGTGTAAACATAAGAGAAATTTGTGATAACTCTCAATTTTGTAAACAGAATATGTCAAGAAGTAAACTAAAATACGGATTGATGTGTTATTTAGACCCAGCGACATATACTTTTGAAATTATGTCAATGGACACCATTGATAGTTTTGGTGAATCTCGTTCGAAAAAGAAATATTTAGATCGTCGAAAACCTAGAACTCCGATGGTTTTATTAAGGAAATATATGCGAACCAAAATCAAAATGATTATATGGTGTTATCAGATCAAGCCTGGAATAAATTCGAATGAATTGAAAAATTTTTAAAAGAGAAAAACATAAAAATGATGTTCTTTGCTGTCGACGCTCCTTTTTCAAATGGCTTCAATGAAAGGTTAAAGCAAACTCTTTTTAATAAAACACGGTGCAAAATAAACGAAAGTAAACAAAAATGCGCAGGGCCAACTATCGCACAAAGATTTGTTAAATCGTATAACGAAACAGAACACACAGTCGCACCAAAATATCTGTAAGACGGCGAAACCGTGTATGTCTTACCGCAAGAATTAAATGCAAAATGTACAACTGATGATCTTTAAAGATACAGCAAATTGGCACGTAATTACAAATAACTTTTACTCCGATTTTCACTTATTATTTCAGATCGATATCAAAAAACCGAATCTTAGTCGTTCTTATATAAGTTGGTATATTTGGACCTCTACCCCAAAGAGGAAGTGGTTCGATATTGTGCAAGATTTGATAATCGCAAACATACAGTGCCAACTAAAGAAGACCATCCATCAGAGGCTCTTTATCTCACGTTCTTAACGTTTAGTTTTAGTTTAAAGAAAAATTATTTAAGGTGTTAAGGTTTATTTGAGAAAAGCGTCTTATCTGACTTTTTAAAAATTAGGTATTTTTGAAAGGTATCTAAGGCTAAAAAATATTGCTCATATGAACCAAACATGTACATAATTAACGAACATTATTATAATTTGTATTTTATATCTTATTTCCGAGTTCTAGCAGGGCATCGGATAATTTCTATGTCCCCAAAATGTTGGATCAATTCTCAACTTTTTCAAATTTTTGATTAGTTTTAAAATATCCTTGAGAATTTTACCAAGTCAAAGCGTAACAATCTATTTAATAAATTGGGTCACCCTTTTTTTATTTTCCAGTTATAATATTTAAATATTCTCGTTGAAATTACTCTAGATTTTACTAGACTGTCATAAATATTTACATACACACTCATAAATACTAACCTACTATACACAATTCAGTACAGAAACACATATCAACGTTAAACTGCAAACAGACCACCCTTTTTTAGAAATTTATTACAAAATTTGTAATAAAAATAACTTTGTAACTAAGTAATATGAATTTAAAATATATGACATAAACATCAATTTCCATTACAATATTATAATTTTATCGTAAATAAAACAACATTCACCTAAACCAGTGAAAGTTACTAGTCATATGTATCGTTTGGTATCGTACTACTTTGTAATTTCTTTAATGTAGATCAAATATTTATAAAGATGTCGCTAGAAGTGGATAATGGGCTAGAAGTCGATGATAAAAAAAAAAAAGGTTTTACAAAACCAAAAATTTAAAAAAATAATCAAAACCGATAATTTTGACATTATCGAGGAACAATTTTAAGTAAATAAATGGTAGTGATAACAATTTGTATGTCAGTGTTTAAGCTTTTCAATTTTCTTTTTCATCATCAAAAATGAATCATCAAAACGGTATTAAATCTATCGTTTGCTTTTCTCAAGCTATACTCATACATGATGTTGCGATAGTTTTGTATCCCTTTATCTCCAGTTCTAATGGAGACACAGAGTTCGTTTTAAACTAAGAACATTCAGTGACAAAAGATCTATCATTTGAGCTATTGAAATTGGATGAGTGAAGTTGGATGAAATTTTTGAGAGCACAACACTCATCTACTTTTTTTGTATGATTTGAATGATTAATAGTGTCAGGTCTATTTGGACAATACCACAGTTGTATAAAATTTAAGATTCATAATAATATAATTTACATAATTATTGATTACAGTCATATAACTCCTTTTCTTTAAAGTAAAACTAAGCCTGGTAATGTAAGCCATTATAATAAAAGTTACTAGACGTTTAGCTACTTAACATTTGAAATCGTTTGTAAACTCCATCTAGTTTGTTTTGTGAAATTTTGTAAAACTATGTTTTTTGTGAGCAATTAGTACTGCCCCACCGCTGTTAAAAAATAAACTTTTTTTTAAATTTAATTTTATTGTTGTCCCAAAATACACTGCTTGTTAACAGTATATTTGTACATTTACTTTCATATACTTTGAGTTATATTATATGACATTATATTAAAAGACTATAATATAAAATGTTTTGAATAATTTACTTGTATAATAATTAAATTTTCAAATAATAAGTCTGAGCGATTTGTGATTGTGTTGTAAGTCCTAAGTCCTAAGTTCTAAGCTACTTGCTACTTGTTAAAATTATTTTATCAATGAGAACAAGTCCCATTTTGCAGAGATTATGAGACTGGTTTGAATAAAGTTCTTTCTATAAAGCTGGAAATGATAAAACATAGTATGTTTAGTATTGACTCATGTTATGCTAAGTACGGAGGAAACGTTCGAGCAGTAATTAGCCTTACTCGTTATCAGCTTTTGGTCATTTGATGGTGGAAGCTAGAAAAAAATAGTTTCAAACAAAACTATTGATCTTAATATTTTACATAAGAAATTACTTTTTTTACATGGTATAACGTAGTAATATGTGCCTATATATTGATGTATAAAAGCTCATCAACGCTCCAGCTTCCTTTTTCAGAAATGACAAAAAAGGCAAGAATCTCTAAAGGATTTCGTATTCGGCACCAATCAATTTAAGACTACGGGATGATTAATGCCAATTAAGGGAATAAATGGGTCACAAGGAAACTTTGAGTTTTAAATTTAGATAATTTTATTTATTTTTTAGTGAAATTTGTACACTTTTACACTAAAATTTTGTACACTTTTGTTCACATGTCGGCATCTTTAATGACCCGCCTTAGTTATATTACGTACATAAGCTATATAAATAAATGGTATGAGACGATGATGGCAGTTATATATTTTCTGAGGTTGATTTTGCCTTATTTCACGCTACACATTTGTATATCAACAACAACATATAAAGCAATCTATGTTTGGTGGTGGTGCACACAAAATTATTGTATAAAATTGGTGAAGAGACCTAGTAAAAAGCTCTCTCTTTCTCTTGTGCTTTATTTGAGCCAAATATATGTATCACTAGATGTTTCAAAATTCAAATACCTTTTTTTTTATATGTATGGTAGAGTAAATTATTGAAACTCAATATTCAATCTGTTCATATAGTTTATCATTAAAATAACCTCAGGAATCGATAAAGCAACAAATAATCACCAAAAAACTTTCTTTTAAAGTTTTTCCAAAATGTCAATATTTAAGTAAATATGCTTTACTAAATATGCTATTTTGAAAAAATTGTATATTTTGTAGCTCTTTTCAACGAATGACTCAAAAGTCTAACATTTTATTGCAAACAGCGAAAAATGAAGATAATAAGTAAATTATACGAAATATTTGTGTCATATTTTTGTAATTGCAATATTAAACGAATAGCTACTTAAAGGTCCGAATTCTGTCATGAAAAATTAAGTTTTACGATATAATGTTACGTATCATAAAATGAACGATAATCTGGAGGAAAGTCATCAAATCTTGAATTGGGTAAAATATTTTAAGGCCCTCAACTCAAAATCTTACGGAATTATAATGAAAATAGAACTCTTTAATATATTTTTTACTGGAAAATTTAATTTTTTTACTCATCTAAAAAATATTATGTAACGCATGTATAGTTTATTTTATTTATGTACTACTGTTTTAACATTCTTTTTTAAGTATGATTTCAGTTCACTTTTGAGCTATCAACTTCAAAAATAACTCAAATTAAAGGACTTTTATATAATTTCAATGAATTATCTACGAATTATTTATTGTTCGATTTTCTGTTATTGAAATTAACGTTTACTAAAATACCTTCAACCTAATGTAATCCCTTATGATTTTTTAGTCAAATATATTTTCTGTTTTGTTTCAAAGTGTAAAGCTATTTATTATTATTATCTACAAAAGAAATTGTTTTTGATTTTTTGTTAAGAAAAATGTGTGTACTCATGTACACGCGTTAGCAGTTATACTTCTTTGGCATCATTATAAAACAATTTTTATTTGCTTACAAATAATTAATTACAATAAAATAATAAAGGGCTGGAGAAGGATAGTCAATATTGTCCATAAAACTCAGTTTCAATTTGAAAAATTAAATAAATAAATATATGTTTTCTTACATTAAGTATAACATAAATTCTCTCATTATACGAAGGCCATTTTTTTCTTATGCATCCTCCGGTATTGATTAAATCGGAAGTCGAATCAGTTTATAATCTCAGTGGCTTATAACTATTAATGATATTTATTAAGTGGTTTTGCGGACAGCTTCTTTCTACCTGTGAATTGTGTGCCCGCGCATCTTAAAATTTGACTCTCATCATTTTTTCATAACGCGTCTAAAGAAAAGTAAGTGTATATAATAAATAATTAATATATAACCAAAAATATAAAAAAAATCACTCACATCAGGCAAGAAAGAGCAAACAAAAACTATGAGGAGAAATGAATTACTATTTGTATCAGGAGAATATGATTTTTCAATATGTATAAATAAATTATGAGTTCCTCATAAATTATTACTATTTGTATCAGGAGAAAATGATTTTTCAATATGGATAAATCCTAATAAACTCTCTGCACCATCGTTTTTATGATGGGATCTCACTAATTCACTCTCATCCAAAGGCGACAAAAGAAGTATGTACATTATATTGTAAGTTATAAAAAAAATTAACTTAATTTGGGGGGATTTTCATTTCTTTTTTTAAGTTGTTTCTTTTTTGTATCTTTAAATATTTTTTAAAATAATCTATTATTTTAAGTTATGTAACTTACGAAGTTTTGTCCATAATTGGTAATGTATTTTCAAATTTTGAGGAGCTCTGTACAAAAATATCCTATACATGTATATATATATATATATATATATATATATATATATATATATATATATATATATATATATATATATATATATATATATATATATGTATATATATATATATATATATACATATACATACCAACAGTGTTCTGAAACTCTCCTTCATTTCATTTAATATATGCAGTTTTCTGTAATCGAATTTTATAACTTCATTTTATATCCCATTCTACTTCTCCAATATCATTCATATATATATTCTCTGAACAGAACTATGTTGTTGAGTGTAAACTTTGTGTGCTTACAGGATGTGTTATTTAACGGTTTAACTGTATAACCACAAAAAAGCTGTGTGATAAATATTTAATTTGATTTTATGTGAAATGGCACGTTGGGATTTGTAATGGAGTTTTATAGATATAACCAATAATAAATTTTTAATTTTTTATTAATTTTTTGTATATATAATATATATGATTCATATAGGTATATTGTTGGTAGAAACATATATGAATCAAATGAATTGTAAATGTTAATAATAAAAACAGGTACTTTATTTTCATTTTTTATTACAGAAATATTAGTTTCTGTCTTTGTTCATTTACTTATAGTGGTCTTAGATGTTCTCCAAATATGTTAGTTATCCCATTTTATCCAAAAATGTTTCAATGGTAATATTATTGATATACTATTGAAATTTTCGATGAAAATTTTTAAATGTTTCAGCCAGTTGAAAATATTATTATTACATCATAGAGACAAAGAAGATTAAAATTCGCTGTTTTTCGATTTTTTAAATATCCTCTATCATTGATTGTAAATTTTCAGTATCATATTTAATTGTATGGACTTATGAAAGATTATCTGTTATGTGTTGAAAATCAGAAAAAAATGTTTGATACTATTGAATAAAAATATAAAACCACATATTTTTGGATACATAACCAAAAAATGTTGTTGTTTTATTAAATATACGTTATTCATAAATGTTTTTAATGGTAAAAACTAGCCTATATGTGCTTTTTCACATTTATATTATCAATAAAACACACTCAGGTATTTTATGCATGCCTATGTATTATAAGGCATATGTTCACATGTACGATTATTAGGAACTTGAATTTTTTTAACTACATTTTAATTTAAAACTTTTAAGGTGTCTTATAATATCTATCGCTTCTTTTTATTAGTTTTAGTGATATAAAATTTAGTATGTATATGAAACGAGAAATTTTATTAATTTTCAAACAATAGCTGATCAATTTAAGCTCTCGATTTCATCCTTCCGGTCAAATCATGAAATTATTTATTACTAGTCATTGTAAAAAATTGATACAAACCTGGGCAGTAAATTTTATTCAACGAAGGACCAGATGATAGTCTCTCAACCAAGCCAAAACAGCAGAATTGAAATTAGTAGAAGAGGAGATGATTCCAAGCTAAAAGGACAAGCTTAATCATATCTTATTGATATAATAATTCAAAAATAAAAACTTAATTTATCAAATTTTAATAATTTAGTCAAAATTGATTTTTGTTTTTGAGAAGAAATTCTAGGACATATTAAATCCGTTTAAAATCATTAAAATAGCTCTTTAGTTTATAGCAAAAATTTACTGAGACTTGGGTACTATAGTCGAATGAAATTGAGATTTTGTGTTCGTTGAGCTATGTGAAGTATAGTTGACTTACTTCAATAAACAAAAAATCACCTCTATAATACACAACATACTCATAGTTTTAAATATATATGATAGGCTGAAATGAACGCGGATGGAAACGTATAGATATGCTAAATCCAATATAAGCTGTTTAGATTGTTTTATTATATGGTATGATTTTTTTATACAGAACTTAACGAAACCGTATATTATACCACACATGTAAAACATAGTCAAGACGAACAATAATTGAATATATATATATATATATTATATTGAAATGTTGTTAAATGCTTAAGCAACGGAATGAAAAATATTAATTTGTTAAATGGATTGAGGCTGAAATTATCAATGAAAGGTTTATCAACGGAATTACTAATGTCTGTATTCAAAACTGAAATTATCATTAAAAGGTTTAACAACATCTTGTCACCAGCCTTGCAATGCAATTTCACACAGTCCATTATTCTATGTTTTATTCATAAAAATAAAATTAAATCGTCATGTTACAATTGTATTAAGTGATGCCCTAATTTCCGTAAATAAAATAATTATTTTATAAAAATTGTCTTCAATTATATTTAAAATAAAGTTACACAAAATAGGAATTTTTTAATATGTAACAAATTCATCCTGCTTCATTTTGATATCTCATTCAAAAGTTGTAAACATAGATATAATAGGTATAGCTTCGCATTTTGCAACTTGTCACAAATGAAAAATGATAATTAATTTCGATTCCTTAACTTAATTCAACATTCTGCGAGTTAATTTCAATATCAAATTTATAACAAAAATTAAAAATACAAATTCTAAAATAATGTTCAAATGAATATAGCATGAATTTAAAATGAAAAATTAGCACATTGCATAAACGTTTACATCCACACCACGATATATTTAGCCGTAGTATTTTTGCATATCATCGCACCCCATCTATTTGCACATCATTTGTAAAGCTTGCGTCGCTATTAGCACCTACACTATCAGTAATAATAAAATTTAAAAAAACCTAATAAGCAAATGTCAATTGAATAATTTCCACACCAAAAGTAAAATGAACAAATTAGTAAAATGTTTTTTATTTTAGAAATTGCTATCGTTATTTCATCTATCGTAAATTCTTGAGATTTGATCGTCGGTTCATTCAAGATTACACTTGAAAAAAATTTCTAGTTTTTATTTATATAGATTTTTATCAATAAGTAACTGTATTATTTTGAATTATATTTTTACCTCTAGAGTTTTTGGTTTCGCCTTGACTAAACATATAAGTCGCTTACTTGTTTAGTTTATATTTTTATTGTAGAGTATGTATTCTATAAATTACATATATACAAAAAGATTTAACATTTGTAATGAATTTTAAATTCTATAGCTTAGATTCTTATTATACATACAAACAATGTACCATAAACATTCCACGATGAAATACAATGCAAACGCTTGATGCTTAGATATGTAATCGTAGATAAAAATATATAAAGCCATCATAAATGTGATGTACTGAAATAATACCAATTTTTAAAGAAACACACATAACAAAAAAGAATTGAGTTATACTTTTTATTTGAAATTTTTGTAATATAATAAATATAAAATCAAATTGGAAATTAAAAATAATTATCAATACAGTTTAGATGTTTTATTGTGTAAAGAAAACAACTTCAAACAGATTTAACTACTGAAATACTTTTGTTATACTTTAGAAACATTATGTAAAATTGTTAATATTCATAAATTACTCATACATAATATGTACACAAAGAATTGAAAATCGTATATAAAGTATCATATTAATATAGAGTATCCAAATATTGTAATAAATAGTACAATACTTTAAGAAATTACTGTTTTTCAGTTTCTGATCCGTGAATACTCTCGATTTAGGGTATCATTAACTACGGATTTGTTTAGTTAAGAATTATCGTTAACTATCGTTTAGTGAAGTGAAAATTTGTATACTTTTTAACCATTAAGTATTTTTCTCTTAGTTTTCCAACAAATTCATATTAGAAATCAATTAAATTTTGTATTTGAGAAATGTAAATAGAAAATAGAGATCGTAAACATCTTCTTTGTTGAAAGAAAATTTATTCTCTTAAAACATTTATCAAGTTCGATCGACTGTCAATAAAGTGATTAATTAAGATATGGATGCCGTTGATCAATTGTAAAATTTGAAAACCAAAGATGATACGTCCCTAAATACTTAACTTTGCGGACCCGACTCAAGTGTAGGTATTATTCATTTATCAAGCCATACTTTGGCTTCGATAAATAATAATAAATGAGTATATCTCCTAAAACATAACAAAAAAGAAAATTTCTAATTCTTAAAATTAATGAATAATATTACTAAAAATCCACTAATTATTTAACTTTAAGGACTTATTTAAACTTTAAGGCTAGTATACAGACGTCCATTCTATTTATTGGTTACTAGCGGCCCGGTACGTGCTTCGCTACGTATTAGGTGAAATAATAAAAAAATTTAATTGGAACATCAAATTCATTTATTCAAACAAAAAAATATTTTATTAATTGCTAGCTATTTTAAAACTTAATTAGTTATTCCAAAATATAAATTGACTATTACAGAAATATTAGTTTCTGTCTTTGTTCATTTACTTATAGTGGTCTTAGATGTTCTCCAAATATGTTAGTTATCCCATTTTATCCAAAAATGTTTCAATGGTAATATTATTGAAATACTATTGAAGTTTTCGATGAAAATATTTAAATGTTTCAGCCAGTTGAAAATATTATTATTACATCATAGAGACAAAGAAGATTAAAATACGCTGTTTTTCAATTTTTTAAATATCCTCTATCATTGATTGTAAATTTTCAGTATCATATTTAATTGTATGGACTTATGAAAGATTATCTGATATGTGTTGAAAATCAGAAAAAAATGTTTGATACTATTGAATAAAAATATAAAACCACATATTTTTGGATACATAACCAAAAAATGTTGTTGTTTTATTAAATATACGTTATTCATAAATGTTTTTAATGGTAAAAACTAGCCTATATGTGCTTTTTCACATTTATATTATCAATAAAACACACTCAGGTATTTTATGCATGCCTATGTATTATAAGGCATATGTTCACATGTACGATTATTATGAACTTGAATTTTTTTAACTACATTTTAATTTAAAACTTTTAGGGTGTCTTATAATATCTATCGCTTCTTTTTATTAGTTTTAGTGATATAAAATTTAGTATGTATATGAAACGAGAAATTTTATTAATTTTCAAACAATAGCTGATCAATTTAAGCTCTCGATTTCATCCTTCCGGTCAAATCATGAAATTATTTATTAGTAGTCATTGAAAAAAATTGATACAAACCTGGGCAGTTAATTTTATTCAACGAAGGACCAGATGGACGACTATTTGTTAATTATAAGTACTATTATTTGACTATTTGAGTTTTTTTATTTATACAAACACCTTTTTTTTATTATTATTATTAAATAGGTGTTAATAAATTATTTTTTGAGGTTAATGGGTCAAGATTTCTTTAAGTATACCTAGATACCATTGAAAATAAAAGAAACATGTTTACCATATTTTAATACTGAGGGAGAGACTTTATAAAATAAAATATCTATATTATATTGTTTTAAGTGAAATATTATAATCAAGAAAATATCTTTTGGCGATCTTCCAATAACAATTCACAAATTATTTATTGGAATGCAATTGCATGATGCATTCTGTTATACATAGAGTGTAACATAATATTCAATATATATATAACGGTTTTATCCTGTATACACTATACACTCTCTAGGAAATAGAAATGTATGATATATATATATATATATATATATATATATATATATATATATATATATATATATATATATATATATATATATATATATATATATATAAGAACGATGACTTGAAAGCGATATATGTAAATTGATAACGTTATATGTATGTTATAATAAATTTCAACTACAAGAACTACAGATATATTTGAAAATGGTAAAAGTATCATTTATCTATCCCACCTACGTTAATATTGAGTACAACGTCCTTCAGATGTGTATATATATATATATATATATATATATATATATATATGTATGTGTGTGTGTGTGTGTGTATATATTACATATCCCTGATCTTATTTTTTTAAATCGCATAAGAGCATTAAAACTCAAGACACTGTAGAGCCAAATCAGCATGAGAGTTTTAGTGAGTTTTAATTTTGAGTTTCAATGGCGTATTTAAATAATAAACTCCAATTTACAGTGGACTTTTTTCGGCTTGTTTCATGGTTCAATTTTTAAAATAATGATTACGTTTGATGCAAACTGATACAAGAAACACTTTAGTCTTTATCTTGAGTATCAGTAGTATCAGAAGTGGACGAGAGGCAGAATGAAACTTGAATGGTATTGTTTTGAAATAATTTTTATTCTTTTATCTTATCAATATGTTAATTATTTCGAGCAAAAGAATGATCTTCTTCTCGTATTTGGTATTATTACTTCAATATACAGTTTCAATCACTCTACTCACAAATTCTACTAGAACACTTTGTAAAGATTTTGTTTGCTCCATATATATTTTCATGAAAGCTTCAAATCTAACATTTCCCTCTTGTTAACATGTTTACTTTAACTATATGGAATAAACCATATACATAGTATAAGGAAATTCACTAGACGGAAGTTAATGTGAATTATATTTTCATTATATAGGTGAACGTTTTTTAACCTCCTTACCGGCTTAGAACTTTCTAGTTTCATCCAATTTATTTAATCCTTGAAATCGCTTATTGCATCAAATAAAATGTATGTCTAAATATATATTAGATTAAAAAATAGGTGTTAGTTACAGGTTTGTACAAACTAGTTGCCAAATTATATAAATGTGTTTAAATAACACAATTAACATGATAAAGTCAGAAAGTTGACAGTATAAATTGTGAAAATCCTTTTTTTTTTACTTCAGTTACAATGAATAATAATAGTAAACATTATTTTGTCATTAAACCCCATTCTAGTTACCTGAAAAACACTTCCAAACTAAAGTGTCTGAAATTATGATATATGAATGAAAAAGTGTTATAGATAATAAATTCAGATCAAATTAAATCGTCATCAAATAACGATATAAGATACAAAATCGCATACAATTAGAATGAGCTAGGCATGGCGTATGTAAGGTCATTTGTAGCAAATACCAAATATGTTATTTTGGAAAAAAGGTCAAATTTTGACAACATATAGTAAATGTAATGATTGAACTGAATTTCTAAAAAATTAACATTATCAATAAAAATTTCTATGACATTTTTTGATATCGCTTGTATATACGCAGTTGGCTTGAATTTTAATTTACTCATCTGGTGTAACTCGGTTGAATGGCAAGAATTCTTATGAAGAAGCTATGCTATATACTTTTAATGCAATAAAATGCAAAAAGCTGAATAAAATGAATCGCATAATTTTAACACATCGAATTAATTAATAAATTTCATATATTTTCTTATATTAATTAGTAAATATATGTTAAAATGAATAAAACTTTTTGGTTATTTTCTTAACAGCATAATGGATATAATTGTGAGATCTTTTTTATGATTGCAGATTTGCCCTTCAAATACCTTCAACGAAAATTATGTTAAACAATGTAAAATTACAAACTTTTGGCTTTTTTTAAGGACAAATTATTTGATTATTATAGGTAAAAAGTGTTGCTTTGTCATTTAAATCTCTTATAAACTTAAACATATGTCCATTGAGATTATTAACACTGAATGATGAATATATTCGAAAATCAGAATATGGTATCTTGTTGTTGTATTCTTGGATGATTGGGTTACATATTAAATAATCTTGTTGCATTTTGCTGGGATGTGAAAAAAGAAAGACAGCATATAATATGAAACAAAGTCAACATAAAAAAGTAAACATATAATGTAGTTGTTTAGTTCTATTATTATTTCACCTGTCAGGTAAGGTTTGACATCCACATCGGAACAATATGGCGTCCATAAATATTGGGAAAAACTCTTTAAAGTAAAAAAAAAAATTAAAGTTTAAAATAGATTATTTGTCAAGGAAAAAAATTGGGTAAATAGCATTAAAAATATTTTTATTATTAAAAAGGCTTTACTTGGTTAAATAAAAACACGAGATATTGCTGAGAACGATTTTTAAATATTTCCATTAAAAATTAAATAAGAAATGTTCACAAATATTCACTGTGAAAAAAATTTCTTTAATCAAAATCAAACAACTTTTTTGATAAGATAATATGTATTACATTTATGGTACTTCTTAAATGTACCATAAAATGTAGAGTCTATGTGATAGACTTCTGGTGAGTTTAAAGAACTAATAAAAAAATGTTTCATAGAAAAGTTTAGTCTAAGAAGGAATAACAATTTTTGCTTTTCAATTTTTCTTCTATCTCTTATAGTTATAAGGCTGGTTCATGAATCCATTGGTTCATGAACTCATTAACTGAATATTTCCTTCACGAACCTTTACTCACTTTTTAAATATAGAATATTTCATCAAAATTTCAGAACATACCTCTTTTTGTTTTTGAGTTCAATCAAAAACAAATGCATTCAATACATTATTTTGCATATTTTTATATATGATTATATATTAATAGAATAAAATTAATTTGACTAAAATAAAACAAAAAGGTTAACAAATCAAAAGTAATTTTCTTAGCGACAAAAAAATAATCTATAAAGTGGACACTGATTAAGAAAAATCAACAAGCAATTTAAAAATTGTATATGAAATTTACAAATAACAATTATGTTTAACTTACTGCTTTTGAAAAATTATTATATGAGTGAATTACAAATTTGTAAAAATACGGATAGAGAAACCAAAATATTAAAAAAATAATAAATTACGATTTTTTAGCAACTGTGACCAAGTCGATTCATTCATTATATACAAGGATATTATTTCGATGGTCTTGATAATTAGTGCAATTGTTGACAACTGTAAATTTGTGTAAAACAATACAAAATTTGAATTTACATAGTGATACAATATTATTTTCGTGAGATAAAGAAATAATTATCTACATGCAATGACAAAAGTGGATCGTGCACAATTAACACCAAAACGTAATGCATCAAAATAAATTTTTCTAGAAGAATATTTTGGTAGCAAAAATTTTTGTACTGGTCTTTAGAAAATGTTTTTTTTATTACCTGCGTTTTTATTATGAAACTAATATATAGTGTATATAATTAGTTATTGAGTCCCCAAGCTTATTTTCTGAGCAAAAAATCTCTTGAGGAACTCAAACGATTCCAAGGATTATTTCTTAAATTTCTAAAAGACTATTTTCTAAAAATAAATATTTAAAGGGAAAAAATGATATATAAATATATAAAGTAAATTGTGTTATACATTTTTTTTTATTAATTATTTTGCACTATTCCACATTTACATTTTGATTTTGGTTTACATTTTCTAAATATAGTATACTATATTCAGCAGGCATAACAAATATCTGTAACATAATAGAATGTTTGAATTTTTGAATCAATGACAGATACTTTTAGTAGTGGTCCTTAATCAACATTTCTATACCAACAATTTGCTAGCACCGTAATTTTATTTGAAAATATCTACAACACCCGGACTATAAATAAAGTGTGTAGCATGTAAGTACTTACTTCAATACTTACTTGTTTCAATGTCTATGTATGTTCAATAGTTGTTCTGTGTAAGTGCTAGGAAATGTCTGCCATTAGATATTTATCAGATGAGGTTGTTTAGACGTTAAGTTGTGGTTGATATACATTCGTCGCTTGCGTTTCTATGTCGGTATACTGCAGTTTTCCCCCTTACACGTAACTTAACAGCAGTAGATTGATAATTCAGATAACAAATGTTCGAAGTGTATCCACATCATGATATTCGTTTGAGATTACACGTTGAACCAAAAGTATACAAAGCAAACAATTTCCATGGCATTAAGATTAGAAATTTCTCATCAATAAGTATTTTCATATTAAATAGCTATTTCAATCGTATTTATTACCGATTTTGAAAAGAAAGGGGGTTCAATAATTGGATATTACGGGATATATTTATCTTTTACCGATTTTAAATTTTTTTATTGAATGAGCTGTACTTTCGGGGCGTATATTTTTACGAATGAGGAGGAAATAAGAATAAAAATTATTTTTCGTATTAAATTGTATTTTTATATTACCTTTGACGAATACCCTTCTGAAGATGACGTAATAAAGGAGGATGTGGATGTAATCTTTTATCGCTCTCTGTTAATGGATATGCGGTTTAAATAGCTAAAAATATGAAAAATCTGAATGTTTTCGAATCAATTTTTTGTTTATGTTTTTACTACTCTCCTGCCTCATATAAGTTATACATAGGCTGATTTGTCAATTTAATAATTTTTTTTTTATGTAAATTGGGCAAAAATTAATACTCTTGAAATATAGTGATTATTGCAAAAAATGTTTCGTTTCGAAATTAAAGCAACTTAAGATCTCAAAATAATCAAGAACCCACAATCCTCCGCTATACGATGCGATATATACGAAATTGCTGATAAAACAATGCTTTGACTAATTGTACGTGTTTGCAAATTCTTTATGAAATTTCCATTCCGAAAACATTACATGTATAATATACAGTATAAAAATTTTAAAGTTCCAACAAATTAAAGAAATTTTGATTGGAGTAAATCAATTCTATAAACAATATCAAACCTCCAAAAAAATGATTGCATGAAAATTTAAGAGTTTTGTAAATACTGTAACTAAAGATGATTATTTTTGGAATACACATTATTTCTTCGTTTGTAAGGTGATTTTACTTGTATGTAGCTCCGGATGATGCTTTAACCTTGCAAGTATATTTATTTATAAATTATATATAGACATCTATAAGCAGTCCTCTCTAATCTTAATTACTTATTTCTTTACATAGTTGATATATAACATGACAAATCTAAAAATCTGTTTTACCTTTATGAAATTTCAACAAGTCAAATTCAGAATTTATGAATAATAATTCTTCTTAAATATTTTCCAAATACTATTTTGTTTGTCGTAAAATCTCAATTGACTTTTCAAACTAAAAGCTGAGAAAATATCGATATATTTATTATCTAAATTTATTCATTATTTAAAAAAAAAAAAAATAAAAATAAAAATAAAAATTCAAGGCTTAACTCTAGGTAACAATCATTAAAAAAAGTTTGGAATTTGTAAAATAACCAAACTGCAGTTTTTACAACTGTTTTCATTTCATTCACTTTACAATTCATACCATATTTTTTTAATAAGATTTTTACGTCGAATTGTACTTAAATTTGTATTTTTGATACACTTTCATTAACTAAGATGATTTTCTAACAATATAAATATTTATTTTGTATATTTTACTAAACGTTATTATATCTACTTGGAACAACAAAGGTGTAGTTTTATTACGAATGTACTTAATAAACAATATTAGTAAATTAATATGCGATAATACTCATTTAAACAAACATATTAACTTTATAACTTGAGATTTAGAAATTTGAACAATTTTTTTATTCTTGGTGATTTGAATAAATAAGAGATGTAATAAGTATAGAATATGTAAAGGAAGCGTTTTAGAAAAATCTATAACACATAAAATTAATAATTTAGAAGTCTAGATATTATAAAAATATAGTAAAAGAATATTCAGAAAATAAAAACAAACTATACCGATCATCAATTGGTGTTATCTGCCTGCTTTAAAAAAATTTGTTTTTTTTTTTTTAATTTACGAATATTTATGTTAAATATTCACTGTTTGTTAAGTTCTTTAATTCAAGGTTTTTAAATAATTTTGCTCATTCAACCCTGAACCGACTATCTAGGCTTTTTTTTAAACAATTATTTAAATATCTTCCGTAAAGTTCTTTGGAAATAGTCGTTTGACTCTATTCATCTTGGTTTCAACAATTTCATCATTTTACTAATGGTTTTTTTTTTATTCTTATTTAATTCAATCGGATGATTTCTGTTAAATACGATGCGAATATATGTGTGAAATTCAAACCATGTAATACAAACATTAACCTCAACTCAAAGAATCTCATATTAAGATAGAATCTATTTATTTCAGCTAGTCAATTAAGTTTCTCTAATATAAATTCTTTACAAATGAGATAAATGAAAGTAATGAAGTCATTTTCGAGCCATCGTATTGGTGCGTAGTCTTGAAGATGTTAAATTAATTTCTCAATAAACTTGGTGAGGTTAATTATTCAAAGTATAAATCATTCAATTTCATGATTTCGCCGCCATGTGTATAATATGAATAAAATGAAAACTAAAAATACCATTATGTTTTTGTCTGTTAGTTGAAAAGTAAAAACAAATTAACAGATTAGGATCATCTTATTTAAACTTTATATCAGCATGACTATTTTTTCTTCCTTTTAAAACTGTTATTAGAAAGTGGAAATCGTTAAAAGTATAATATTTATGTTACAATACATGTATTGTTATAATATAATATAATGAAGAAAGAGACAACAGTTACCGAGAAACTCTGTACAGGAAATGCTTATTCTATTGATGTTGAAGGTGCGGCACAATGGTTTCCTTCACATCCGGCTTCCTTTTTGTCATTTTATACTATAATGTTGTCCTTTTTCACTTACTAAACTGGTATATATGTATATTACTTTGGATATATTATTACAGGAGCACACATGCTTATTTGTATACATATTGATTTTAAAACCACTTTCTAGAGTTCTATATAACTACATAGCTATAGTTTCGAAAGAAGCAGAGTATTCTGAAGTTATTTTCTTGGTCACTATTTTTTCCCTTTTATTTTTTGAAAACACATTCTTATATAAGTATCTGCTATTTGTATTTGTCTGAATGTATGTTAAATCTGATATTTTTGCCTATAAAGAATTCTCTGAGAAGCAAGGGAGATTAAACAAATATTTGACCGTTCGATATCACCCAAGTGGCAAATTTTTCTTTTAAGCAACAGCACTCAAAAGTACAAAGCTAAAATATTCGAAAAAAATAATATTGACTTCAGAATAAAGAGGAAGTTTTGAATAGTAAAAAAAAAATTTGTAAGAATTAAACCATAATTTCTTTGTTTATAATCGAATTTATTTTTAATTTCTTTTGGAAATTAGAGCTAATATTCTTAGTTTAAAATTGACAAATCGTTGACAAATGTAATTGGTCTCAAAGAAAATTTTTATTTAATAATTATTCTTCACTTTTTAGGTATATTTTGAAGTCGGTTCTATTTTTTGAAAAAAATGTTTCATCACCGATCAAGTTCGAAAATATTTGTGCTATATAAAAATTAGGATGTTCAGACTACTAATTTTCTTTTAAAACTGTAATTTTTTTCGAATATTTATTTTTAACAGTTCATATTGAAAGAAGAAATGAAGTATGTGAAATTAACTGTTAAGGAATAAAATCCGATGAGCGAGTCCAAAATAAATAGAACAACAGTTGGAAGTTATATGTCCAAATACATTTTGTAGTAATATGTTTGAAAATATAATCCATATGGCCAGAGCTGAAAACCTGTAAATAGTGTAACTTTAAGAAATAGCTTCTATAATCAGTAAAAAGTAACTGTTTCATCTCTCAAATCATATTTGTTATTATAATTTTTAACTCGTGTTCTATCAGAGCTAAAAATAGCTACAAAATGGTGAAAGAATATACAAATTCGGAAAAAGTTGCATTGAATCAGATTCCCTGTTTATAAGGTTAGGATGAAAATTCGGTTTACAAATAAATTAAATATTTTTTCATTTAAATGATATAAGGTGCTTGTTTAAACAGTTTGAATTTATTGCCCTGTTAATCCAAATATATGAGGTCACCTGAAGCTAATTTTTTTTTTTTTTTTTTTTTTTTGTAATTACATGATTATTTTCAATAAAATGGACCTTGATAAGAATAAATTCATAGGTCATATATTTGATCCGTTTTCGGATTGTAAAAATTCTGCAAGTATGCTATACAATAAATAAGTACACTCAATGTATTTTGCAACAAGCTACTGAAGGCATTTTCTTTGGGCTGAATTTTCTTTTATTTTAACATTAAGGCTATAAAGACATCCTTTTTATCGTGGTTCACTCTGTACACAACATATATATATATATATATATATATATATATATATATATATGATCTGTACGACAATATTATGTACAATCTTATATAATGTCGGACGTTATGTCCTTTTAAAACATTGTATGTATAAAATGAAGGCTAGAAACTTACGACCAATGTTATAATCATAAATTACCTTGACACATGTGTGTATAATATATTATTTTATAACTATATGGATGTATATATATATAAACATCGTTTGAATAAAAAAAAAAAAGAAAAACCAAATATATTTCTTAATATACGAGAGTGTAAAATTCTACGATAAACTCGGTTCAGTTTTTTAGAGCTTAACAGAGCGGACTTTTCAAATTAAAACCATTATAACCTATGTAATATTAGGGCTGGCGCATATTGCGACGTGTGTGGCACTGCGTGACGTGACAAGATGTGAGTGATATGACGCAATCGCGACACACGCTTTGTGTTGAGGAATGCATATTGCCACGCAATTCTATCGGTCAGTATAAGACAATATATAGATAGTATTCTAATCCTACAATGCATAATTCCCATCCTAGGGAAATTTCACTTTTTATGGTTAATATTTTATGAAAATAAACTAAATTAAATTATTGATAATTTTCAAATATCTTTATAATTTAAACAAACATTAAATAATGACATCTTTGAACACAATATACAAATATTAAATATAAAAGACTTAAATATATCAGAAGACTAAGACTAGTGAAAGGTGCGACACGTGTTGCGAGAAACTGTGTGCCAGGCACTGTGCCACGCGTTTGTCGCATCTCCCCAAACGCGCTGCGTAGCGTCGCACAAATTTCTGCACAAATTTACGGCACGCGCCGTAATATGCGCCAGGCCTAGCATAAACCATATTACAATGTATTTTCTACTATAAAAATTTATTCATTCATTTGTGCAGAAATTTCTCTGTAAACAACAATCATAGGAAGTTTTCAGAAATTTTTATCATAGGTAACATAATCTGTTTTCTATCATCGCTGCTTACCCAATGAAGTATAATTCATAATTTGTGATTAAAATATGTTTATTATTAAATAGTCTTTCTTATTGGCTAAAATAATCGAAAATCTCTACGATCGGTTGTCTCTGCATAAGTGAATGTGTTAATATAATAAAAGAGATTACAAATATCCAACTTTTGAACTCTGACAATCATACACATAATATGAAATAATTCGCTAATATTCAAAATCACAGATTGTCAAGATTTAATAACAAAATTTTTATCCACTCTAACTTGCTAACTGATAAGTTTTATAGTAGCCTCTGTTACTTGTATTCTCTTGTTTTCAAGCTGCTTGACATGGATTTAAAATAAATCCAAATCCCCTTTAATAGGCAGTAATCGTCAACTTATTAAAATCTCCCTTAAGAAAATAGAACAAATAAAGTTCTATTTATTACACAAATTATGTCAAAATTACGATAAACAAATTACCGTACGATATAAAATATATTAAAAATAATTCTATATAATAGGGTTTAATATATATTACAGCTAATAATCTAAACACTAATGTTTTATTAATATAATTTTATAATAATTTAAAGGTAATTTAAACGAAACACCAAACAATGTTTATCGAATTGTTAACAAATTCATCTTTTATATAAATTTAATGGCAGTTTTGGTTTTACATATTAAAATATATATATATATACCTAATCATCATGATAATAATATCTTAAATAAATAATGGTTTAACATTTATTTATATAATATTATATATGTTACATATCATATTTATAATACCTATAAAATATATTTGTTGATTTATAACAGTTTATTGAATATTATATTAATAATTATATCAAATGTGTATCAACATGTCGGTGACCAAGAGCATATCATGTTCATATATACAAATACCTACAATCAAAATTTGTATGTGGTATTGTGTAATAAGTAATAATAATAATGATGGGGTTTAACCTCCGTTTTAAGACATACACAGCGTGTATCAGAGGCCATCTACATCATTATTTTTTTATATTTATTTATATATATTATATATTATACATATAATTAAACCTTATGATGTGGAGTCGGTTTTCGGATATTTTTTGGAGTAAGTGTTTCAAAGTTTTACTTTATTTTTTTCATACTTGTAGTTATCTTTTGTTAGGAAACCGTAAAATTTTAACACCCATAAGCTTTACATTGATTCACATCCGATTCTTATCTTCTATATAAGGGGAGTTATGGTAATTAGTTCGAAAATCAAAACACGGAAATTAATTTATATTTACTAGTTTCAAATCTAGATGTGTGTTTCGTTAATTGTGTATTTGTATATATCAAAGCTTTGAGATACGATTACTCGCTGTAAATACTGAAATCAAGACGCATCTCTTCATTAGTTAAATGGTAATTCAGAGATTCACATTGATCCTTGAGCCAATTGTAAACCAATTTTTTTTATGAAAATTTTCTAATAAGGAAGAAGTACCTATAACGGCCTGTTTAATTATTTTGTAACAAGGGATGCCTTTTGCTAACAAATAAAAAATCAAATTAAACGGTCTTGTCTGACAACTTGAAAATAATAAATTTAAAGTTTGAAGAAAACATTTTTTTTTAAATTAAAATTACATAAATTGTCTAATTTTTGCTTGATAATGAAACATTATACTAAAGCAGCCTCTATTATGTAAAATTCTTTTTCTTAGTATTAAATCAAATTTCTAATTTTACCATAGAGCGGTTTTTTTTCGATAAAAACACTTCGACAATCCCTGCGTATTTATGCCAATTTTTGCATACCAAATTTCCAATACCAAACACTTGGATAAGTATTTTTTGAGATATTTGTGCGCGTAAATGGCAAGAACTACAATGTATATTATATGTAATTTAAAACAACAGCTTTTTAGACGCACAGTCCTTATATAAGGGAGTTTTCTTTATTTAGGGAATGAAACCTCTCAAAATTCAATCATGATAAATCAACTAGTATAAAAATAATATGTACATTAGCTGTATAAAATTATTGATGTTTATGTTAAACATAAATCAAAACTATTAAATAAAATTTATCATAGTTTTATTTATTATACATCACAGAAACATATCATTGTCTACATATTATGAAAATAAATATAGACATATACACAATATATATTATTGTGAAATGATTATTTATTATATGATAGGGGTGAATCATTGTACCTATCGATACCAAACGAAAAAGTTACCAATAATGTTTGGATGCCTTTAAAACAGAAAAACAATCATTCAACACAAAAATTCAGAAAATTTTTATTTGGTTAGCCCATTCAAAATTTTCTATCCTTACAAACTTTTAAAAAAATTGATAATTGATATAATGATTACATACAGAAAATCATAAATCATAAAGAATAATTATCATAAAGAATAGCTTTTAAAATAAAAATCATGATTTTTGAATTCTCCCTTATTGTTCAAAAACTAAATCACACGACAATCGTATTTGTATTTGTATTCGCATATTTGTAATCATATTCGTATTTATGAATAAAAACAAAAAAAATATTTGCATTCATATTCTTATTCGCGAGTATGAGAAATCCTACATTCGGTCCGTCATAAGTGTTTATACTATCAGGGTAAAATAAGGAATGCAAATATTTACCTGGAATTATTTACTTTTTACAAGGTTCTATTAATTAACAATTTTTATTGATTCATACAGCATACATTATTCAGTTATATGCAAAAAAGAAAGTAATGAATTATCCTTTACGCGTTTACTCATGTTAGCGTAATTTTCTTATTTATGAACTCTTATGGTGTTCATTATGTAACACACCTGACAACATTATGATTCATTTAGATGAACATTCAGACGTCTAAATCATTCAGAAATCATTTTGTTATATCACCTAAAACTGATTATGAAAAAAAGAAATGTTGTTTTAAAATGAGTTTTAGATTAAAATAATTCTAGCCTGATTTTCATGATTATAAATTTTCTTTTCCAATAACGACAAAATTATTTTTAAAACCAGAAAATTGACATTCAATAAACAAACATTGCAATTAACAAACTTATTGGTTAATATACTATATAAATTCGTAAGTATGTATATTTAAACTGTTAACCACGTACCTTGAAACTTGTTTTTATTACATATCCTTGAGATGAATATATCTATTTTTAATAGAGGCTCTAACTGCAGGCTCAAGACAATTTGTAAAGTCACACTCAGTGTATTTTTTATGTTATGAAATTTGGTATGCACAATCTTGACATGAAAATGGAGGGCATATCGAAGAGTTTTTCACGATAAATTATTTTCAAATCCCTACTATTATAAATGAGAATGTAAGTTTGTTTGTTTCGCTTTCACGCGAAAACTACTAAACCGATCATCATCAAACTTTACACATATTATTGGAGGCATTAGAAGTAACATAGGATACTACTTATTGAAAAAATTAATTTTTTACGAAAAAAAATTGTTTTTCAAAACTCTGAAAATCTAACTACTTTAACGTTATCTAGCATTCCAATAATGACGTTCCAACCATGAGTACTCTAATACCGTTGCACTGTATTATCGACGGTCAAGTCAATATCCAATACAATTGACTATAGTTTCAAATGTTTAGAATAAATGTAGAAATCGTTCATGCATGATGAAAAACAAGTAAAATATCAACTAACAGTATTCATTGTTTTGATACTCAACAAATATGACAAAATATCCAGTTCACAGATATAAGAATACATAATAATAATGTGTACTGCAAATACATATGCGCTAATTACTAAATTTGGGCTGAAATTTTTGCGAATCTAAACAGCTTATGAAAAAATATTACAAACAAAAGTGTTTGTGTAAAAACACAAAGGTTTAATGTCTTTGAATGTTCCTTTCATAAGAGTTTGGTCATGGATCCATTCGGCCCAATGTATCGATTTTGCTCATTATTAAACTTAAATTCATTCTAAACGTCTAAAATACGACACCAAAATTTCAAATGGCTGCCTATTTTCGTGCATGAGACCTTGACGACGGGAATGGACTATTCAGGTGTTTCAATGACCAACTATATTTTCTACAGTTACAAACTTAACACTATTATTAATATACTCTAACATATTCTATATATATGTCAAGCATAAAAAGTAGGAGCGTTTACGATTTTTGAATAATTGGTTTCACATTAATAACCTAATACTTATTCTGGCTCGCACTATTATGTTAGATGATTAGAGTAACCACCATGCGATATTAGCAGAGACTTTTAACCAAATACCTTTTTGTTCACAAGATACAATGGTTACTTTTGCCATCCTGGCAATAGAAGCTTTCATTTTAATAGTAAAAATTACCATCCAAAATAATAAAACTTACTATACAAAAATAATATTTATAACTTTATTCGTTTAGTATGGTTGATTTCGCTTCTCTCATGATACTTTTTTTCTTACCGTTCTTCACCCGTAATTGAAAATTTTTATTATTTTCAATATTTTAGAAATAAAATGAAAAATTAACTAAACTGAAATGTCATGCTTCTTTCGCATCGTAAGTTTATAATTAAAGAATATTATATCCTATTATTGTGTTCCTTTTATTATCAAGTAAAAATATTTCAAGTGGTTTAAAATTTTTTTTGTAAAACAGGTAATAAAAATACATATTACTATACGTGTATATATTGGATACTTATAGTATTTTATGAATGCTATTTAAAAATAGTCCACACAAGGAAATTCAATCATATGTCGAGTATCTAAAAAATTTACTTTGTAAGTTGATGTCTTCACTTGGTTTTATGAAATTCTAGTCGACTATTTCATTTATATCATAGTCATATCAGTTTATTTTCTCTCGGTGTATAATTACGGCTTCTCAAATAGCTTGAGATATGAATTGACAAAAATTCAATTTCTTAAATTTAATCATATAATGTAATTTAATTTTATATGTAGACGTTAAATATTTAGATGTTGGTAGGCGTTTAATTTTACAAATTCTTTTTCAAAATTTTCCAATTATAAACCAATTTGTAAAGCGTTCCAAACGTAATTAAAGTAAATTTATTTTGCCTTCATACATTCTATATATATATATATATATAGGTTCTAAAAATTAAAAAGAAAGTTTCATTTAATATTTATTAATATTTATCTAATTTTTATTTTTGTGGAGTATAAATTATAACATAGTGCCAGAGTTATAATTGATATTTTCGAGTAAATTTTCTATCGCACTTGACAACTATTCGATGACTGGTTTCGATCACGGAATCCTAATATATATATATACACATTAAAGGTAATAGGAAGTACATGTAATGTTTAAGTTTTATAGAAAATAATATAATATATATAAAACAAAAACAGATATAATCTATTGTGTATGTCTGGTTTCATTCATTTAAATAACAAACATTAGAGAAATTACATCCTAAATAAACAGATATATGTTCTAGATAAAATACCATTTAAAACCTTATTTGTCACTGTTCTATACAACTACCAACCATCAGTTTACAGTACTGTATGGTACTATGATGGTTGGTGGTAACGAACTGTTTTAAAATAGGTAGATATTATAAAATAATATTATATAGTACTCTGTTGCTTACATATACATTTTGTGCACTGTATCCATCTTCGTGTTGTATATTCCTTTTTTTTTTTAAGCAAAATTATTTTACTATACTACTTTCTTTGTTTTTCATTTTTTGTTATATATACTCGTATTTATACCTACGAAAAAGATAATTATTATTGTTTGCAAGTTGGTTTATTAGTAATGTAATAGTAATAACAATAATATAATATGAACTAACAGACCCACATAAATATATATATAAATATATATATATATACAACACGTGTTTTTGTTAAATACCATGTACTTTAATTAATTAAAACAAAAACAAATATTGTAATAATATAAAATATATGTATTTCAACTTTTTCACTTCCGTTAGGTTTAGAAACTTGCTTATCGTTAAAACAAGTTATTGATTATTATAGTGAATTATTCCCGGGAATGGAATATTTAAAAACAAGTCCATGTAAATTAAGTTGAAAAAACAATTGGAATACTCGCAAAATTTTAAAATGATAGATAAAGTAAAACTAACAGAGCATACTTAATGAGTTAATTCAGAATAATCGGTCGCCAAAAAAAAAAAATAATAATAATAATAATAATAATATTAAACTTCATTTATGCTTAGGTCATTCTCAGCTTAACAATTTAGCTAGCAATTTTGAAGGAACCTATTTCCTTCCATTGAAGAGAAAATTTTAAAACTTGAGGATCCGCAAAATTTTAGTCAATTAGATTGTAGTGGTGTCAAATTAGAGTCCACAAAATAATCCTGTACAAATACAGACTTACTGACATTTGGTACACCATTCGATAGGTATACATTTAAAAAAAATCCTTACGGAATTTGTTCGGTAACTGAAATTTTTCACTTGCTAAAGAATTTTTCACGAATATACAAGGTGTTGATTCGTACACAGATATAATTGTATAAGCAAATACCTTAGAAGAACATTATTTACGATTAACAATTGTACTTGATCAACAAATCGGGTTTAAAATTAACCAAGGAAAATTGAAAATTCTGTGTTCGAGAAATTTTATACTTAGGAAATAATATAACTAACGAATTATCATTGTTTAATGAAAAAACGCCTGAGACTATATTTAACTCATATACTTAACTATATTATACTAAGAGAGTTAATTAATATTAAGTATTAATTGCACTGGGATGAAACGCACGAAACATCTTAAATTAAAATTAATTATTTCTCAAACATCAGTCTTAAAATATTATGATGTAAATAAACCAATGATATATTTCTATTTATACTTCAAAAAGTGGTATCATAGCCGCATTATTATAGGATTTCGGACCTGTATCATTTGCGTTAAAATATCAAACAGGTGCTCACACCAAATACCGGGTGCAACACGAATTACCAGGCGTTCGATAATAAAGGATTTCCCAAAATCCTACCCAACGTTATACCTTCTTAGTCCAACCTAAATAAAATTTAGCATGCAATCAATATAATTTAAATTGATAAATGTAAAAAATTTGTTCAGTAAAAATTGTCACAACAATGCGAGACCGAGTCTGCTAATATATATATATATATATATATATATATATATATATATATATATATATATATATATATATATATATATATATATATATATATATATATATATATATATTCTTTATTTTGCAAGCTATATGAATTATTCCAAATAATGGAAGTAAAGTGTTTGAATTAATTTTATATATTAATGAAATACAAAAAATATAACAAACTGAAAAATAAATTTAACATTCGACGTGTAAGTTTATATTTATATGGTTGAATGGTAAAACACTTTAGTGATTATTATCAAGGTTCGACAAATTTACTGTATTAGCAATCTCTAACTATGTTAGATTTTTCATTTACTCATATTACTCATTATAGTGTGCTTAATATTAGTTTTCTAACCATAGTGATACTAAGATTTTTTCATATACGTGTTAATATCAATGAGCCATGAGCCGCCGTTCGAAAATGAACTTGTATACTTGAGACCTATTAAAAATATGAAATAAGAATTGGTGTAAACGCAAATTTGTATTTAGAAAAATAATTGACTATTATAATAATTAGTTTATACAATTATTCTAACATAAATATTTTAGTCACAAATATAAATACTGTACCTTTATAACGACTTCTCGTACTTTCCTACTTACAATAAATCAAAAAAAAAGAATATCCTTCAATTTGTGGATACAAAACAAAATTTAACGTGTTCTGAAACAGAAATGGCTCATTTTTAACAATTATGGAAGGCGTCACAAACCCTCTGGAATTTTGAATCTTTGTTGGAAAAATATACCTTAAATATGTTTAATTAAAATTTATGTAGTAAACATAAATTTGAAAACCAATAAAAATAATAAATTAAAAAAAAAAAAAATGAAAATGCATTTAATTTTGGTATTTAAACAAAATAATGTTTAATTAATTTTTTTTTCCTTTTTTCCTTCTTAATAATCCAAAATGTAACAATGCTTTTTTATATAATTATGTTAATTAATACCCGCCCCAAATAATAATAATTTATTTTGATAATTATTAAATAATAAATTGTTCTTAAATAAATACCCATCAATTAATTTAATTTGGCGAAAATATGAAAGAGACGTGTATCTTATCGTTAAATTTCAATTAGATCTAAAGATGTAGATTATTTTCGCTTATCTCAAACTGTAACCTTCCTTTGACGATCATAATATATTCCATTGCAGAAATAATTTTTAGAATCCGTTTAGTAGTTACAAAGATTTCTTACTATAATCAAATAAAAAAATTGGATATAACAAACATTATATCATTTTCAACCTATAAGAGATTAAATTTCGATAGAATTTGCAGTTTATGCCGTGTCTTAATAGATAAATCAAAATTTGACATCTCTGTCAATCATATAAATGCTGAATTTCAAAAAAGTATATCATTATAATAAATTTCGATTTTTTCCCCATATTCCTAGATAAAATTATTTTGTATTTTATAAATACGTATTTCGACTACAAAGTAGTCATCATCAGTATGAATTAGCTAGTTGTAATGATTCTCTGAGGAGATGATACTCGTTGCTAATTTGGTGACGGTTTGTAAACCGTCACTAATTCATACTGATGATGACTACTTTGTAGTCGAAATACGTATTTATAAAATACAAAATAATTTGATCTAGGAAATTGGGGATAAAATCGAAATTTATGCGAAAAATCCTAGAGTTGTCACTAATAATTAAAATTTAAAAAAAAATAAAAATCCAATTTGTTACTAATAAAATGAGTTTTCATTAACAGTATAACACCCAATGTTTGATATAGAATATTATAACAAAAAATAAATAAATAAATTATATAATTAATATAAGTCATATATTACAAACTTATTCAATTATTATGCCATCTGTTCAAAATATGAAACTGTGTTACTTAGTGATTTGAACTGTACCCTGATGGATACATCAGGTTAAACTTGATGGATACTAAACTTGATGGATAAGTTAAAACTCCCTCTTCTCCCCTTTGGTAGATCAAGAACTTCATACTTAGGTCTTTCTTACTTTACATCAAAACCATTTGCTCAAATTTCAGTCCTTCTTACTTACCGCTTTGGCCTGTAACTTGGTCGAGATTTCAAAATTTGAATCACCTCGCTGTTAAAAATATAGATTACAAAAAAAAAAAAAAAAAAAAATTGAGCATTGCACAAAATAAATCAAAATATCTGTAGGTGACAACTAACCTTCTATGGTGTATTTGATACCACATCCTAATAGAATTTGGATGGTGCCGTGTTCGATCCCCAACAGATGTTTAATGTGTTCAATTCTTACTATGTTTCAATGTTTTATCATCATTAATAAATCGTTTTGAACATCTAATCTTGATTATGCATATATAGCAACGGAATATAAATTTAGTTAACACAGTTTGTTACGCTAAAAAAATTTGAAGTAATTTCATAATTTTGATGGTTTTCTTGACTTAGTTCATATTTTCTATGAAAAACAAAAAGTCTTGAAAGTCTTGTTACGTGAATCTGCAAATTCGGTAGATTTCAAGCTGTGAAACTATCTTTTGATTTTTTTTTTTGTCATCTCAGTTCAAAGTCAGCCAATTAACGCACATAGAATCATATTATTCTGTAAAGAATTATTACTATATACAACGCATTTTGTTTGATTTATGAAAATGATTCTAAACTGTTTAAAATCTGAACATTGTTGCTTAATCACGTGCAAAATATTAAAACAATTAACTTAATATCTAGCAGTTTTAATTTATTATATATTTACTCATTTTTAATTTTATATTTTGTTTTTCGACAAATTTTCAAATGTTTTATTGACAAGTTTACCTGTCACAGATTTTTGGCTAGTTTTGCATTCTTTAAGTTTGTACACACGCAGTTGAAAGCTAGTTGTATACCTACTTTGTCTTTGGAGAATAATAGCATAGACAAACACTATTTTGCAAAACAACAATTTTCAGATTTTGTTATAAAATAATAAACAAAGAACTTATTTTTGTGAAACAGTCTTTATACGCAGCTATATTACAAGAAAGGTATAAAAATTATATCCGATTGTCATATACATAATTTATATCTCCTGTTTACACCGGTTTCAATTTTCTATCAAGTTTTATAAACAGTTTTTCTCGTATAGTTAAACTTTGTTTTCAATAAATATGTAGATTTTTCTTATCATCAAAGGAGGTTAATGTTCCACATAAATATACTTTCCACAGAGTGTTACGGATGAAATCGATAAACAGATCGATGTTAAAATTTATATATAAATGGTTTTCTGCAATTTTTATTTTTTAGGTTTAGAAACGCAAAAAGAAAATATGATTATTTCCAAGTGTAATTTATTTAAGAATACATCGGTTTCTCAAATCATATAATTTAAAATTCATGACTAGTTTTTTGATTATTATAATCGGATCTGATAATACAGAATCTACTATCAACTTATCTAAATCATCACAGAATAGTCATTTGTCAAAATAGCGTGCATTTATACAATCCTTATTCCTGTTACAACGCAATATAATATAATTCTGAACTGTTTGACTGAACCATAGTTAAGAATGGCCAGGTTTAACAAGTAAATTAAAACAATATCTTACCTTACAAACTTTACCTTAAAAACCAAACTTTTAACTGAAGTCTGAAGAACTTATAGCGTTAAAGACTCATAAGTGATAAAAATTACTTTTTTATTTTTATTTTATTTTGAAAAATACTTTTTTATTTTTTTTATATTTTGAATAATAATACCATTTTTTGAGCTGCCTTACCCACTTTTAAAAATGCTGACCTAATGATTTAAATTTGTAATAAAGTTTAGAAATGGTGAGTGTATGATAGTTACATCATCATAGTCAATTTCTTCTACCAAATTAGCCTCTATAAACATTACCGCCAGTGCATTAAGTTTATCCTGCACTTTACTTGATCTCTCAAAATTATTTGATCTCTTCGTAGTGAAAAAAGACTTTTTATGAAAAATTCGAGGATGGAATAAACAAATATTTACGCTAAAGAAATTTGTGTAAAGAAATTTTTACGCTAAAGTTAACATCGCAAAGATTCTGTTGATGTCGTATTTTGCATTTATTTTTTGCTCAGCGCATTTCTTCATTATTTTCTATCGATTTTTTTAAATCTACAGGTTATTTTTTACTGTATTTTTTTATTGTTTGGATCAATTTCGAACAAAGTAGAAAATTAATTAAATTTTATATAAAGTTACTTTTTATATACTATTTACCTTTCGGTAATTAAATTTAAGGCATTTTCCGGATAATTAAAATTCATTGTCCAAAAATGCAAAAATTGAAATTAAGCATGAATTTGATATTTTAAATTTTAATCATAAACACAAAAAAATTAATATATATTTGTGGTATTAAAAAAAATAAATTTTAATATCTTTTAATAATACATAAATAATAAAGACAAATCAATTTTAAAAAATTGCTTCATGTTCTGTTGGATTATTTCTTATTTTGATTTAATAATTATTCTTTGATATATTTTTGAAAATTTCTATACATTTACAGTGGAACTATTCAAAATATATTTTAAAATTAATGTCCCAAAGTTTTTGGATTGCAAAAATTTTCCACCTCCAAATTTCAACCTCCAAGTAAGAAAAAATATAAAATATTTAAAGAAACTTTCCAATAATTCACATATTGACATATGCAATATTCTTAAAATCTGGGCGATTATTTTTTATTCTAAACCAAAACTGATTGGATCAAGAAAATTTATAGTATTTACATTTATCAACTAATAAAACAAAGTTTAAACGTATGAAAATAGATTCAAATAAAATATCAAACATACAGTTTTACAAACACATTATATATTTTATTATTTACTACTTGAAAATTTGTACGAAGAAGTAGGTAAATATTAAAATTTTTAATACATAAAAAGTATTTGGAGTAGTTAGTGAACATTAAACAAACTATCCAGCGTAGCAGCTCTAGGCATCAATCCACTATTTTCTGCAAACGTACAAACTCCGTAGTGCAACACACTTTTCTTTATATACTACGTACACTATACGTTTAGTTTTCGATTACCTATATCAATTCTATTCGAAAAGGATAAAGCAAACGAAATAATAAAATTTGTAACAAATCAGTCAGCATCAAAGTTAAAATTCATAATATATTAATGCTATTTAAGCATTGATGGTTTTGTAGAAATCGATTCTATAAGACTATGCTTAATATATTTTTTTATATTTGCGTAATATTGGAATTGTTTTTTTATAAAGCGCGTTTTTTGAATTTAAGATTTCATTCAATTTTATTTAGCATCGCGAATGCCATTATTACAAAAAGTAATAGTTAAAACAATAAATTTCTTAAACCAGCGAAAAATGAAAAAGCAAGCGAAGAAAAGTTATCAGGTCGAACCTTATAAATAAATACATTTTAATAATAATAACAAACTTTATTAACTTTATTCAATAAATTATATCCCCAAGGGATAGAAAGCCCAAAATTAATTTTTAGTGATTGTATTTCATCAAAATTTAGAGTAGTAATAGAATACAAAAATCTAAAAAATAATTTTAAAATAAATACTTCTATACATAACTGCTTGTGACCAAGTACCCTAAACGAAAAAAAAACCGCTATCCTCAAAAAATTCAATACGTGGTGTCAACAAAATCATTAAATATTGAACCTATTAAAAACAAATTCCGATAAATATGTCTTTCGATAAATGAAATAGTAAAAATTTTAATGTCTACGTTCTGTAAATAGTGACATCATCTAGAGAGTACTCATTGCCTAATACATAGCAATTATTGAGAAATTGTTGCTTACCCAAGTGGACAAGTCATATTAGCAGTATCTGTAAAAACAAAATCAGTTTCTACTTGAGATTTTTAATTTAAAGAAAATTTTAATTCTCAGAACTGTTCTAATTCAGTTAATGTCTATGTATATACGCGTTTGTGTACAGTGCATTCAAATTTTGTGTAATGCTATAGGGACAAGCTTAAGACGCAAGCTAAAGCATTTAAATATTTAAAATACAAAAAAAAAAAAAAGTAATTTGAAATACAAAACAAAAGTTTTTTCTTTTTGTGTCATTTATAAATATCAATCAAAGTCTATAATTAATTTTTCCAAATAATTAACAGTGCAATTATTTTTTATTAATAAATCAAGTTTGATTTTCTAAAATTCGGAATGGAAGAAAAGAAAGCCATTACAAAAGAATATTAAAAATGGATCGCTCATAATTGATCGTACTGTTCTTACATACATATAAATTGTGCATTCGAAAGAGTATTTGAGTTTGTTGTTCTTATTGTAAATTGTTGGAACTTTCTTTCATACTTTACAAATATGTTTTCACTTATATAATGTACCAAAAACATTTAAAAAAAAAAGAATATTGTTAAACGAACCATAAAAAATATATATAAAATTAGTTACTAATGTTAATAGTAAACACAAAACGTAGTTTTATTTTACCACAAATAGAAGGGTTTTCATATTACAAACTCCCTATTTTTTATCTTTTCAGTTCTTTTAAGAGACCTTAAAGTATCTGTTTATAGATTTGCATGATATAAAAATAATTACCTGAATAATCCTAGGTAAACAGGTGCACAATGTATTACTATGAATTCAAAACCTTTAAATGCATTTCAATATTATTCTAAGCTAAAATCCTGTAAGATAAATCAGTTTCAAATACTATTCGTTTCCACATTATATTTTAAATAAGTTTAATATTGAAATAAAAGAGTACGATTTCTAACAGTGCGGCTTCAAGTAGAAACGACCGAGTATAGATGATAGCTGATGATAAAATAAATGTAATGAAAACCGACTAGAATCGCATTGTGAAAAATTACAATAGATATAGTCAAACTGATTAATACATATTTTTTCACAAATAAGTTTGCATGTAGTATCAAAATGTGAAACTAGACTTAATACCAAAACAAATTTTCATTAAAATCGTTTCAAAAATGAAAAAGATATTTTCCAAATATTTATTTTAATGAAATTTTACAAGTCATCTTTGTAGTTTTGTATAATCAGAATTTATGAACGTTCATAATTTACTTATATTTAAAAATTTTTAAAAATAACTTCAGAATCCTGTTGGTGAAGCAAAGACACTCGCTTGGAATGAAGTATTAGGAAAAACTACGTCATCATGCTTATTATACGAGTATAGTAAGGAAAATGATAGACCATTAGATAGACCTGATAGACCACAATAAGTAACATTTCTGAAGATGATTTACACAAATTTTATGGCTACTTCTATTATAATAAGCCAACTGGTTGAGCAAAGACCTCCCTTTATATTTTCCAATTTTCTCTATCTTCAATGGATTTGTAATGTTTCAAACGATGACTCTTTCATCGAAAGGACTAGAAGTCTAAGTTTTCTCACTCTCGAACCTTTAACATTTGGGCATAATTTTAATAAAACACTCAATAAATTGACTTATTTCAATTGTATAACTATGTAAATGTCACAATGAAATAAACAAACATTGGCATGTACATATTGTATTAACCAGTATATAAACAACCTCGAAAATTCAAATTTTTAGGTTGGATTTGACTACATTGAATCATCTTTCAACGTATTTATTATAAACTAAAATAAGTTTTTTTTTATTGTGATATAACAAATATTTCTAAACTACTAGAAATGTATCAATAAAATCTAATATATATCAGAAACTATTAAAGCAATAAAAATATAAAGGAAAATACCTTTTTGGAACTAGAAAAAAGTTTGATAAATAATACGGTAAGAAAAAATCTTTAAACTGAATGAGTGAGCATGGGTGTTTGCGTGTACAACTAGCGGTCCCAAGCACTGAGGCAATAACTATCGTGTCAAGTGGTATAGTATTGTTTGAAAACTGTGACAATGATAAAACTTTTTTGGTGTGAGAAAATGTTGAAAATGAAGAAAGTTCCACATAAATATAAATGTATCAAAGGGCTTTCTTTATGTATGTGCGTACGCTATAACTATTACTTTAACCTTTTTTTTTTTATTCTTTAAGATTCCGCAATCCCTTCATACATTAATAATAATATATGATATTACTCGAATTCATTTGTATGTGTATTTTCTATCTTTATACATCGTTGTACTACATCGAGGAAAATGATTTTGAATGGTATTTTTTACAATCAATTTTTATTTGGGTATTTTTCTCCTCATTTTACATAATAAAAGTCCGCAGGTTGTGATGCATTACAGACATCAAATGTTCCTATTGGCATCACACATCGAAAAGTTTTCAGGCGACGCTATGGGTGCAACATTTTACCTCATGCATCAAATATTATAATCTGAATATGGATGATTCATTATTTTTTATATTTATCACTTAATTTATTAACACAATAACTACAAATAAATATCCATTTTGATAGTATGAATATAAGCCATTCGTTGCGCTTTGATTGGATAAGTTGTATCTTCTATATATACAATATACGAAAGTTAGATCTTATTTATGCAAATATTCTAACTAAAAAATGTTAACACCAAAATTATTCAATTTTCGCATTTTAACATATATCAAAAGTGAATTTTCAAATATAATGAAAATTAGTTACATTTGAATAGTAAGAATAAAATTGTTATATTCGAATATATATATATATATATATATATATATATATATATATATATATATATATATATATATATATATATATATATATATATATATTCCATAAGTATACAATATGCCAGAATATATTATTGTTAGTCTAATGTATACGTGTTCATAGAATAACTAAAAATAAAAAGAGAGAAATTTTGAAATTTTGGTGGCGTATTTATCACAAGACTGTATTTAAGGTCGTGACTGAGCAAAATCGGTCCATTGGTTCTAAAGGGTCCGGGATCCAACGTTTAAACAATAAAAGATTGAGAAAAATTTGAGACCAAAAATATTTGGTTTTTTAAAACAACTTTAGTTGAAATTTTTCGAAAAATGCTTGCATATAATTATAATATATTTATATTTATTGCGGTATATTTAATACTGGATATTTAGAGTATTTTATGAATAATATTTTGTCAACAACGGAGCTCTAAAAACAAACACAACCTACTTGTTTAAACAAATTAAAGCGCTTTACATTGGAAAAGTTGCAAAACCTATATATGTTCATAAAATAAATTTTCAATAGACGAAAAAGAGAACAATTTGTAGATGTTTACATTGTATCGGTATTGAATGTGGTGTTATATTAATAAAATATTGATTATATAAATGTTTGAATAATTTTGAAAGAAATTTATGCATTTTCGTTTGCAACACTGAATACATTCGATACGCTTCTAGAAGAAACAAACTATGGTTGAAATGATCAATAGAGGCAATACCAATATTTGTGAATGATTGGATACGCCATAATATTTTGTTAATAAACTTTAAAAAATAACTTTTGATATTTCCAAATTCTATTAATTATTTATTAACTTATTCTTAATATTAACTAAAGTTTCTTTATTTTTTATAATTGAAATTAATTTGTACTTACTAACACAGTTTTATGAAACATTGTATTTATTTACATCAAAAATCATTTTCTTCCTTTTCTATGGGCAACGTGCATCAAATTGTTTTCTTTCGTTTCTACGGTTACGAAATACTCCATAAATTAAATGATATACAATTCTGTGAATGATTTATGACTTGAGAAACATAGAAAATTTCTTATTGACATACTTAAATGCATAATTATTTATATTTTCTATTAAAAAATTATTTATATTTTCAATTTTTTTAATCTTGGTCATAACATTTACTAAATATACAGTCTATATAGAATCAATTGAACAAATAAATATATTTACTAAAGTGCGTTTATTTTATTAGATATGTTAGCTTTTCGTGGCTCATCCATCCATTAAGAAATACTTCCACGTACATACACGTTTAAATAATTTGTGTATTCAATTTGAAACACACTTTAAATTATCATATAACGGTAATTAGTAGATGAAATGTTTCTAAAATGGGACCGCCTCGAACATCTGCACTATTATTTACCATAATTATATATAAATATTCGTTTATTAGTTCAGAAGTTATCTGCTCGTCTTAATAAGTGGCTCAAACCAACAGACTAACGAGCCGGAAACGAAAATTTATCAGGATGTATCAAAAAATATGAGATGGCCAAAACGATAGAACTGCCAACATTGTTACGACACCACTTTATATAAATATGTAACGCAACGGTACAATGACTAGCATAGTTGACTTTGTATTTAACGGACCTCTATTGGAATCCTATTGCATTTATTTAATTTTTTTTAATACTTATTATTAACAATTTCATTTTATTACTTCCAAAAATTTCCAATGAAACAAACATCTGACATAATATTGTAATAAAAATGAAAAATTTTAAGCAATATATTGCAATTTGTATAAAACACACGTGTTGAAGTTTTCGCTTTTACCCACACTTTTTTTTTTGTTCAAACCAGGAAAACAAACCAGAAATTTAATAAAAATTTGCACCTACACATGCATTTGTTTTAAAACGTATTTTAACAATGCATATGCCATGCAATATCTTTTCGATTTTATTTTCCATGTGAAAACCATAATTTTCTATCACAAATTTTATATGCAGATATATACGATTATACCTGAATGACAAACATATTGGGAGTTTCTTTTATTTTTTTTTATTGAATAAGAAAGGACTGTACGCGTTTCTATAAAAAAACTTTTTTTAATTGAATTTTGAAAGTTTTATGTTTACTTTATTTAAGAAAAAAGTCATTTAATTTTCTTTACTGGCTTGGCTGTTGTATGAATAATGTTGGAAACTGAAATTGAAAACAAGTAAATTGAGTAATGGTAAAGTTTGTTTATGTTTTTAGGATAAAATTATATTTATAATGTTTCCGAAAATAATATATGATGGTAGGTAGAAGTCCCGGTGCCCATAAGCATATGATATCAATTGTAAATATACGCCTAAAAATGTAAATAATATACACAAGCTTGAAATTAATATTAATATGATTTTTTATTTTTGGTATAGGAAGGTCATTTGGGAAAACAAGTGGCAAAATTGAATTCTCTTTGTATTAAAACATCAAAATGATTTTTGTTAAAAATTGTTGCGTTGCTAAACAGGAATATCGAATATCAGGTTTTATCGCGTAGCAAAATGATTTTTACTGTTGTTATTGAATGAACTTCTAAATGCCAAAAAACGAATGTCTAATGGGGATTTTAGCTTATGGGGATAGTCGAAATTTTCACCGGCTTAGAAAAAGGCCCACTTTTCGGGCCGCGTATAAACTATATTTAGAAGTACATTTGTAAATGATATAATATGCATATGGGCACCTCACTTATTGTTTCTAAAACACATGTTCCAATAAAGCGTATAAAGCAGATTTCTGCCCTTTGTCAAATTTATTTAAACAATTTAGACCCCGGACTGACGTAACGTAATGACAGGCTTAGACCAATCAATTAAGTTAAGCCACAGCATTCATAATCTGTATTTGGTTGGGTGACCCCCAAGCAGTACTGTGTACTGCTGTTGTATAAAAAAAAATAATAATAATCTCCTTTGGTTAATGGCTATATAGCTAAAAGTAGCTGAAGCCAGAAAAAAATAAAATCTTTCGATACAAAAAAACATAATAAAGATTTCAAGTTAATGATTCGCCTTTGTGGCTACAAACTGAAAATCTAAGCGATTCATCGAATTACTTTTATTCATACAAATGCATAAACTATTGTTTTTGCTACCAACCGCATACGGTAAAAACTATTTATTTTTATTGGAAAAGTGTCGTATACGGTAGATCAAATTGTCATCAAAACTATCAATTTTTCCGTTTCTTTTATGGTTGAAAATTTTATGAGTTCTGAGCCCATTTTACTAATGGTCCGCTTTTGTTGATTCACGAACTAACATTCAATCTTTATGACTAAAATTCGTCACCATAATTTCATCCCGCTGCCTCTTTTCGTTTTTTAGTTGAGGGATCGGCGGGTGGACATCTGGAAATGTATTAAGATGATTTAATGTACACCTATATCAAAATTTTATTTGTGCGGTCAATATTTTCTACAACTACAAACTTCGGACAAAAATTAATATACTCTGACATATTCTGCCTGTATGCCGAGTATAAGAATCGAGTTAAATTTTTATAAATAATTGATTTCAATTATTTAATTATCAAATTATTGAAGTTTTTTGGGATTTGGACAAATTATAGGATGTTTTAAAATTTTTTGTTATCTTAGCGAAGTTTCGACTTTTTAGTTATTATCAGATAAACAATAAACAATTTTATTTAACTACAATATTTGCCCACATTCTTAAAAATTTCCATATTTACATATGATAAGTATTTTTGGGATTCATAATGTAAATTAATATAAAATAAATAAATATGTAATAACAAAGGTATTCTTTTATTAAAGTGTGAAGAATATCTAATGTGGAACTATTAAAAAATAAAATAAAAAACGCTAACTCAAAGACTATTCAAGCAACTAAATAGACTTTTCAAGTGGCGGTTTTTTTTTTTAAATTTGAATTTTTTCTCAATAAATAATTTTTCGATTTATATAAAAATCAATGTGTAAAAAATTCAAACATAAGACTTTTATTATATACATAAATAAATTGTAAAACGCTGAATATTTTTATATTATAAAATACGAATTTACGGGGTGTTAGTTGTATCTAGTATATAATTTTATATCTCAATACAGAGTGCTCAAGGATATTTAAATACATATTATTATTTGAAATGTATAATGTATATAAAAGAGTTTTCACAAACAACTAATATTTAATGTGTAAAATATTTGAAATATAATGTAATTAATTACCAGAATTAATTGATTTTTTTTTTGTTTTTTTTATGTACATTCAAGAAATAAATTTAATCAAAATTACAGTAAAAATTACTGCACTGATTCACTAACATTATTCGCTGCTAAGAAAAGTGTAAAGTGCTTGTTAGGTACTACCAAATTAAATCAGGTGCTTAGTAAATAGTCATTTCTTAGTAAATAGTCATTAAGATACACGCACTACTACCGTGATATGACGCTGGCAGAGCAATTCTAAAATAAAAAGAATAAAATATTATGTTAGTACTAAAAGTAGGTGCTGTTATGGAGTGATCAATTAATATATGAATTTAATCCAAATTGCCAAAAAAAAAAAAAAACCGTGCAATCTGCTAGCTAGACACCTTTGTTAAGTGATTTGTGTTGGGTGGATTTTTTGGGTAACTGATATATTGAGATCAAAAGAATAAAAACACTTAAATCTGGTATTTATAATATATTTTTCCACATTGCTCTACCGGTGTGATTTCTCAGGGCAGCAGTGCAGTAATGATTTTCTTAATTAAAAATGGGAGCAAATTTTGCAGAACTTAAACAGCACTTTGTTTTAAGCATATTTTAATTCATTTTAGTAATTTCAACATGCTACGGCCAACTTGAAAATTTTTTTAGCAATGATTCAAGTTAGTGAATCATTTAAATATAAGTGATTAATTGAATGCACATCATAAAAGCATCTAAAAAACATCTAGTTTCGGGCATACATAAATTCAACTTTGAATACTTTTCAAACAGAGAGTTTACTTACGTTCAACTTCTCATTTACAGCATTGTATCAGTTGTCAATATCGTTCTTACAGCTCCATTTTAAAAGTTACAGTGATTTAGCGATTTCTGAAATTATAATGCAATATGCAGTAGGGGTTAGGAGAACAAGGACCTTTGTTACCAAACACATTTAGTATTGATTTGATTTTTTCATACAGGTTTTTGGTTTTGATTTTGCAGAGTACTCACCTTTCAGGGTACATGAAACACAAATTGTAGTAACCCGTTTACTTATGCCATGGGCAAGGTATTATTATACCCTCTCTATCTAAACAAATCATTTTTATACTAAAGATCACTGGATTCGAAAATGGTATTTAAATTCTGTTTATTACAATACACGCTTCTCTAAAAACTTGTTTATAGGTCGTTACGCTTCTTTTAAAAAAATTTAAAATAAATCAAATTTCACATACAAAATTTAGTCCGATTTGAGTTTTAATAATATGCATATTCCATGTAGACATTTTCAAAAAGCATGCTCGACTTCCAAGTTCCATACAATATATCAATTACCCAATACCTATATGTAGTTTATAGAATACTCTCGTATAAAGAAAATTGGTAGATGGCAAGAGGAACACGGACCTTCTATCTCTTACCACTGACTGTATAATGTCTGAGCTAGTAATTTTTTTTGGACTTTAATATTGTTTATTGTTTTCATGTAATTCGAAATTGGTGTAAGTTCCGATTAAAGTTAATTATTGGGTCTGCTAGACAGAATTGTAACTGAGTGATCATAGCATGGCCCATAACTGCTTTATCATAAGCTGAAACCTGCTAGTACAAACCATCAGGCCCATAAATGTGATAAGTTTTCATTTTTTCAGGATAATTGTTCTGCCGAGCATTAGTAACTAAATATGAATAGGTATTCATTTTCAGTAACCAACCAAAGGTACCTACCAGAAGTTCGAATGCTTGTTTGAACTTTTAACTTCACTTGGGACTAGTTGTACAACTGTTACACATATATTATACTCTTAACATACATACACAACAATAAAATTTTGTAGATAAAGTTTGTCTAAACCATTTCAATAAAAAACAATCGTTCTTGAATTGGTTGTTGTAAAAATATGTTATCAAAACAAATTGAAAGAAGAGAGGCAGACAGTCAAGCAGGCTGGCACAAACAAAAAATCGTATAAAAGATGTACGATTTGTGTAATCAAACACACAAACACAATATATGAATAAAGAAAAAATAAAATAAATAAATAAAACATATATGAAAAATTTATTCAATTTTTCTTTTATCTGCATATTTTATGTATTTATTTTATAATAATTCATATAAATCACATTTTGTCACAGTTTGACATATCGTCTATAGAAAATCACAAATATTTATCAAATCAATTATATTAACTCATTTTATGTACAAAGAGAAAACAATTTCTTTAAAATAAATATTTAAACACTTTGGGAATTAGATTATAAATCTCCGTTTACCCTTGTTTATCATAAAAAAGTATTTGAACTTTGCTTTAAATACTTTATTTTTAGTTATTGGTTTCACCCCGTTTTAAGTGCTTAGGTATGACATTAGCGGGAAGTTGCAGGGATGGCCTTTAGGGTCAACCGTTTTCCAAATTTTTTTTAAGAACAATATTGCATTTTTTTGTTTTTTTCTGTTGTATATCTGTGACAGATAAAAATAAATAAATAAAGGCTTTTGAGAACTAAAGTGCAATTCGTTACAATAACCACTGTAATTAAGGAGATAAAAAAAATCATCGTTTTATACTCATATTGAGAATAAAAATGAATAAGATTAAAAAAGTTATAGTAACTGCTAGTTTTTATGGAAATCCTGAATTAAAATCCTGAATGACACGAATTTCCTAGCATAGGGAGACTTTACATATCCTACACCGCCAAATTTTTCTAATAGGGGTGCTCTTAGTGCTACGTTAGCAGAATCTTCTTAATGTATCTCGCTCAGGAGGATGGTGGTTACTTTCAAACCAAAATTGAATGGCACTCAATTCAATTAAACTGGTAAGGGATGTGTAGTTAGTGACGCTTACCACTAGGACTGCAAGAGTTGGTTAATTTTTAATCCCTTTCAGTTAATGATAATTTTTTTCTTAAGAAGCTACCTGATGTAGAAAAGTATTTTGCATATCAACGTTTCACCCTTATTTTGTGAAATCGGTTTAAAAATATATTTTATATAGGACTTATGGTAGACCATGAGTCCTGCACTCATGGCCTATCTATCTTCTATCTATATAAAAATCAATTGCTTTTCGTTAGTCTCGCTAAAACTCGAAAATGGCTGGATCAATTTTGCTAATTTTGATCTTGAAATATTTGTAAAAGTTCAGGGAAGGTTTAAACTATCAGAAATATAAATAATAAGTAACTTTATTGAATTTAAGTAGCCAACAATTTAAACTTCCGATTTAATGTTTTTTTTTTTTTTTTGCTTGCAGGTCGACCGCCTCCAACAGTTTCATGGTTTTTCAATGACCGTCTTGTTGAAGGACGCCTTATGGAAAAACATGATAATGTAATTGTGAATCGATTAGAAGTACCACATGTTACACGTCAACATTTAAATTCGACATTCAAATGTCAAGCAAGTAATACAAAATTGAAATTGCCATTTGAAAAAACTGTACGACTGGAATTATTGTGTAAGTATAATTTAATAATATTTTTATATTATGAGTACTTTTAATAATAAAACTTTGCCAAAATATCTTCCAAGAGAGATTCTTTACATGGACTTAAAATTTAAAAACTAAAATTTGACAAAAACAAATCCGGTTAAGAGTTGCAATAAACATCACGGGCTATATTGTAATTAACACTAAAATTAATAACATAAATCAAAAAACAATTGCACAACCCGTAAACCCTCTTTTTTATGATACGATTAAGTCTGTTAAAGAGCTTTAACTTCATACTAAAATTGTAAACGGGATTATTTAAAGGTCTATACAAGTAAAATCGAAAGATGCTACGCAATTATTAGACTTTCTCTTCTTACTATCAGGGTAATAAAAACATGTTCTTAACAAAGTATTAAATTTTGATATTCTTTCTAGGTGCCAAAAATTTGATAGTAAAACATTCTCTTTAATATTTAACAATTCTTTCATTTACTCGAACATCGTGGACATAGATTTTATTTTGACACAACTTGGTAAAAAGAAAAATAGATCAAATAATAAATACCCTTTAAAAGGTGGATAAACGAGTACTGATCTTATAAAATATAAAAGAAACATACTCTATCGCGTTAAATTATAATAAGGTATAAATCTAAGGCATCTATGAAGACCCAGATATGTCAGTCAATCTGCCCGTTTGAATGGTGGGAAATTCATAAATATTTGGATTTGAAATGGATAGGTAAAAACATACTGCCCTTACTGAGTTTGTAACCTTCTCACCACCTTACGTAACGCCCATTAGATTATAATTTTATCGTCATCCGTGAAGGATTTCCTGAAAAATAAAAATTTGATCGTACTTCAAATGCTTAGGGAACTTTTTGTATGTTGCCAGTTTTTGACATGATATTCTCTTGCGTTACGCTTATATAAATCGTCTAATAATTGAAATGCAATTTGTTCAGCCTTTATTTTTATATATCCTTATTTTATTTCAGCCTACCATATGCTCGACTAGATCTACCAATCCTTTTCAGGCTTTCCTACTACCAAAATTAACAGAAAGTTCGAACTACGCGTAGTCAACCTTATTCTATGCCTTAAGGATTGTTTATTCATAAGCCACGTATATGTGTATAAAGAATTCAATTTTTTTCCATGTAATAAAATAAAACAAACACATAGTTTACAGACAGTCGGATTAAATAAAAAGTTTATACACATTTACAAACATTACATTATATTTCAAGGTGAAAGAGTTTCTGAAATTCGCTTGAAAACTATAAAAGAAAATGGTGTTGTATAATTTAAAAAGTACATCACATAATGAGATTGACTTTACTTATAATTTCAGTAGATCACCACATTTTATTCATTACATGATAAATAATAAAATTTTATAACAAATATATTATGTGTTTACAGCAGATTTTTATACTCGCCATGTAAATAATATGTCCAAATATGTTAGCTTTAGTCTAAGATTTGAAACGCTGGAAAATATTGATTGCACAATTAAAGTTTTGGTATAAGTGTTTATATAGAATCACCTGCTTAGTCTATTGCCCCCTTCCCATTTGCCTGGCCATTTATCCTTCATCAAGATGCAGGATAGTCAGGAAGGACTTCAAACCGAAAAGGGTGCCTTTTGGTTCATCGTGCATCGACAGACCCACGAACAAAGTTTTAATGCATAAAATAGAGAAGAAAATTGCATGTTTTTTTTAAACAAATAACTTGTGTTAGAGACATTTTTATATAAAGGGTTTAGATTCGCCACAAACCTAGCTCAAATTAAACTAATGAACAAATATAACTGAAATACGTATAATACAACGTGTTCGTGAGAAAAGATTTCTGGGACTTGATCTGACCCATAGGTCATTAAGTTATTATTTACAATAATTAAAAAATGATGACCAATGTGGAGTGGAATAACTCGAATTTTTATAATAATTATTATTAATAATTTTTAACAGCAATACTTTTCTCTCTCGGTCTATCTCATTGATGGTATATTATGGTAATAACTAATTACCTACGGGTCAGATCAAGAATCGACCGAACTTTATGTCTCAGTAGTTTATTTTCTATCCAAAAAAAACTTGCGGTCAATGACGGCCATTTATATACAGAGTATATATATATATATATATATATATATATATATATATATATATATATATATATATATATATATATATATATATATATATACTCTAAAAATAAATAATAAAATACTCTGCATATACAGCCCAGGCTATAAATTATATTATAAATTCAAATGCAGAGTATATATACAGAGATTTTTTAATTCAAAAATTTTATACTAATTTTGTTCTATCATTCCCAAGAAATAATTAATTGTTTGAAAAGAGCTTAAGATAAAATAAGATAGAACAAAAGCCATTAAACTTTGAAAAACACATCGACCAATATAAAAGATCTAGATCTGTCAAATTCAGATACTTGAGAACGTATGGAAATACTTTAACCTTTGTATAATCGTTTTTTTATTTCTATTTGAGATGCCATTTAGCATTAATATTATTATTAACCTAAAACATACTGTAACTTTCAAATTTAAATCATTTACTAGCAAAGATTAATTTTATACCGCTTGAAGTTGGACTCAAAACTTTTCGTCCTAAATGAATGGAGATGTGTGAAAGATTAAAATGGCATACCAAAACTTTTGAAATACGGTACAAATTTACTTACTTTTCGAAAATCTTGTTATATACAGATAAATGATAAACATCGATATTAACCAATTTGTATAACTAAATTTGGAAATTTGATTTCAATTTAAATGAAACAAAAAAGTTTGCTACGTGCCGAGTTACTCATGAAACAATAGACGAAAATTCATATATTTGAAAATATTATGTTTCGTTTCGACAGGGTATATCCTTCATGAATACAAAACTAAAATTATTATATAATAATTTAAATTTATATTTTTTAAATTGAATTAATAAATCTTTATCAATTAATTTTAACAATTAATCATAAAACACTATGTATAACCCAATATGTACACACACAAACACGTCATTAAAGAGAATACATTTTCTAAACTTTTGAAATGAAAAGAAAATTATTAAAACCAAAACAAACTAAACAAAAAACCAGTCACGCATCCTGCGTAAGTAATGCGAATTTCTTACAAAGAATAATTAAAATTAAAATGCATTTTAAAAATTTACTTTTTTACTAAATTTGAACTAGTCTTTGAACTATCAAAAATTTTATTACAATTGATGCATTGAAAACACTGTACTATAATGAGCAAAGATATATATGAAATCTTATGAATATGATTCAATCAAGGGACGTCATAATCAGGATTATTATGCTTATTAATTAATCAGAATTTATGAATGCCCATGATTGCTGGTTTAAAAATCAAAAATAAAAGCTTCGAATCCATGTTCATGTAGTAAAGACGCTTTAATTAAAGTGATGAAGAAATTCATGCAAGTACTCTATTTTTACTTTATCACTTTATGATAATGTAAATAACTTTAATTGAATTCACTTAAATTTATATTATTTTAAACAATGCATTGTATAGAATAAGTTAAAAGAATAGGATGGGCATATAAAGAGAAAAGGAATGTGTGTAACTATAGTAAACTTTATTGGGAACTATCCAAGTATTCATCTTTGTACAAAACATTGATAGGGTAAGAAAACCATTGATAGGTAATAGACGACATCCGATACTGATGAACAAACGCTACGAAATATCACTGAGTAAGTGAAAAGAATTCGGTTAAGGATTATTAATTATTATTCGATTAAGGAATACAATAATTGCTTCGATCAAATACAAAAAAAATTTTTAATAAAATCTACTAAATTACCGAAGATGTCAAACGATATTCTCAGCTTAACAAATACAATATTAAAAACAAAACAGAAATGCATTTATCAATCAAAATGAAATAAACATGATTACAATGAAAGTTTTAGTCGACTACTTATTATCGATTCAACAAAAACGTCAATTGTGTAGGTAACAAAGATACTTACAAATAACTATGAATATAAATAAATAAACATAAATAATTACCTAATACAATTGTGCGAAACGAATTACAAGTCACTCAGCAATCGTAGATATATTGTCAATATATCTTAAAGAAATGGAAAAACTCGACCTATTCCTATTATACTACTGATTGTTTTACAATTTATCAATTTATTACACAGATGAAATACTTTATTACGATATCCACTATCTAGACCTTAGTAATTCCAACAGGGGTGCATATAACCAAGCCGTAGTCTTGTAAAACGATTTTTACTAAATAAAATAATTTTTATTCTTAAAAAAAACTATGCATTGAGTTTAAAACTGTGAAATATCCAAATTCCTCTATTCCTGACTATGTTTCAACAACTGTCAATTTCTTTTAGACCAAATATAATTTTAATCTTCTTTAATTGTTTCCATGATATAATAATGAACCACATACGCTACTTGTTTAGAACAAAATGTAGTTTTTTACGGCAAAGGTCAGCTAAAAAAAAAAAGATTCGTTTCTGGGTAAAAACTGGATCGAGGTAAAAAGCATTAATTCGTGTTCAATTCTTCCTTTCTAAGCAGTACTGCGTACTTTTTTGCACATTATTTAACCAACTGCAGTTATTAATTTAAGGGTGATATCCGTTATATTTATTAAACCTATATTATACTTCGACGATGTAGTACCAACGATTCTGTCATTATTAAAAAACCAATACCCTTTTTTCTTCAAAAAGAAATGCGCTAAAATACTCCTTATAAATAAATATATATTAAGTATCTAATATTATGATATATGTTTTGTTTTTCTTACTGAAATAATAGTAGTTTAGTATTACTATTATTATATCTAAAAAACAACCAGTAGAGTCATCTACCTTTGCACGTATAATATAATAGTATAGTGGTGCTACAGTAACTTTTTATTATAAAAAATATTTACCATTTTCTTGATGTTGACTCATTTATGAGAAAGTTTATCATTTTATTCCACTTTACTTGTTGTTGAAAAAATATTATAGTAAATTTATATACTAAAAGCCATTAGATGAATTGGATAAAGACAGATATATATGGATATGATATGTATTAAATAGATATGGATGTAGGTTTAGGTAGCATGCTACATTGCCGGCGTTTCCCCCACATGACCCCACATAAAGTTTAGAATAGGACTGTAATTGACCTTTCAAAAAGGGTTATTTCGAAAAATTAAAAATCCCAGACATTGGCCGCAAATAAATGTTTTTTTATTTTTATTTTTTTATTTTAAAAATCCATAATTTTCTTATAACATAATTAATTCGATTTAATCTAACTTTTATCTACTTTTTTTTAATAAATTTCGATTTTTCCCCTAATTTCCTAGATCAAATTATTTTGTATTTTATAAATACGTATTTCGACTACAAAGTGGTCATCATCAATATGAATTAGCTAGTTGTAATGATTCTCTGAGGAGATGTTACTCGTTGCTAATTTGGTGACTGTTCGCCGTGCAACGAGTAACATCCACCAGAGAATCATTACAACTAGCTAATTCATACGGATGATGACTACTTTGTAGACGAAATACGTATTTATAAAATACAAAATAATTTCATCTAGGAAATTGGGGGAAAAAATCGAAATGTATTCGAAAAACAAAATCGTTTAAAAGTGCCATAATCCGAAATTTGTGTTTAATAGAATTCTCATTCATAATTATAAAAAAAAAAAACTTTTTTTTTACTTTATAAGACTTTTAAACAATAAAACTTTACCAAGATAAATCAATAGATATAGCGAGTAGAAATTTTAGAGGCGTATTTTAGACTAGAAAATTGAGTTCTTGAATGAGAAAAATTGTTTCGTATTTTGAGTATTTTCCAATGCTTATGATTAACAATAGTTTAAACATTCATACTAAACCATATGTCGCGTACCTAAATAAAAACACTGATGGTTGGTATCTTAACTCATATTTAACTTGTAAAACTTTCAATGAACGAGATATTTAAGTTGGAATTCATAGAATTCATCGTAGAAATAACACTGTTTGGTAATATATGTGTTTCCAGTTAAAACAGTCGAGGTTAGAATTAGACAAAATGAGAATTCGATAGAACAAATTCAGTTTATTGTGAAAAAACGAGAAAAAATACCCAGATAGTATGACAACCAAATTGGCGCCGGTAGAGTAGTTACCATGGATATATTTCTATATGAATGTGTTTGGTCTTATTATTATTTATGTACGTTACATATGACTTCTTTAACACTGGCAAAAAAGCTGCAATGTACAATGTAAGTTAGAAAAAAATCCGGCTAATGGCTTAGACCAACAGGCAACAAATTAAAACAAGAGAAGATATCATTGAAAATTATAAATGTAAACAATAGCTTGAGAAATATTTAACCACAAAAATAGTGTTCGTGGATTAAATCGTAACTAGTACGGTCGAAATAGTACCATGTCTCAAATATATTTAACAATTAACTATAATTATTATATAACTTAATAATTGTATTTAAATAGCGCTTATTATTTTCCTAAATAAAAATTTGGTAATGCTAAAATGTGTTATCATATTTTATTTATAATAATGTGTTGATATGTTTCTAATTTTTATAATAATATAATAATTTAATTTTCTTTTATTAAATGGTCGAGATAAAAAAACAATACAGTAATAGACGACTTTCTTCATATATTACAAAAAAAAGTTGAAAAGGCAGTTTTTGAAAATATCCTTCAGCAAGACATTCTGTTTTGTGATTAAATATTGCTAAAAATAATTTAAAATCTTTTATTATTTTATGTTAATCAAAACTATCTACAGTATTACAGTACAGTATTTACAATACAACAACAACACACAGTATTTCTAACATGGTCTCCCATCCAAGCACTAACTGGTACTGATATCGTCTAATTTTGGGAATCAGTAATAAACGGTAGTTTTATTACATTTTGAGTGGGGGAATTAATATTTTAATATTAGAAGTTTTAATGAAAATCAAGTATAATTTTATCCTGAAGTTCATGGAAGCTGCAACAAAAATGCGATCTGAATCCTTCTAGTTGATTTAAAATTATAAAGAACTTTTTTTTCATGATGTATTCTTGAATTTAGTTAGAAAAATAAACATTCTAAATAAATAAACACGCCATAAAAGTTGTTTATTTAATTTTTACATGGCATATGTATGAAAGATTCAAATGAATTTGTTTGTTGTTATCAAGTATATGCTGTTTCTATGCAGTGACATTTATTCATACAAATCTTAAATGAAATGAATCATCCTGTAAAAGCAATCATATAAATGATAATCGTAAATAACGATTTAGGGGAACGAAAAATGTGTTTTGTAGAATTGTATTTGATAAAGAATTCAGTCAAGATAAAATGCCCAAAAGTACTTCTATACCGTGAAGAATATATGAAATTTATGAAAATTTATATAATAAATTATTGTAAATAAGTACTCGTATGTATCATTGATGTACACACGGGCACCAAGCAACAAAAAAGAAAAACTTTCTTTCTAAGGGCTTCCATATACGTAATACGATTTCATATATAAGAAAATTAAGTTAATTTTAGATGAAAATGCAGAAATTGCGTGAAACTTGAGTTGAAAGTGGACATAATATAAGTGTGCTCAAGACGCAATCTTATTACGGAACATTCAATTGACAGAATATTTTAAGTTTGATCGAGTCTAGATCTTATTATTATCAGACTAAAGGAAGATAGATATTCTTTTCTGTTTGATATAATAGACTTATTATTCAGTTCAATCGGTGGAAATCTCATGTTATCTTGTATATAAGAAGAGTATGACACAAAACCATGAACGCTTCCAAAGTAAGAGTGATGTTTTTCAATCATTTTCTATGTGTTTTATTAGTTTTTGCGTGTTGAATATGATCGTTTTATATATCTTTGAAACCTTTTAGAAAAATGCTGTAGTGCTTGTTACGAATGAAGAATGAAGAAATTTGCTTGCTATAGAAATAATCTATAGTAAAAAATCAGATGCAAAATTTATAAGAACATCTCAATATTCATGTTAAATCTTATGTAGGTGATTGTATAAGCTCGCAGTCTTATTCGCATTGATTTGCAGTACTCCAAGTATTGATTGGTTAAAGAGCTAAATCGACTTTTTGCAATAACGACTCTTACTTATTTCTTTCAAATCTATGTTCAGTTACTGAAATTTTGTCGCTATATTTCGGCTGCCTATGAACTTAAGTTTCCGCGAACACAAACATCAATTAAAAAACTTGATCGTGTATGAAGCCCCTTTCTGACACGTTTGAGTTAACATTATTTTCTATTTCTTCAACCTTATATTTTGTTCATGTTCTATAAAAAATGTCTGTCAAAATGAAAACAAAAATAAATTCACTTATGTTTTGTTTTTTATTTTAAAAAAACAGCAAACACAGTGATTCAATTTCTTCCTATTATTATATTCTTTTAAAACAATTGTTTTTCTTTTCCTTTTTCTTTTCACTTTATATTTTTTATAGGTAAGAAGATAAATTCGCATTATGTGAGAAAAAACTTCATATTCGATTTACTGCAAACCCGTGTTTCTGAAATGTCTCTGAATAAAAGACAATAATTTACTTAAAAAAAAAATCCATTCGCAATATTTAAATTTGTTTTCTTTTGCTATTACTTCAAAACTTAATTTTTTTCCAATTTTTGATTTTTTTATTCTTTGCGTCACATAACAAATTTTTGGACTACATTTCATGCTATTTTCTCATACATAACACAAGGGTACATTAGGATACATTAAGTTAGGTTGAAAGCTTGGAAGTATAGGAAATATAAATTGTACTAGAAAAATTTTGATATAGTTGTTCAAAGAATCACTTTCAAAGAATCACTGTTTGCTTGTCTGTTCGTCATCAGGATAGATAAAAAATGAATAAAAGATGACGAGAATTGAATCAAGCTTTTGTTAACAAACTTCTGAACGTGATTATGCAAAAACAATCCAATGCGATAAATTTTCCTAATGAATATGACCTTTTCTTCTTCACTTTAAAATGCCATTCATTTTGTCATTTTTGATAAAAATAAATAACTTAACGATGTTTGGTAAAACTTATTTTTGATTTAAAAAAAAAAAAAAAATGAATGATGTTCCTAAAAATAAAATTCAGTTGAGAGAAATGGAATTGACACTAATTTCTAAAAATGAGTGTATTTATGGCCAGCAAAAAAATACAAAATTCTTTATTTAAATTTTTTAGGCATTTATTAGAATTGTTTAAGAAATGGAACTTAGTTTGAATTAAATTGAACATGATTGTGTTCGTGAGCAAAATAGGTGTTATTACGATTCCAAAGTTTTGTAAATGTATCGACGTTTTGAAACTTCCAAAGCAACTTTTATGAGGATCATCATATTCGACCAAGCCGTTCCAGACACATTTTCATCAATACATTTGATAATAGGCATTTTCACTTAAATACCGATCTATTGTGAATTATTCCTGTGCTTTTGAAGTTATTTTGTATGTAGACACATGTATAGTTTTTCATTATTGATTTGAATTTTAATATCAATAAAGAAAACAAGTGAATATAATAGCTAACAGAGTTAAATGTTTAAATACTTGTCAAACAGTTATATATCAATTTTCTAAATTTTCCAGTCAATATAGTTATAAATACTTTTGTAATAATATTATATATGTGTTAATTAACTAAATTTGAGTCAAAGTTGTGGTGAATCAAAACATTTTACAAACAAAGGTTTCAAAAAAAAAGATTCTCTCGTCAGAAAACAAATATTTTTGTTTTTGAAATTGTCTTTTACGGTTTACAATATGTGTGGCGGATCTACTGAATCCATTGGACGTCAAAAAATCGTCTAGAATACGTCAAAAAAATTTCAACTTGATATATTTTTTCGTTTCTGAGCTATCTTATTGACAGAACATGCGGAAACAGGCTAATTAGGTAATTCTATAAACACCTATATCAAAAATTTGTTTGCGACGTCTATATTTTCTAGCATAACAATTTTTAGACTAAAATTCATGTACTTTGATATATTGTATATATATCGTGGATAAAAAATGTAAAAATAAATCTCTTAAACAGTGAAGTTTGCTTATTGAGCTTGCTGCTACATAAATTTAATATGACTGAAATGTAGAAAATGCATTTTTTTCGCCCCATATTGAAATTGAAACTTAAGTACACTTGTTAATATCACAAGGAAATTCTATGACCTTTATTGGTTGGTTATTTTCATTTATAAAACTAATTGTTTACAAGTCTATTGAATTCTATAAGTTTTTTTTACAAAACAAAAAAAAATTATATAAAATAACAAACGTTAAAAAGTCTGTTTGTACTAAAATATATGTGCGGACACTTCCAATTTTTATTGGATATTTTCTTTCTTGGAGAATATGTACATTCATTTAACTTAATGTTTATATTGATAGTTTTATGTAGCCTTTTAAAAATTTCAGTAACCAAATGAGTAGTCTTCAATTCTAGGAAAAAAATTCTATCATTACACGGTGCACTATTTAGCAGGGTAGTATTTCACTCAAAAATTATTCTTGTAAAACTTTTATGTTAGTTTCGCTTCTTTTTCAACATTAATTATTATTTTTTTATTAAAACACACCCACACACATACACGCGAAAAAATATGAATAGAGATAATGGCTCTTAAGTAATATTTGATTGTTAAAAACCTTTTAAAAATAAGCTACATATAGGCATTCAAAATTATTGTTAAACAAAGACTGTTAGTATCTATATGTAAATTTCCAGTTAAATATTGTTTTCAAGAAAGATATAGTATAGAAAATAATCTTTAAAAGTTTATAACTTCTTTGTTATTTAATCAATTTTATTTTAATTCAATTTTCAAAATTTGTAATTATATTGATTAAAGTTTCACATTTTGATATGAAATACACATTTTTAACATTAAATATGTATCAACATGACAGACTTGTTTCAACTTAATATACCAATTAAAAAATCAGCCTTATTTAAGAGGAATTATCAACAGCTGTTAGAAGCATACTTCTTTATGTAAGAAGAGTACTTCTAACACAAAGTTGTCTTAAATAACATGTGATAAACATTGTATTTCTTTCAATTTTCGCAAACTAATAACTCAAAAATACTTATCCAAATGTTATGAAATTTTGCGCATAATATTCATAACAAAGCGGAGAGCTTATTTTTTAATTATAAAAAAATAATTTGTTAATAATTACTCTAGTTTCTGGCCTAAAAAATGCTCCTTGTGTATAATAATTAAGGTTTAGTAAGTTATAATTATTTATACCTAGCTCCAAGAAAGGAAAATGATCTAAAATTTCCACAGAAGAAAAATATTTGTTAACCACAAGTTGAATTATAATTTTATACGGATGTTTATCATACCATAAAATGCTTATCGACCCACAAATGCGTCACCATGTAATGTGAAATGCAATATGAAAATTTTATGGCAAGTATTGAAGAAAATAAAAATATAAAGTAATAATACATAGTCTATTGAACAGTAAAATAGTTCTTACATAGTTGGTGAATAAATATATGACTTCTATTTCAGTAGTTATTATTCGCTATCGAAAGCACTTATATGCTTCGTGTTTCTTGGCGTTGTTGTCTCTACCATCTGGTAAACCAATACACAGGGTTTGTTTTTTCTGATATGTACCCTTTATATTCATATATGTGGTGAATTAAATTTTCAACCATTCAAATAAGACTTTTGAAAAAAGTTTTTTTGTAATAATTGAAAACATCATGCCTAAGTTTTATAACATAACAATTAAAATTTTTTTCGTTATAATTATATCAAATTTAAAAAAAAAATTTAGACTCAGTATGGAAAGAGTAAAAGTTTAACATTTTTACATCAAATTCTTTATTATTTATTCAGTTTTTAATTAATGAAAAAATTGGTAAATTTATTTATTTTATTTTATTTTTCAAAAACAATGACATTTACAACATGAAATTTTCATATGAAATTTGCCACAATGTCTTGATAAAAATTCTATATATTATGAAAGTATTCCCTTTACCAGGTACTTTGATCATCAGTATGAATTACCTAATTGAATAGTTATCTAAAACTACATTTGGTATTTATTCACCAAATTTTGAAGATAGACTGAATGACATTGCTTCATTTGCAAAATTAAATTAAATTTGTTTCGTTATCGAAGAAAACAAGGTTATATTATATCATTATCGCAAATAGAAATTTTATACGAAATTTTATCACTATATAGATGATTATGTATGCCGTTATACGATATTCTTCTTTTTGAACAAAAATTTCTTCTATTCATAAGTGTTTAAAAATTCGCTTCGGTTCCATGTTCGTCCAGTAGTTCAGATTGTATGAATGTCAAATTAAGACATATTTTAACGTTTCAAGGGCAACCAAAATCCAACGTTTTTAAAGAGATGCCTTAGTGTGTGTTTATACAGTTTAGTATGCATGTTCGTTCGTGAATTACATCTCAACTGAAGATCCAACAATGATATCGACGTGGAACTACTTTCCCTTGACGCGCATTAACGTAACATAAAACGAAATAACTTTTCTACCAAATCGGTTTAGTTGGGTTTATAATAGGATTTATGAAATAAGAATGACAACAAATACCTATAAATATATTCGTAATAATAAACAACTGTTTGTTTTAATATTGTCCAAATCGGGAAGTTTCTCTTGTGGAATTTATGGGTCACTCCTAAATCACTTTTTTTTTTACATTTTTGTAAGCTTTCAAACGCTTTCCCGACTAGTAGAAGAGTATAATTATATAAAATTTTTTATTAGTTTACCATCTAATTTTCAGCATCCAATATTTAATGGAAATCATGGACTCCTCTTCTAAAACTTCCTAACAATATTGCTAAATGTAAACTTTAGACCAGCCAGTATAACAAGTTAGACTCACTTCGTAGATACATACTAAAGTACCAACAACCATTGTATATCCATAACAATAAAAATAATATTTAAGGTATAAATATTTATGAAATAAAAGTTTATAGATAATATTTATTTATTTTAATAAGTAGATATCTACTTTTTCTTCCACATTTGTAGTCGTATTTCTATTGTGGCATTCAGTTTATTTTTTTTTTTATCTATATCAAATCATTTTTAATGGGAAAATTTCCAATGAAAAATCAATATTAAATTTACCCATTTATCTGTTTATGTGTTTGCATTATTGAATGATGTTCTTTTATTCAATTTTATTATTAAATGAATTTTATCTTAAAAAATTGGGTTAATTTTTAAAATTACAAAAAAAATTTTTTATCTTCTTATAAGAAAGTTGCATGGTAAATAATTAATTAATTACACGACATATTATATGGGTAATGTAATGATTATAACAAAATAAATCAGCGGGAATGGTCGAATTAAAACGGCTTATGAAATAAAGTTTGAATCAAACGTTGTAGATTTAAAAAAAAAATAAATAAAAAACGAATTTAAAGTTTATTTTTACTTCTTATGGTTTAAAATTGGTTCATGGATCCACGAAACTCAACAGTCCGATTTGCCGAACTAATGGTCGTGATTCTGCTCAAAACCCAATTATTGCGGTTCTGCATGGAGACCTAAATCTAAATACATAAAACAAAGTCGTAATAGTTACACCACTTACAACTCTAGAACGGCTAGAACGATTTTAATAATTTATGATTTGTTCAATTCCTCTCCAACCCCCAATAGCAGAAAAAAAATTAAAACACCGGAAAAATCTGTTACACACCCGTTTCGCAGGATAATTTAGTCTTTGTTCCTAATTATCTCCAAAATGGTGCATTCGATTTTGTTGGGAATTTCACTGGCAAATTACTGATGGTCACCAAAGCTGCGTTATTTGTCAATAGCTGTTACCGACCGATTCGTTGGAAGATTTAAACTATAAACGTATATGATTATTAAGCAGTTTCTAGGCCAAATGCCGTTCATACCTAGACTGCCAGCAAAGAGAAAACGGAGATCAGAGACGGTTCTCAGGCCGTGAGCAAATGGCCTACAATATTTTCCTTGCTAACGAAGCGGGAATGCTGAATACTGAACCCAGGCCGGAGGTAATAGATTCTCTATTCTTTTCGCACCATGTGAAAGTATTCGAAGAAAAAGTAAAAAAAAAAAACGCAGGCAACAAATTTTTGTAAATCAAATCTGAAAATATACTTCTTTGGCAGCGAATCGACTAGTACTGCAGATACGATGATTACAAAACAAATATTAATCACTGGATTAAGTTCTGCTCACCATATATAAACAATAAGTTAGTTATTTTTTTCACTACTAAAATATTTAATAGAAATAAGTTATATGGCAAAAGAACGCTTGCTGGGTCAGCTAATACTATGAAAAATCACATTGATTGTATTCCATTTCCTCGTGTTACCGTGTCACAAATATTTCACAAATACAAACACAATAGATATTACTTAAAACGATGGTATGGAAAGGAGTTCACGTTATCAATAATTTTTCAATAAGTAATCACTAGCGATATATTCAGGAAAAACAATTTTTTTGACTTTTCACTCCGAGTAAACCGTTTAGCGGCAAACTTGTAGATTCAAACTGTAAGTTTTCGTATAGATACGGACAAAATCCGACTTTCCCCCTCAAGTTTTTCGAAGTCTTATTTTTTATTTTTATTCTCTTTTTATAAATCGTTCATGTAAATATGACAAAAGTTTGCAAATAACATTTAAATTAAATTTACTATACGTCATATAAAACACGTTTATTTAAAGCCGATATTATAAAATAATGTCGACTGTAACATGTGTAGGTGTAAGTAAAGTTTGAATTGTTAATAATTAAACCTAAAAACAATACATATCATGTACATACACAAGTATTTTCTTGAGAGAGACTTAATTTAGAAAAGAATAACAAGGTTTGGTTTTCGTTTAAAATATTATACTCCAACATTATAAATGAATTAAATAAAGGAGTGTATGTCTTATATTACGTTTTTTCCGTAAATGTTCACATAAAGTAAAGTATATTAAAAATATTTTTTGCAATACAGCTTTTGCTTCACTTCTGAAAATACTTTTAATTATTTACGATTTCATGAATTTATTAATAAAAAAGTTTTAAAAGATAATATTTTTTTTAGTCAAGATAAAAGCTCCAGTTTTTCGTGAAAATTAAATGAACATACTGTCTATGTCAATATAAATGATTAATCATACAATTACTAAAAAGGGAAATATTACCTAAATTACAAATTATCATTTTTTTAGAGTTTTTTTAAAAATATGATTCTCTATTTCATTTGCGAGTACAGTCAAACCTGGCTAAGAGAGAGTTCAAGGGACCATGATTTTATTCTCGCTTGTCAAGGTTTCTCTCTAATGCAAGTTTCTAGCTTATAGAGGTATAGAAGAGGTTTGTCTCACTTACAGAGGTTTATTCAAAATATTTAGTTGTAAACATGATAAAGAATAATTTATTAGAGTGATTACAAGTGATTATTGAAATACATAAATACAAAGAAGCAAGTAACAGGTAAATTTTATTTAAAAAAATCAGTCAACTTTCTTTGTTAAATATTATTTCTTTGAATTACAAGAAAACAACATAGTTCCTAATTCCTGAAAAAAAAGAATGAGTCATACATAGGAAAATTGTCGCTTATAGAGGTAAATACAAAAGAGGCTCTCAATTATAGAGGTCAGAATGGGAAAAACGACTGTCACTTAAATAGGTTTTTGTTTCTCACCTTTAGAGGTTTTTGAGGGGTCAAAGTTCGGGACCTGAGAATTATTTTCACTTATAGAGTTTTCTCGCTTATCCAGTTCTCTCTTATTCAGGTTTGACTGTATATGTTATGTATAAACTGCATTTTTGTTTAATAGTAGTTATTTTGTTCAAATCACCAAAATTTAAATAGAAACTATGAACAATAGCAATACATGTAACTCCCAAAACATATTTATAAACTAAGTTCACGAAAAAAACATTTATCCTTTTAGCAGTGGGCTTAGAAATCTTTCTCTCCTTGCTCTGTATAAGTTGTTTTGCATCATTTATCAAATCCAGTAAAAGTAATTTTAATGTCTAGAGTCTCTCATATCTTTTGAAAGGCTGTATGTCGCGTATTCAAAGTAATCCTTATTCATTACCAGATTTGAAAAAGTCTTCCTTGGCCATGAAATTAGCCACAACACTATGAACATTGTATTAAAATGTAATAACTTACTTCTTTAAGTAGCCAAAGTTCCAATGTGACAGTTTCTTCAATAGTTTAAAAATATTAACAATTCAGATATTTTCCGCGTATCGACAACTTTTTAATTGATACCAGTAAGTAAATATTTAACGTTTTAACAAGTTGGAAAAATTTTTTTTGACGATAACTTTACTGGCGCAAGGCCACTTCATGTGAGTAGTATCACTGTGAAAATAATATTGTAAATGTGAAAAAAATTTCAATGCCAAAAAAAATTCTAGAAATTTTCAAATTGTTCATTGTATTTCTGAAAACGTTTAGTAACTTTTAAAACACCATTTATCTAGCTTTTCAATATTTTATCATGATTCCAAGAAGTAATTATTAACAGATATGTTTCATTGGTTGCTGTATTCATTAATGATCTAAATCAATGTATACGAGAAAGTGGGTAGAAAGTTCTACTATACACACACGATATAAATTATAAATTATTACTGTAAAATCGTATTAACTCTTCATGAAAAAAAAATATTTCAATCCAATAAAGCCTATATACTCAAAATAATAAACCTTGAAAAAAAATATATCCTAGAACCAACTAGAAAAATATAAATATAACTTATTTTTGAATTTATGTCACGTAGTGACATCTAGCCGAAAAATTTTATCACACCAACATACAAACTTAATACAAAATTTACAAAACTATTCAAAATTTTCTGAAATTCCGCTCATAAATAAATAAAAAAAAAATACTTATCCAAACAGAATAAAAATTTGGTATACAGAATCTAGACATAATAGAGGGCATATCGAAGAGTTTTCTTACAAAAAAAACATTTCTAAATATGAAATTAAATGTTGATTTTTTCTTATAATATTTTGCTTAGTTGAAACTCGACAAGCTCTCTGATTTTATTTAAAGATTATGCACACCAAATTTCATTCCTTTTTTTTCAAATATTTTTTCAGTTATTTGTGCTCGAAAATTGTGTGTTTATAATAGAGGTTTATATCAATCTGGAAGATCTACTTAAGCTGATGTTTATTTGTTACAGTGCGACCTCTAAGTGTACAGTTATTGAACAAACCACAACGTTTGGAAGCCGATAAGGAATATACAATCACATGTGAAGCAGTTGGATCCAGGCCGAAAGCACAAATATCTTGGTTTAGAGATAATCGAAAATTTCGACGAGGCAAGGTAAGTAATCCATTATGTTTGCTCATCACAATGAAAAGGAAATCACATGATCCATACATTTTCAGTTGTATAAACTCTAATATCAATATATAGATTTCGACAAAATGATTATGGAAACGGTTAGAAGTTAGAAAATAGAATAAAACATTTCTATTTTTCATTGAATACTTTTTAGTATGCGTCCATATTTCTTGACCTAAATTCAATCATGAAAAATAAATAAATTTTGAGTCCGGTTCAGAATTTTCTTTCCACGTTAGATCAACGATATCAGAAGTATTTGTTTTCCGGATTCTTGGTTTAAAATGATTTTTTACTTTTATGTTATCGCTGGACTATAAAACCACAATTATATGTCATACAGCGTTTCATATCTGGTTTAACAATGAGTTTCAAGCTTTAGAAGATCGTCATATTGGATTTAGTGAGTTACTACAAAAAAACAACGATTTTCTCTATCTAGTTTGTACCACCATGATGAATTTAGTAGACATCACACAGTTAGTTAACCATGCATGGTTATCCAAACTGGATATGTATACAAAATTGCAACTCAATCGGTGAAGATTCAAAACTTATCTGCTTCAAAACTTATTTGTATGATTCCTCCAAAACAAATTACATACATTGCAAGTTAAATAAAAACTGTAATTAAACTGCTTAAATATTTAAATAAATGCTAATAGAATAAGTAGTGTTTAATTGAATAAAAAAATTTGAATAGTATACATTATTTTGTTATCTTCAAGGTCACAGAATATTTATTGCAATTCATATTTATGAGCTTTAAAAGGCATACATGAATATTAAATAATCAGAAAATATTATGTAAAATATATATTTGATTTACATTAAATTTTTATTGATATTTGAATTTGATTTACATTTGATTATGCAAATTCTTCCCAATTCCCTTTTTTCATATTTACCTTTTTTTTAAACAGTTTGAGATATATTGAATGTTTGTCTGTTTAATATGTTATCCAATATTATGAGGATATTTATATGGGGAGTTCAACAAATTAAGTCATCGTTTTTTACTGTTCATCACTCATTAATTCTTCAATTTTTGCCCTTAAGTAGGATTACAAAAATGTTTATTTATTGTTATTTGAAAGTCCGATTTTTTAACACAACACTCAAATTGTGTAATTTTAAAATGATTTTTACAATTAATTTTAAACCAAGACATGTATTAATATTCCAAGGTAACAGTCAGTGGTCGAATCATTTGAGAAACTATGGATATATTTGAAATTTTCAAGTGTGGTAAATAAACTGTCGAATCACGTTCAAGGTCAATATCAGCGTTCAATAATTCTCGAAATTTTAACCGTTTTTTGTAAGCGGATAGTAAATCAAATTTCGTATTTATTTACAAGTCTCACAAATTGATTAAATCAAATAAACTTATTTCACCATAATTCTATGTTATAAGTATAATCGAATGAATTAAATAATTGAAGAAAAAAAGTTTTTTATAGTCTACTGAAAAAATATAATAAAAAATGTATCCTAGAAAGTTAATTCTTTCGAGGAAAGTAGTTATTTCACTGAGCAGCCAATGAAATTAATATAAAAAAAAATATTGTAGAAAAAAAACAACAAATAATCATCTAATGTATTTTTATATCTATTATTGAAACTGAACAATCGAATTTCTATTTGGTATTAGCGTTGATATAATTCACTCAATTCTGTTTTTCCTATCTTGTTACCTTTTTATTCGTAACTTTTTTTCCTACTACCGTTTCACTATTTTTCTTGTTTATTTCCCCCGTTTCGTTTTTTTTTTTTTTTACAATCATTATCTCAATCGTACGGTATACAAACGTACGTACACACAAAATAGTTTATAGTCTTATATATAGTATGGAACGTGCGCTTAAATTTATTTGTTTCGATTTATTGATACGAATTCAAATCAAGTTGGTTTATACCAGGTAAGAATTATAGTCCAGAATACTACCATCCCACCACAACTTTGCATTGGTATGAATTCACATCTCTAAAGTTAATTTTACACATCGATAAAATATTTAAAATTATTGTGGTTGCTTACGATTATCCACATTAATAATAACGTGTCACCAATAATTTGATGAGCGTTTATTTCAAAAGAGATATAACCACGCTACTTTTCAAAATTAATAATAATTTGTTCAATTTATTAAACTAGTTATATCTAAAAACTCATATTTCCAGTGTCAATAATCCATGAGTTAATTACATACAGCCTACATTACTAAGTATTTGTTTGGTACAATAAACGCAGAAAGAGCTGCAATGTCAAGGAAATTTAGATCTCATTATGTACCAATAAATAAGTATAAAATTGCCTCAAACTATAAGTTACATTAGATAATCTTGATCTAGGTTAAATGGCACTGCAGCTTTTAATAGGCCTTCACCACTTCAACAATCAGTTTTCACGAATTTCTGACTTAGACTATGTTTTATCACGATTTTGAGGTACTGTATTAATCATCCGCCCATCTCCGTCATTGTCTTTCTCTTTTTGTAGATGTATGGATTTATGCTTTCTTTATCATTTTTGTCAATCAAAAATAATAACATACGGGTAACGTGGCCAAATTATCTTATTAGTTGGGAATTAATAAATATTATGAAATTAGTGTGCTTTAGAGTGATATCAATTTCTGAATTATTTCTTATCGTCTATTTTTTGTTCTCAAAAAAAAAATACATGGTATTGTATCAGAGAGGTGCTAACTTCACATACAGAACTCATTCCGCCAAAATGACGATATGGTTTACATAATATCACCTATTGTGATAGTAAAATTACTGTAGAAATAAATTGTACCACTCTTTATGGAATGAAATGTTTCTTCTATCTAATCTTGATGACAAGCCTCTTCTTGGCGTTATTTTATAGCGTAGTAAAAATAAAGAAACGAACATTAAAAACTAAATATACAATCCGAAAGTATAATAATTCTTTAAATAAATTATTTTTATTACAGTCTTAATAAAATTATATAGAATGATCGTTTGTTCCAGGGGATATTTTACACATAATTAATCAGAATATCAAATGACATGAGTATTTATTAATATTAAATATAAAATCATTTCAAACAAGAATTGTAAATTTACTTGCTTATTAAATAATAATTCATCTAATTAATATTACAATCGAGGAAGTAGTTAGTAATAGGTTCGGTTTTTTGATACTAGTCAGGCTAGCAGAACAAAGTATTCAAAATTGAATTCAAATAGGCCTAAAATACATGTTTTTTAGGTGCTGCTAAGTTAAATTAGGTTTTCAAATATTTTATTAAGAAAATTGAGTCAAAATGATTCACTGCTGCCATGAATTTATGCTAAAAGAGCAATGTGAAAAAAAAAACATTTATGATGCAATGTTAGTAACAGAATTGCGTGTAGGTGCATTTAATAAATGAATTCTATCATAATTATTATATATTATTAATTAGCGCACTTATTCACAAACTTGAATCACACCTAAAAAAAGTGTCAAACTAGCAGTGGCATTCAAAAGTATTCAAAATTTTATTTAAATATCCTCAAAATGAGTTGCTTTTTGGATGCAAAATTAAATGAGTTGCTAAGTTTTAAATTAAGGTGCATTAAATTAAGATGCAAGCAAACACAGCATATTTGAGCATATTTATATTCGTTTTTGAATATTTATGTTTGCTTTGTTTGCTTGCTTTCCAATGCCTCGGAATACCCTGAGGAAAGTTTTTGCGTTTTTTTAAATCTTTCATATTAACGAGATTAAACATAAATCTACAGAATTTGTAAACATTTGTTATACATTAATGGAAGTGTTCGAATGTTCCCATAAATCTCATCTATTGATTGATGATCGAAAGATAGAGAACCCGCATCTGATCTCTTTTCAATTAAATTCTAATACCTCGTGATCTATTAAATTGAGAGTTGTAATTAAAATTCTACTGAAGTCTATCACTAGAAATATCGTTATTTAGAAAAAAACTAGTGAAGGTGCTTCTGAATTTCAGACTCTTAAGGAAACATAAACATACATACACCTCAAGTAAGTTTTGAGTCTATAATGGGCAGATTGAGTTAAAAATTAAATTAAAATACCTTAATTAGTCTGTTGCTATTAAATCGCGTAATACGTAACATTTATAACGTAACATTTATTTAACTAAAAATTATTACCTTTTATTGGAGAAAAATACATCCTTGATTTATGTTATACATGTAACTAGTTTGTCTTAGTGTTCTCCTTTGAAACTTACTTTTTGATATTGCTTATAAAACTAATTGATAACAATTTAACTTGGAAATTGTCGTAAAACGGTGAGCCAACATCGTAAAGTATCAATTGTAGAAAAATCGTAAAGTATCATTTGTTTTTTAGACTGCTGTGTGATAAATAATATTAGAGAAAGGTTGCATTTGGGCTCAAAAAATAGAATAAACAGGGTACAGATGATACAAAGGCCATTTATGTAGAAGTATAACTTTGTTTACAAAAATTATTATCTGTAAGAGCTTATCTTTATGTAAAAACCATTTTGTCTAGGCTTCTATTTTCTAAGAAAAAAATTATTGCAAAAATAATTTCTGTAAACAAAATTTTTTGCATAAAAATATTTATCGAGCTGGTGACTAGGTTAATTTTAAAATTAACATTATATTTTATATCACCAAATACAGATTAGTAAAAAACTAATTTATTCATACGACAAAACCGAACCTTTACACCAAATTCGCTTCTAATTCTCAATTGTTGTCTCTCATAGTGATGTAAGCTCATAAAGTACAAAATGTTAAATTTTTAATATTTCTTGACAGATTTTTATTATTGTACAGTAACAGAAGGGTATTTTAAAACTATAGAAAATGAATCGGAAAATTTTAGTTGATAACGACGCATATGTATCCATTTAATATAATCAGATGCTTAAAAATATGAATTTTATTACCTTCATGGAATTTGTATCGATTTAGGTAACATTAATTATTCTAAAATCTGAAAATATTTTTAAATTTTATATTTGACACATGATTTGTATTTCAATCTATTTCAGATTGTTGAAGGTGGTAATGAAACTGTGGTAACTAGTACTGTAACATTTGCTCCTGTACCGGAAGATGATAATACTGTTCTAAAATGTACCGCAGAAAATCCTGAATTACGTGGAAGTGGAATGGAAGATAAATTGACATTGAACGTTGTCTGTAAGTAAAAATTTAAATTATCATAAAATTTTTCTACACATAGGATATTAATATATTTCTTTAAAATTTTAACTAAGTATTTCGTTCAAATTTTATACCATTGTCGGCTTAAATAGTTACATAATATAAATTTCTTTGGATACAAACATAACTGTATACTTTTAAATATAAAATTTTATATTGCTTTGATAGGTTAATTATATCGTTAATAATCAATATTATAGCATACATTTAGGATATAAAATAAATATTATATTAAAATCATAATTAAGTTCACGAATATTTGGCATTTTAATTATTTTCTTGAGTAATGTGGTATACAGTGTGTTTCATTTGCAATAAATTGGTTAAGATGGAAGTGACATCTGCTTGAGATTTTTTTGTTATTTGAGATTTCGTATGACAGGTTTGTGGCATCTTTTAGTGACTAGTTCAACTTTGAAATACAAAATTCACCTAAACTACACCGTCATTAAAATGAAACTGTCAGATATTTTCATAATTGATACTTCTATTGAAATGTCTAAGCACTAAATCGAGAATCACTGACGCATATTATTTTTAATTAGTACAACGTTTATAGTACCTGAACCCACAAAATATATTTCTGAATACAATAGCATGTTGTGCAATTTTTGCCCAGCTTGGATATAAACTATCATTTATAAATAAAAAATACTTCTTTTCGTTGAAAAATGTAACATTTAAGATCAGCTGGCCCGATACCTTCTTTTGAAATATTCATCATAGTTTGCATAAATTTTCAGTGGACAAAAATAACAGTGAAAAATAGAAAATTCTGAATTCTGAAGATTTTGAATATGGGATTTTTGAATGAAAAGAAAACCATAACTACGATTAAAACGATATGCAAAATTATTTTTATTTTTATCGTTACCCTCCTATAAAATTTTTCAAGAAAACCATTTGGAACAAATTATAATTTTTGTTGCACTCATTGCAAAAACTTTCTTAGAAAGTAAATATTTGTATTTTATCGTTACCTAATTTACAAAAACTTTCTTAGAAAGTAAATATTTGTATTTTATCGTTACCTAATTTACAAAAAAGAATAAAATTAAAATGAGTAATATAGGGTAAATGAAAAATTTATTCATTTTAATCTTTGAAACATTCAGTTAGTTTATCATTTAACATAATTTTTATTTTTTTGGCAGAGGGGAGCTATAAACAAAACTTTTTTACATCATACAGATAATTGTTTATGTAAAAAAAAATATATAAAAACAACTAATTGGCAATTACAAATTTAGTTTTGCTGAAAAATAAATTCATGTAAGACAAACATGACATTGTGAAAATAAGGTTTACATATCATTAAAAATAACTGGAATAAAATATGCTGACAACGAACGAACCAGTCGACATAAAAGTTATATATTATTTGTATTCATTCCCTTCTACACAAATACAGAAGAAAAAAAAAACAAAAATGTTATTTTTTCTATGTACATTTGTGCTTGTACCTCTCATTGTATCTGCTTTTACTCGTATATCAGCGGGAAAGTGATTTTTAGTTGATAGAAAGTGTTACATTTATTCGAAATTCAAAATATTTCCTCTTACTTTTAGTTTTAGTCAAGATACCCTAATCCAAAGGTATCGAAAATATTAGAGGTTCTGGTAGACAAAACGTCTCGTTATTCAGAATTTTCGTAGCGGGTAAAGTTGTTACTGATCATAAGTAAGTTATATAAAAATTTTAAGACTGGTATTTATAAATGAGATAATATGCTTATGAGCACTCAGGCTATTTTGCAATGTAATAAGAATAATAATAGTCTAATAAGTAGAGAATACAGACAAAGAATCCGTTCAAATTTTGAGGAAACCTTTTCGTTATCGTGGTCCATTTTAGAAGAAAATCTGAAGCAAGCACATATCATCGGATATGTATAATGAACTAATGAACGATCAAATATTACAAATGTACTTGTTTGACTAACAGGTGGCCTACTTCAGATAACATCGCAAGAAATTCAATCAGACAGCATCGTATATATGCGCACACGATAAGATTTTCCGATTAGAATGTACGCAGAATTTTTACGGTGTGTGGGGTCTAATATAAAACACATACCTAAATAATATATTTTGCTAGTTTATGCTGGAAATCCGTGACAGCATAGACTAACCACATCACTTTTAACATCACATTGTGGCGGTGGTTGAGGACGTCATATCTGGAAATCCAGCGACTCGATATGTCTTTGAAACGTAGCCATAATAGATATAGATACAGCAGTTCACTAATCGGAAAGTTATTGGTTTGTTCATCAAAGGACATGTTTACCACAGTTTCATACTTGGACGACGACGATGACAGCAAACAAACGGACTGCGCGGTATCAACGTTTAGTGAACATACACACAATTTACATGATGATAACATACCATATTTTTTTTTACAATATTATTATATTATAAAAACCTCCTCTTACATTCAAACCACACCGTAAATATCCACGTGTCATATATTTTTATAGAGACTAGATAAACTGATGGTATCGAGAAAACGTCAGTACTTGTAACTTTAGCGAGTTTCATCTTCAAAGAATGAGCTATTGAGGTTTTGCATCAAAATTTATTACGATGAAGGAATTTTATAAAATGCTATTCAGTTGTTTATCTATATTACTTCCGAGTTATTTCTACCTATATCAAAAGTAATGTCTTAATTTTTGTAAAAATTATTTTTTTTTAATTTCTCAAAGTTTAAAATAAATATTTACGTCCTGACCAACTTTCATTTAGCATCTGAATGTCGATCTGACTATTGAAACCAGACATATGCGCAAAACTCAATAACTGGACGGATGTATATATTTTTGGACAACAATGGTGGAGGTGTTCGCTATCATTGCCATATGACAAGCACATATCATTTTGTATTCATATATCATTTTGTATTCCGAACCAGCAATTTATTGACTTCAAATTTTTCATTAAATTATCGGTATCTAGTGAACTGTTAATTTAAATTTCGATGAAATTTTATTTGTAACTTCGTACGTAGCATTTCTTGAGTCATTAAAATTTTTGTTTTTCAATTATTGTAAAAAACTCGAAATTTAATAAAAAGCAAAAATCGGTATAAAATCATTTTATTGCTATAGTAAATTTTTGGTATCAGTAATTCTGACTTATATCGAAAATTGATTTTTGCGCATTATCTAAATTTCAGTTAAACTAATCAAGTCGTACCGGAGGTATTTAAGTAAACAAACGTAATATTCTGCATGTTAAGTTAAATGTCGATATCTTGTAAGCCATTTGTCTTTTTTGGATTAAATTTTGTATATTATATATATTCATGATATTATATTTTAAATAATTAATTTTTTAAATGTCAGAATAAGAATCAGGAAAAAAATCTGATGAAATCTAGAAAATTATTTAGAATTAGCGATATTCGAAATATCAACTAAAAATACAGAAAATTAAATTAAACAAAATTAAACAATAATATGGCAAACGGATATTTTACTACAATCTATTTGTAATTCTGTATTAAAGATCACTTTGATGTTGGTCATTGATGAATATCTTGTGGGAGAGACTAAGAAATTTGTATGGAAGCCGTAGATCTAAAATCGATGTATAGTTCCAATGCTATTATAAAAATCGTAATTTTATAGCGAATAATTGTTAAGTCAGTTTTCATTAAAGTGATGGAATATTTATTTTGCTAGCCTTCTAGGATCGATTTTGTGTTCTATGTGTGATACATTCAACGGTTCTTGATATATTCACCGTGTCAGGCAGTGGTTTAATTGTATAAAGCACATAATTTTCGAGAAATGAATAGTTTTATTATTTTTATATGATCTGCGGTTGTTTCAGTACACACTTAATCGGCTAAATCAATTTGTTGACCATTTGGTAATACCCACGTAATACCAATCTCTTTTTTAGTCCTAAGTAATACTTACAAGATTAAAATTTCCGATACATCAATTTGCAACAAATTTACTTATTTTATTAATAAAAAACATCTTAAAATATTTAACTTGTAATCATAATATTGTCCCATTTTTTTTTTAAATATTTTCAAACAATAAAATTCTAACACATAAAAACGTTTTAATAACAAAAATCAAAACATCCGTCATAATAAATTAAACAAACAATTGTGAGCAACATGAAATATTAATTATTTCAATGTCAAGTGAATTTACATAAAAAAAAAAAGTAATGAAAAAGTAAATAATTTCTGTGATGTCAAGTGAATTTAAAAAAAAAAAAATAATAATAATAATAGAATTTACAATAATTATGAATTAAAACTTTCCAAAGCGTAAAACAAAGACGAGTATCTTAGATCGGTCTTAGATTGGTAATTTATGTTTAAATATCTCTAAGAACTCTAATAGGTTTAATTTGGTTATATTATTTGCTAAGTGTAAAATTTTGTATCCTTTGGTAGGTTGAGGTTCTATTTCTAGGAGGAGGTTGATAAAGATTGAGTCGGATTTCGTTTTTCAAAATGAAATTACCGATTACTTTTTTTTTTATTTCCTGGGTTATTAATTTATTTATTTATTGATAAAGCTTGTGTTCGGTTATCAAACACAGTATCATTCCTACCAAAGTGTTTCAGATTACCATGAAACACTGTGTATAAAATATTATATATCATGTAATACATATTCACATATATTCGCATATATGTGTAATATATTGTTAACATGTCAGTTAAAATTAAATTCCTTGACAATATGGGAGAGAGGGAGATACACACATACAAACTATGTTATAGTTGCTTGTGCTGTATATTCCATATTGAAGGATATTCTATATTCAAACCAAAAAATACTTTTCAGTTTATAATTCTGAGAGATATTTTACTATTTCTAACAGTACCGTTATATTGTAACAAATAGTTTTTTTATTCGCGGTTTTTCAACAATTTTGAATATATATTTATTACTTTTCTAAAATATTATGATTTATATTTTTACTTCGAATGTTAAACATAAATAATAAGTAAAGTCAAATAATAGTAATAATAGTGGGGAGAAGGTTAACCCCCGTTTCACAGACGTGTACTATTTATAACAAAAGCAAAAAACATATTTTTAATATTTATTAATTAAATTACTTCTTATATCTTAAATTCATCATTTTGTTGGAGGAAAGAAGATTAAGTGAAGACTAGGATTTTGTTGGAAGTGCGATTGCAGTCGTCCTTTGAAAGTAGTTATAGATCTGGTGATAAGATAAGGAAACTGCAAAAAATGTATAACCAATGTCAGCTATTCCTTACTGATCCAGATACCGATAGTGTCATCAATTAACCGCCCATAATTATACTTAATAAACTGCTACTTTTGAGATTTGAACAAATGACTTAGCTGTCAAAGTAGCCAATCACTAAGTTGTGTCGGTCACTACGCTGGTGTTACAAATTCAAATATTAAAAGTACTGAATAATTAGTTTTAGAGCAGAGAAAACAAAATCATATAAGACAAAAAAAATTTATATTAAATAAAATCTATTTTGTTTGACAATATAGAATAGCAGAATTGTAAAATAATTTTGAGTAGGTATCTGATACAACATGAAAACTGTATTAAATCCTCTTTAATAATACCATAACCCAAGGTCTTGAAATTATTTAAGTTGCGATTCATTTTTAGAATAAGAAATAAATAAAGTAAATTAATTTTTCAAATTCCAATTCATATGAATAATATAAGTTAATAACATATTCTACTATGGAACAAAAGTCTTTACTAGTAAGTACGTAAACATTTGATGATTATCAAAATACCTAAGAGATAAACAGACTACTTCGTTTTTCCAGGATAATAATAACTTTGTTTATCAAAATATCTAAAATGTACTTAATGAATGTACTCGTTAGTTCTTAGTCTTGCTTTTAAGGTCTAGAATTCACCACCAAAATTTCAGTTCGCCGACTCGTTTTTTAGTTGAAACAGACGGAGTGACGAGCATAAGAACGGATGAACAGACCTACGGAAATGGAGTAATTAAGTGATTCTTTGAATACCTAAACCAAATTTTTGTGCCTATATTTACCAGTGTACAAACATAAGACTTAAACAAACATATTCTGACTTATGCATCAATTATAAAAATAATTTTCAAATCATATAGTTAAAGTATACTTTTATTTTTTACCTATTACATGATAGGAAATTGTTTGAAATGAGTTTGAGAGACGTGGTTTCAATATATTATAGCGAAACCTTCGATTCGAAGCTTACAAATTGCTGAAGATAAAATACACAAATTTTCATCCTGCCTCATACGCTTACTCAAAACCAGCTCTTATAATTCGACTTACCTAACCTACACATATTAGTTGAACGTGCAAACGGTTAACATTAGACCACACGCTCAGTTCATTTGTACAAATTTACAAACAATAATAAACTTGAAAAATTGCATGCAAGTCCACCTAAAGAAAATTTATCAAAAATCATATAAACAGAAAATAAAAACTTGGTAATTTTTATTTATATAAAATGTAACTGATGAACGTTCTGTAAGAAAAGGATGTTTTACCTTTCAATTTAAAATCGTTGGTACACTAAATAACTTTTATTGATTGTTTTACAAATGGACATGAAATATATCCAAAAGTATCTAAAATAAAACAAACAATATTTTATGAAACATAACAGATATTATTCGTTTACAAACTGGGGATTTAAAAAATATTCACTTTGACACTAGTAGTTTTAACTTAATGCAGCATTTTTACTGTTTCCGATCCATTTCAAACGTCACATATAAATATCTATTTCAATTATACCAAAAATCAAAATATCTATTATAAAAATTTAACAAGCGATGTCATAAACCAAAAATAGAAGTTGGAGAAAATTGAATTATCATATATGCTATTAAAAATAATGTTATTGTCGTTATAATATCATTCCTAAGTGTAAGAATCAATTTGATCGCGAGAAAAAAAAACTTGATATCCGTAGTCTAATAACCTGAAAATTAAGAAAATAAAAATTTTGATAGTGTCGGAAAAAGGACGTTTCGTTCATCTTATGTTGGACAAAATTATTTTTGCATTATTTTACGATCTTTCTAAAACAATAACAAAAAAACAAATCTGTGTCAATTTTCAGCTTATGAGGGTAATAGATAAAAGACTTAAAGGGCTCCGAAAAAGTAAACGGCCCACTATTTCAATAATTGTAACATTATTGAATTTTATGTTGTTTTTTAAATTGTTTTTAAATACCTTGTACAAAAGGTATATACATACCTATTATACATATATTTTATTTGGAAGAGTTTTTCAAAACTAAGTAAACGTTTGACTTGAACAAAATAAATTACAATAATTTTTCATACGTAGACATGTATATTAATCTGTTACTACAATTATTTATTAGTTACCATTTTTCATTTCAATATTTCTGCTTTGTATATATATTTGATATATCAGTAATCGTCTAGAGATTTCCAATCAATCATTGAACAAACGATTGTATGGAATATCCCAATAAATTAACATATTCTTTATTTTTATTTTAAGGCTGTTAGTGAATTGGACTTTCCAGTTAGTTGAGTCCATGATAAATTGTAAATAATATGACTGATTTTTCTTGGTACATTGTTAAAGGTAATTCTCTATGTATTAAAAAAATATTTGACAAAATTATGAAAAATCGAAGCAAGAAACTTATTTAATGTTGAAAAATACAGTGAAATTGTACAAAAATTTTGTAGATTTTTGCCCATTCATGTTTTATAGTGTGATATCAATAACTTGCCCTTAACATATTTAACATATTTCGAATTATCAGACATCTTCTGATAACTCGAAACTCTGTCAAGTCTGCAGTTTTAATTTTTATTATACAAAACATACTCTTATCATTATTTACCTATATATGATCAAGCACTAATTATGCAAGAATCATGTTTGCGCAAACGATTTGACAATGAATGTTACTTCATCCGCAAATAATTTGTGAATCAGCTCGAATCAGCGACGAGTTTAGTTTTCAAAACACATGCATCCTGATCATTTGATAATTAACATAATATGCTTAATAATCATTAAATATTCACACTTGTGGCTTATGTGTAACCCGAAGGTTCACACGACTAACTTAACAATGGCAAGAATATTATTTCAATTTATAATTTAGAAATTACTAGACCTTATGCCCGCGAGCGGTTTGAGTAATCGTAATTCGGTAAAGTTGTATATTTTTAAGTGATGAATCGCTAAATACAGAATCACGTTCTGTTAGGAAAATAGGTTAGAGTTGAGCTTGGTTAACAGGGTAAAAGTGTTTTGTCGTCTTTTTATTATTTTTAAAAATAACGGTGCTGATGTATCTAAAAGATAAAAAAAAAAAAAAAAAAAAAAAAAAAAAACATAAAATTTTTATGTAAAGTTTTATGATCCTACAATTTTTGTTTGAACCGTTTTTTTTTTTTTTTTTTTGGCATCGTTTAATCTTTTGACTGAACTATTTTCAAATATATAAAAACTGATAAAATTTTGTTTTTAGCTAAGTAATTATGTGTCAAATGAAGCTGATTCCATCCCAATATCGTTTTACTTTCCGATAATTAAAGCGAAAAACAATTCTAAATGTAAAAACACGTTCATATATAAATTTGAACCATTTGACTATATTGCACAACAACTGCATAGTACGAAATTAACAATCAGTTATTACCTTGAATTTTTCTATTGCACCATCCACCTTAAAGTTGAAAAAATGTTGTTATTAAGATTGAGCAAAAAGTTTTTTCTATGTAGAAACAAGCTTATCAAAATCAATTTTCCTGCTATAAAACTTTAATATTAATAACAATATTTGTAATATCTTTCGAACTTTGGTTTTTAAATGTCAAACTGTTACACAAAACTTTTTGTTTTATATTTTTAATATTTTACCAAGAACTAAAAAATAATTCAAATGAATTATAATTCATATAAACATAAACTCAAAACTTTTAATACAGTCAAAAAATTCTCAATAAAGTATTATTTTTGTTGTATAGGTAATCATTATTTATAAAAACCGCAGAAATATCTTTCAAAAATAGTAATTGAAAATCATATTGATGTTAATTCCGAGTAATATCTGCGATAGCAGAAGTATTGTGTTCAGAAATTAAAAAAATTTTCCTTCCGCGATTTGGTTTTTTTTTTTGTATTTGTCGTCGTTTTGAAACTTTCTAAAAAACATTTCTTGTCCGATGGTCTTGATTTTATGTGAAATACACTTACACGAACGCACATAGCTTCAAAACTACCTGACCAATATGTATAAATTTTTGGTAAAAAATAGTGGAGGTAATCGAGATGGTCTCATTTTTGAAAAATTAATCTATTATAGTTGCGGGTATGTAGCTTCCGAAACTATCTTCCTTTTTTCACTTAAATTGCTGATATTTTGTGAAGGATTAATCCGATTTTGATGCAATTTTAATGTATATGCGTGATATAGGTATACATTAGCAGTTTAATTGGTGCCACAATCGATTATTTAACGGATAAAACTTATAGCCAGTTTACTAAAACAGAGAATTTTGTGTTATGCAAATGTGGCAAAACAATTTTTTTTAAATCATACGTGTGGAATTCAATTTATTGTTACCATGGATATAAAAATACATTAATGATTACAGTTTGAAAATGTCTCAAACATGTCTTGTTAAATCCAAGCACTTTTTGTCTCTTAGGCAGTTTTTGAAAAAGCTCTAGATTTCGTATGAAAATTATTTTCGTGTTAAAACTTTCTTTAAGCAATTGATCATATCTTGAAAACTATACATTATAATATAAAAAAATTGATTACATACCAAAGTTTAGTTCTTTTATTTATGAAATCCAAATCAATAATAAAAATATACTATTCTTTAAAAAACATATTTAATCTTATTTAACCTTAAACTTAATCTTCAAAAAATAAGTATGCCCTGGAGGAATATCGGACATTTTCAATTTACGCTATTAGTCTAAAACAATTAACGCTATTAGTCTATATAATTATAATTCATAAAATAATAGGATATACATTGCATTTTTGTTTGGATTTGGACATTGATACTTTACTATGTTCCGAATGATTAAATAATTAACTCTGTTAATTGTTTTCTGCTTCATCTTTCTATTATGTTTGATAAGTTTACCGATTTAAGTCACGCTCTGAATTGAGTACAATTCATACAATCACACCAGTTATTTTCCAATTTCACTTCTATCACATGCATTTTCCTGTACGTCATAGTTTTATATCGAGGTAAAAATAATGGTCTCACAACAATAAAAGGGAATTATACACATTGTTTTTACAACACACATATACATCATATATATGTACGTTTGTGGGTTATATTTATGTATATTAGCCATTGTTGTAGTTTTTTTTTTTTTTAATTTTAATGAAAATATAACCAAGCTAACAAGGAAAAAAACCCTAACGTCTGTACTTAGCTCTTGTAATGTTTATATATAATAAAATAGTGCATTTGCTTTTGTCCTTAGTTCTTTTTTATTTTCTTTGTAAAAAGCGTGTATATTTTATAAAGAAAAACTTTATTAAATGTTTCTGTAAAATTTAACGCTGAACAAAAGAAAGTCAAGTTGGAGACAAGTTGTAACACATTCAAAAGGAAAAATTTGTAGATATATACGAATACATACATATACACATACACAAATTATTATTAAATGTAAGAAAATACAATTTTTGATGTACATATGAGGTTTTAAGCCAAGACCAATAACTTACTAGCTGGGTCAATGCAGTCTTCTCAAAATTATTATTTACTATAAATTCCGTAATTTCAATTAAGCATTGTTGGATTAGTTTTTTTATACTATAAATTTATATTTATTTATTTTATTTAAATTTATAAATTAATTATAAACCAGTTAAAATAAAACCTATTAATTTTTAATTCGACCAATGATGGAGTACCAATGCTAGTTTTAATGATAAGCATTCATCCTTCATCTTTAAAAGTTTAAAAGTTCACGAATTTAATCACACTTTTAACATATAACTTTTATATCTAATACACATCACCCAAATTTCCACACTAACTCTATTTGGTTTTGAGATATCTTAATGACGAGCAGTCAAACATAGGGAAATACATTAATTAGCAGATTCTATGCACAAAATTTTAATTGTGGCGTCAATATTTTCAAAACGTTACGAACGCTAGACTTAAATTTATATACTCTGAAATATTTTGCATATTTCGAGTATAAATATGAAAAAATTTAGTTTAGTTTTTGTAACTATTGAATAATGAAAATTTTATGACCTTTAATGTACTTAAAATTAATATCTGTGATTAGTACAAATTATCATTGATCATAATATTTAATTTTATAAAAAAATAAATGCACTTATAGAGTCCATTTATAAGTGAATTCTAAATTTCATGAGACGTTTAAAATGCTTAACATGGAAAATCAAATATTATAATAATTTTATTTTAAATTTTATTAATAATTTGCATAAAACATTCTAAATACAAGTAATTTTCGTATTGATTTTTGAATTCAGAAAAATTATATGATGTTTTATATATTTCCATTAATTCACTGAAAAAGGTAGAAGTAAATTAGTAATACAATAAATAGACACAGTTCTAATTAGCCTCAATCGCACGTGCAGTTTAATTTTACTCATATATTTTTTAAAGCAATTTATATTTACAATACGTCTAAAATATTTTTCTATTAATTTTTCTTTCCAGCATATATGTGTGAAGTACACCTTATTATATTTTTTCTGAAATTCTACGCTTTGTTGAATAGAAGCACTTAGTTCCTTAGTTATATTTTTAAACTGTCTTTTCGTTTGTCATTAAAATGGCTCCCAAACCGAAACAGACCAAGAATTGAATTTTATAATCGAGAAAACTCATTTAATTAAATTTTATTCATACATGACCCAGTTCCAAATGTAAGAAGGGAAAGAAAAGTTTAAGTGCAAACAACTTTTGTTTCTTAAAAATAAACAATTTTGCTTGACGAATATGTCATTAACACGAAAATATTAGTTTCCATTTGGGCATAAATGGCATAGTTTTCATTATTTATATTCTTCAAATTCCATCCTACAGGTTATTAATCAACACACTCAAGTTATTGTGTATATTAGCCTTTGACTACTTGGACTGGAAAATTATTGTTTCCAATCACGACAGCGACAGTTTTTCGATTACAATTATGGAGTCATTTGATTAATTTATGACACATACGGTTACCAGACATGCATGCGGACGGTTTCTGATGGTCTCCAGACCTATGTAATGTATCGAAAATCTGTTACGTGTTACATGTCACAAGACCAAGATATTCTAGGTCTTGCGATGTAACGATGTTCCTATGTGTTGTATAGAGTTCCATCTGTTAACCAAGCAGAGTACCTCCACTTTAAGTATTTGTTAATGTTGATAATTGCAATGCATTGTATTGTAATTTGTGCGTTCCACTGCATATATATTTAAATACAAATAAAATAAAATTGAATAATGTTTACGTATTGTCTTGTCAAATGTTGCGTTATTTAGTTCCCATTATTGGTTACCGCACCTAGCAACATCTTTTGATTCTATTTAAATATACCGACAAATTGATGAGCGCGATGTAACATCGTCGCGTATCAACTTTTATTACACGTCGGTGTTACGGGTTCACGTCCACACAACGGTTGCGTTACGGTCTTACGCTACAAGCAAATATATGGCATGTGTGTACACGGCTGTAGGACAATAAAAAATCAACACATAACAGATACTTAAAATTCAACAAAGGTTGTAAAGTTTATTATTTCAATCTTCGGATTGAATATAATTACTTTCTATCAAGCATTTAATAAACGGAAAAAATATCACTAAATTTGTTGTTGTTTCTGTATGAATATATCGTATAATAAAACATTTAAAACAAAGACAAGGATGGATAGATACATTATATATATTTCTGTCTTAATTAAGGTTAAACAGTCATCAGAGGCCATCAGCCTGAAAAATATGCTATGTACTATAATAATATGCTTCTTCTAGTTGTTACAATAGTTGCTTACTCAAAGAATAAGTCAAGTCTGTTTAAAAAAATGAGAGTATTCGATTAAGAATACGGTAGGTGCTAAGAATTCTAGTTGTAACTCAATGGTGCAACGAATAAACAACAAGTGATGTTATGACTGTTAACATTTTATTCATGTGCCAATTAGTAATGAGTACAATTGCCAATTCATAAACATTGTAGGAACAAACCATCTGTTAATTTCTTTCAATTTACGGTGTAAAATTTAATATTCATGTCGTTTAGCTAGTTTATTTTTGGTTTGTTCAACCGTCATCACAAATCTATGGTTTTGAGATTCTCATATCCATGTAAACACATCCACGATCTTTTATAAAAATATACCTCCAGAATTTCTATGTAGCTTCATTGTGGTTATTAGAAAAAATTTTCCCCTTACGCCGTGCCGTTTTCTCTTTCTGAATCAATTTACAAGTTTAAAATTGGTGGGAATCTCTTTTTTACATTGTAATAGGAGAAGTAAACAGTAAAAACTTATGCCTGTTTTCCGATTGTCGGAATTATCCTTACGATCGAAAATTTATTCCAGCATATGGTTATTAAGAAGATATAAGTCGATAGGGCGAGCTATAGCAAAGAACCATCGTCTCAATAAGATAAATATAAAATCGACTTATTCAGCGTAGATGTTAGATGGAAAAATGGATTTCCTACATTTTAATGAAATTTTTGTAGTAGTCGTTTTTTCGCGATTAATATCAAAAATAATCAATTTTAACCTATAGCACTCAAATCAACCTTATTTTAAATAATATATGCTATATTCAATCAAATTTTAAATCACATATCTAAAACTATAGCACTCAAACTAGTGCGCATACAAAATATTCATATCGGATGAACGGTTTAACGAGAAATAGTAAGTGCAAATACGAAAATCGACTTTAATAGCTATTTTTACGGAACGACTTAACCGGCGAAATTTGGATACTTGGCTCGAAACTTTTTAATATTGAATAGAGTATGGCAATTTGATAAGTTTAATAAATGGACATCAATTAATAATTCTTGCTAAGCATATTATTTATTTTTCTCTTCACACTTTTCCAAATTTGCTTCTGTTTTACCAGTTTATTGCTGTTAATTTTATTACAATTTTCTACTACTAATTTATTGTTCTTCCAAAAAATCAAAGAAATAAATGATGTTTCGATTAATTATTTTTAATATTTTTAAGTATTAATAAGAATCGAATAAAAATCACTATTGCGTAATGCGTATTTTATTTACTAGCTATTTAAGGAAGTTAGTAGCAAATACAATTTAACAAGGTATTTTAAATTCAACGGTCTTTGAATTTTACCTACAGGCTATTAAAACATAAATTAAAAGCAGGAAACGCGCAAAAGTAAAAAAATATGTTTTTTTTTTTCAGTAGAGAAAAATTAAAATTTACTACACATTAATTAGTAACATTATTTACAGTTAAAAAGTGATTATCCGTGTATTTTACATTTCCCATACCATATAAAAATAGACACGAAGAAGATATAGAATATATACATAAAAAAACACCCCAAAGGAGTGGTTTAATGTAAATAAAAGATATTTTAAAAATTGCCTTTTTTCGTTTTACAATTTTTTTATTTATATTATAAGGAAACAAATTAACAAAATTACTGTCATTCTTTTGTATTGTATAGTAGGGATGTTCCCATCATGTATACATTATATACCTAGATAATATATATATATTAGAATGCACCTTCAGGGTTAACCAAAATTATTGTTATGTCCTGTGTGTCTTCTTAATGTTACAGGTACATAAATAATATTACACACATTACCTATTACGACTTCTATACAATATGTATACTCAATATCACGAACTAGTTTCTTTTTTTTTTACATTGATACCAAAGTATCAATGTAAAAAACCATGGTTAAACCGAATTTAGATAACTGAATTTAATACAGAATTTGAAGCAGCAATTTCCAGATTAAAAATTAGGTTTTTAATACTCGGCATTTATTGTATTTCAATGTATATTTATTTTAGCCTAATGTTTAATTCTAGCTAATATTGACCGCGGAAACAATATTATGGTATAGGAGTTCATAGAATCACTTAATTTAGCCCATTTTCACTTGTCAGGACGTCTGCCTGCAATTGATGAATTTTTCAACGTTTATATCATAGAAGAAAAATTAAAAAAAAAAAGAAATTATTAAAAATTTTGTTTGAAACAATTTTTTTTGTTAAATGGTTTGATTCGCCTCAATTTTAGCTCAAATTTATCTAATAAACCAATATACAAGTTATATATGTTGATATTATATTATTGATATACAGAGTTATTTTTTTAACAAGACCGTTTGATTTATTTTGTAACAGATAGTGTGATGATAAAAAGAATTAATACGTATTAAATATTTTTCAGTCGTGTAAAAATGATGACCCTCTTTTAAAACCAACTTACAGATTGTCATGCCTTACGATATATCATTTTTAAGAATTTTCTACACTGAAATCAATGATGCCATCAAATTGTGCTCAAAAATAACTAAGTTATGGTACAAAGTTAAAATTAATTTGTCAGTTTCACTATCAAAAATCACACACACAAACAACCAACCACCCACACCTACTATTTTATTTTTTTATAAGTATATGAATAGTAATTATTTTTTCGTTTCTTATAATCTTTATTCACATTGTTTATGGTTTATTTGCTTCTTTTTTTTAATTCATAACTTTATTTTAGATATAATTTGCATGTGTAATTTGAATTTATTATTATGATTTTTTTTTTGTAATCGTATCTGAATTTTGATATTTTGTTACACATTTTAATTTAATTTTTATATCTTTTGTGAAAGTATTTGTGTTTTTTTTTTTTTTTTTTTTTTTGGGAACTTCATAAGCCTATTGATAAGCAAGTCAATAAAAATAACTTACAAAAACCTCCCGCTGAGAATTTAATTATTAATTAAATATTATTTTAGATTTTTTAATTATCGATAACTTTTATCAACATTTGATTTTTTTTACGTATTTGTCTAGATTTTCCTGAAATTATAATTTACCGTAATTTTCCGATCATCATAAGAGAGAATAATTTTTTTGTTTAAAACATGGTCCAAAGGACCAACTGAAACTTTGGCTATAAGTCCGTATGCTTTTGAGGACCACTGTCTTTGTAAACTAATGATTAACAGTTATCTAATTAACCATGATTTTAAACATTAAATGATTATTTGTTCCAATTTCTTTTACAAAACTTTGGACTTTTGTTTTTATGTTTTCTTTCCTATCTACTTCTCTAGTAACTAACTAGAAAATATCTTTTATTCGATATATATATATATATATATATATATATATATATATATATATATATATATATATATATATATATATATATATATATATATATATATATAACTTTTTTGCAACTTAACTATTTAGCCGTAGAACTTTTTTATCTAGAAAATCTGATAATTGTATAATTGTACCGTTATTTTTCGTGAAGCATACACAAGCTGAAAATTGACGGCACCTGGTTTCGGAACGTATCGGAAAAAAAGTTATTCTTCAATTCGAAGCTTGTGGGTCGAAAATAATAGCGGGTCCAAATAGAAAATGGGTTATGTTTAGCATATTCGTAGAGGAAAAAATATTTATAACTACGCAATACACAAATTTGTAGAGATATCTTTATAAGCAACATATGCTTATGTTTACGGTTGCTAGGATAGTCAACCATTCCTAAGGTATGAAACTCAGATCAGCAATAACAGCCTACGTTTATGTTTTAAATGCCAAGTATGTTTTCTTTTCAATGAAATTTACGATACTCACCAAAATGTCAAATCTTTAAACTTCAAGCTTTATTTTCATAATTATTTTCTTTAAACGAAACTCATAGCTGTCTTCATGATTGCGAAAAGCGAAATTGTATATTTAAGAATCCATTTATATTCTATTCTATTGCATTTCTGTCGTATATATAGAGATTATTATATTTTTCTTTAACATATTTTTTCATTTAATGAATTTTGTTGTACCTTTAAGCGACCGTCTACCACTAGTAAACACATTTTTTTTTTTGGTTTATTTTTATTTTTTATTAGTTGGTAAAAAATTCCTATTATCTAAGTCTTTTTATAAAAATTAATTATTTTTAATTTTAATATTGCGACTGTCTATTTCATATGTTGATTGTTTATGGCGTATTTTTAGTGTGTTTTTAAAAAATTTTATTTTTAATTTGTGTTCTTTAATGAATGTAAAGATCGCAATTATTTTATGTAATAATATACAGATGTGCGGATAACAGGAACAAGTTTATACAGGTACAAAATAAAAATTTTTTTAAACAATTAATTTATTTCTTGATAGTAGAAAATATATTCCGATGTGGGACTCATTTAATAAAAATATTTAATATAAAGCAAATGAAACATTTGGTGTAACTTTTTCATTACAAACTAGCGACTTCGAACCTGTTGAGCTTTATAACGACATTCTAATTAAAAATTATTAAATCACTGTGTTTGGCAGAAAAAAGCGGTTGTAATCGCCGAATATCGAACTATGCAGTTCTCGGTCAAGGCACGATCAAGTATGCGAATAATATTAAAGCCCTTAAAACCGCGTCGATCGCCGCCAAGAACGTAAAAATCGGTTGATTGATTCGAGAGATATCGTTAACGAAATATTCGGTAACAAGTGTTCTTTTAACATCAAAGCTCAAAAACTTAATTTTTAGCTCAAAAAAGTGTTAGTAACATTTTACTCTTTCATAAAATTTATTCATCAGCAATTACTTCACTTCACAATTGAAGGTTCTCGACTTTTAAATAGTAATTATCATGAATTACCGATGATTCTAACTGGAGATTTTATTGTTAATTTTCGCTCTCAGGAATCTCAGCCGTTAATTGATTTTTTAGAAGAAAAATTTGATTTATCTATGAATACTTCTCGACTTCATTCAACAACGCGTTTCGGTACAACGATAGATGCTGTATTTTCAAGAAAAGTAGCAAATTTAGAGAGTAATATTAATATAACATTTAAATAATCTTTGTAAAGCACATGAATAATAAATATAATTAAATTATAATATAATATTTATTTATTTAAGTTAATATTTAATCATTTCAGTGATATATGTCGTCAACGCCAAAGAAGTTTTACTTCAATCGCGCGTAAAGGTTACACGCACAAACTTTTTTTTTTTTAAAACTGTTGAATTTTTCATTCACTTTGCTATTCACAATTGATCCGTTTGAAAATTTGGAAATAAATAATCCTAATTGATTATGATATTTGCCACTAGCTGGCTTATAAGTCAACAAGCGTGTAGTATATGACATATACTTACAACCAATCAGAATTATTATTTTTAAATGGCGGAAACTACACAGACTATAGTAAGCGTTACTTCCGTCAGAAAAAAAAATCTGAGTTACTCCCTAGTCGCGCCTAAAGAAGTTTTACTTCAAAAACATTGTAATATGTTAAATTTTAAGTGCTTAGGTATGAAATTAGCGGGAAGTTGCAGAGATGGCCTTTAGGGTCAACCGTTTTCTAAATTATTTTTGTAGTTTTTCGATGCCTTTTTACTTCTTAATATGTTTGGAAATTGTTTTACAGTAATGACCTATAAAATCCTTTCATAATTAAACATAATTCCTACGGGGGAAGTGTTTTTATTTCATCCTTTTGTATTTATTATTTTATGCACTCGGAGAGAGGGCCAGTAAAGATTTCAATATATTTTCCATTTTTCTCTATACTTAAACAGAAAGATCTATCATTTTATTAAGTTGTAATATTCTATTTTACATGATAAATGCTTTATTATTTTTTTGGCAAAGAGTGACCTATAAAACTTCAGTCTGTGAACTGCTGAATCTCTGCAACAGTGTTACGAAGAAATTGTATACTTTATGGAAATGCTTAAATATACACATTGGTGTATATTTAAGCATATACAGACTATGTACTATTACTCAAAAAAAAAAAAAAAAAATGGAAATCTGTAATGTGCTTTTATCTTTATCTTTGGTTTCGTTTATCTGTAATTCGGTTTAATAAAAAAAGATTTCGAATAAATACAATTGGTTAAAACTGTTTAAATATTATAGGGAGAGGTGTACTTTCGCGACGATATTTGATAGTATCGAATGTGAATTATCTAGCCTACCGAGATTAAAACTTCTGGAAAATTATATTCATGCAACATATTTTCGAACATATAAATAAAGGCTTTTCAGTTAATGATGAATAATTATAAAATTCAAGAATTTTCGATAATCTATTGTGAAAAGAAAGTCTTTCAAGTTTAGGATTTTCTGTTTACTAGCAGGGTCTGTTTGCTTCAGCAGAGAATTGTTTCAAAAATAAAATGAAATTCTGAATTAAACACCCACATGATATAAGACACGCATAAAATTACATTAAGATTACAAATATATTCACATTATGCGAGAAAAAAAAACATTCTATGTTAGATATATTTGTAATTCTTATTATATCAAATGTTTCTAGTAAATATTTAATCCAACTTGCCATGGTACAACTGATTTATGTTTTACGATAAATACATAGCAGGCCAAAGCAATATAACTACTCTTAAAAGGAAATAGATGATGTGTAACTTACATTTAATAGGTATTGTTTCCACGTTAAGGTGTTGCAAAATTCATTTTAACTTTTGTAGCGTACAACATGACAAGTTGATTTTAACAGGTTGACTTTCTATAAATACTTAATACTTTTTTTGGAGTATATTCTTTAAAAATATATTTTGAAAATAAGGACATTTTTTTATACAATATAAAAATCAGTTGTATAACAAACTTTTTATTCTTGAAATATACTTTTTATTTGATAGGATGAAAGTCGGAGTCAAATTCATTGAAAGTTAAATATTATGGGTTTTAATATTTTTCACGACCCGTCAATTTGGATGGTTCTTGAAATAATAATATTAAAATAATTTTAGGGAACTTTAGTTTGTGGATATCCAAAATTTATAGTTTAAAGAAATAAAAGTTTTTGTGTTTTTTTTTTTTGCGCCAATATTTGTCGAAACACGTTTTGGTATTTTTATTAAGTAAAATATTTTTATAAGAAATATAGTGTAGTAAACAATAGCCATTTAGACAATTAGGGTTGCGCTAAATCTAACTTAATGAGCATGGTGTTATTCGACCCAAAAAGACAAGCTTGTAGAAAAATTGGAGACCCACACAAAAAATTGTAAAATGTATAAAAGCGTATTAAAAAAAGTAAAGGGCTTCCTTCGTATTTCTAGAAATGTTGCAGATATCTGAAATTTAAAAAAAAAAAATAAATAAATAAAATAAAATATATATTTAAGTGAATAAAATTTACAAAAGAAACACTTTATTTATATTATTTGTGGAAGTAACTACTAATTAGTATTAATACTCTGGATTAAGAGTGAATATTACTAAAGAGAGCTCTTTTCGAATCTTTTCGATGTCGATTTTTTGCCCCGATTTCCTTGATCAAAATATTTTTTTTAAATTGTATAAATACGTATTCATCAGTATAAATTATCTGATCGTTATAATTTTCTGACGAGATGTTATTCGTTCCTATAAATTTGATGAAGGTTTGCAAACCAAGCAAAACGTCACCAAATTAGCAACGAGTAACAACTCCTTGAAGAAGTATTACAATTTATGCTGCTGATGACTACTTTGTAGCCTGAATACGAATTTATAAAATATAAAATCTAGAAAAAAAATTTAAAATTTATTTGAATTAAGAGTGATGAAAATGGGGTTCAAAACTGGTTATCAGGCCATCGCGGTTAACATAGGGCTCGAAATAAAAATAAAAAATTAAATAAATAAATAAATATATATATATATATATATATATATATATATATATATATATATATATATATATATATATATATATATATATATATATGCGTGTATATATATGCGTGTACATAGTAGTGTGTATATTAAGCCACACCTCTTATTATATATGAATGTTTTTTTTGTATTTCATGTATTATTAATGCATAATCTTAATAGAATTTTCCAATCCTTCTCTATATAAACTATAAGAGTGGCAAATTTCATACTGCTCTGTCCGTCCAATTTTCGTCAACAGGTGTAAAATTTTTCTTCATGTAATATAGATTTACGCCCCTGAGTTGAAAGTTTTAAAATTAGTGCAATATTTCCGGAATGATTATTTATGTAATTTTGCCACTATAAGAATCTTTAACGAATATCTTTAACAGTTCTTGAGATTTCCCTTGCTTTTTTTACTAAACTTTTTATACCATTTCCAACAGTTCTTTTGTGAGGATCCCCAATTTTTCTTCAAGTTTTTAGATTCCATTTTAAACCGAATAATACCATGATTTTAATTTTCGATTTTAGTGAATTTTAATTTTCTAAAACGACACTTGTTAACTCGGCTAAAAGTGCACAAAACAAATAAAATTTGTTATTTGACTTAAATATTTATTTTTCCTATCTTCTATATAGGTACAAATGTTCAAACAACTCTCATTCATATTTCTTCAATAATCTAATGACTGAATCGTTATAAATCACACCGTATTAGAGATACCACTATACAAAAGTACATTTTACCATTTCAGTCTCCATCACATCTTATAGATAGATGTACATAATATATATTTAGAGACGGAGAAAAGTTGGAAGTATATTGACTATTTTATTCGAGTTTTGTAAGAGAATCGAATAAAATAAAAATACTACAACCTTTTTACAGAATTAGATTAACATTTCTTGATGTTTATGGTTAAGAGATGTATAATATGTTTTGGTCTTGAATGAAGATGTGTATTTAATCTACAGAAATATTTTTACGTTTTTCTAATGTATGCAATTGATTAGAATTTTAATAAAATCTAGATACATAATATTTGATGGGGGAAAAAAATAGAAAGTAGAAATATTATAATACTTATAAGAAAGATAAAATAAACAAGATATTTTAGGCCGGAAAAAAAAACAAAACTCCAGAATAGAAAAAACAATTTTATAAAATCCAGGTATAAAATAATTTCGTTCAAAATTCTTGAATTTTTTCTGTGAATATCTACGAGTTTTTAATATTCATTTATGTCCAAAATAATTCTAATTTCTTCTGATCTTATATTAAAAACTAGTAATTGTGTTTCCTACTGTTAGGATCAGATTTAATTATTTCTTAACAAGTTATTACACAATCGAACATCTAGCCAAGTTAAATGATTCCAAACTTTACTAATTTCGAAGAATATCTCTTGATCCATTTTCGGCTGTCATATGTTGAATCAAATTGTATGGAAATTAGACTTAACAATTTCAGTTTTAAACTGTTGAAATCTGAAAAATATGGAATATAATTCTTTCTAATTTTTTGCAAAAAAATTTATACTTATATAACAGTTATAACAGAATAATAAACACAATAATAATAAAAAAAAAATTTGAAATTGACTGGTGCAACAAAAGAAGTACGTGATTCGAAGAAAATAGAATTTAAACTTTTTTCTTCTTCTCTTTGTCTTGCTACTCCTGCCTTTCCCTTCCCGACTACAATGCGGAAATTGACCTTTTTTGAAGCATATACAGTTATTTAAATAAGTGGCCGTCACTGAAAAGTTCAACATTAGTCTTGAAGCTTGTGCCGGTAGGTATGAAATTGATTTTACTGAAAAAAGTATTACGTATGACAGTTTACACAGGACAAATAAATAACTAATGCACAACATCCTATTTTGGTTTAAATTACATAATGTGCGAAGCAGTTAGATCGATCACGTAGGCAACTACCCGAATCGCTACACATCAAATATTTGGAAGATGAGCGTTAATCAGCCTAAACTCGACCATATGAAATCGAACATGAAAGCAGCAGGTAAAACTTTGGTTCCTTATTAAACTGTAAACTCTGGTAAAGAAGACTAAAACCAGAAAACTTAGCCCTATTTATGTCATCTTGAAATTTAAAGTTTGAATGACGTGTATGTTTACAATGGTGGTAATATTACTTTTTCTGATATTTTTTAATGTTTTCCGAAAAATATACAATATACTTGTTTTCAATATTGATAAATTGAAGTTTTGAATAAATATTTATCAGTATCATATGTAAATGATTTATTTTTTATTATGTTAATTTTCATCATATTTTTTACAAGTCTTCAATTTAGCGCGCTTGTTAAATTTTACATCATTGGCCGAGAGGGATATATGACAGCACGATTTCAGGAGTTAATTATTGTGATAAAAAATTGTAAAATAATATAATGAATCTGAAATTGCTTACGATACAGACTTTTTGTTACAATTTCCTCGATGTGAATTTGAAAGTATTTAAAAAGTCGAAAAAAGTACCAAAGTTAGATGTTAAATCCTGTCTCGATTACAATTATCAGTTTTTCTAAACATGAGACATCAAGATAAAACCAATAAATTGGAGAAAAAAATTATCTTGTTTTCAAACAACAATTGTTTATTCACTTTTTAATTTGGTTTTGATATTCCTACATGATAAGCGTTTATTTATCAAATAATGCTTACCAGAATAAATATTTTAATATTCATAATTTTTTTTTTGAAAATTTGTTTATTAAAAAAGATACGTTATAGCCACTACAGTCATTAACAGTACAATCAAAAATAATATCTAAATTAATTCCAGTATAATAATTCTTACTTAAGTAATATATGTGTGAATAATTCTAAGCTCTGGCTTTCTGACGTTTCAACCAAATTAATCAATTTTCCTTTATCGGTCTGTCCGTCGATCTTCTATCCAAAAATCAAAAAAATACATACAGAGCTTAAATTTAGATGGTGTATTCTAAACCTTAAAAGGAAAAAACAGAATCAGTACATTGGTTTCGATTGAATCCTACCACAACTTTTAAACTATAGTAGTTTGAAGACAAGTTCTAACACATCAATTTTATTTCAAAAATTTTTCGGTAACTCTCTTATATTTGCTACAATTACAGCTCAAATATTGTATTTTCATGAAATGAACTCCTATCTGCACTGGTTTCACTAATAATTTTAAATAAATTTAAAATATTACGTATGGAATGATTCTGGGTATTTTAATTATTTATATATACTTTGTTTTTCGAATGTTATTAAATGTTTCTGCTACTTGACTTATTAAATGTTTCTGTCACTTGACTTAACGGGGGTTTATTTTACAGACAAAAAATCATTAAATATGATATTAATAAGTCTATGTTATATTTAGAATATAAAACAAAGGTTGATAAAACAATTTTTCTCGAAAAGAATTAGCAATAAAATACTACATTCTTATACGACTTGTAGAAAAAATAAGGTACATTGAATCATAAAAGAAGAATTTTTTCTACTTAAATATAAAAAAGCATTAAGACTTAGTTAAAAAAAAAAAAGTATTATAAAAATTCCTTGAATTGTCAATTAGTGAAAATCACAATTCTCAACTACAAAATGTTTATTTCCAATTTATATACATATATATATATATATATATATATATATATATATATATATATATATATATATATAGTTTTTTCATTCTTGTATACAAAAATTATATGACAAAAAAAATTACCTATTTCTAGTAAAATAAAAAAATTGTTTCTTAAAATCAAAACAAATACCAAAAGTATACTTTTTATTGGTATATCAGACTTATTCATCAAAATTTTTTTTCTATTTTTGTAAAGGTTCACAAAAACAACAAATAAACAAATAAAATACTACATTCTTATACGACTTGTAGAAAAAATAAGGTACATTGAATCATAAAAGAAGAATTTTTTCTACTTAAATATAAAAAAGCATTAAGACTTAGTTAAAAAAAAAATTCCTTGAATTGTCAATTAGTGAAAATTACAATTCTCAACTACAAAATGTTTATTTTCAATTTATATACATATATATATATATATATATATATATATATTTTTTTCATTCTTGTATACAAAAATGATATGACAAAAAAAATTATTTCTAGTAAAATAAAAAATTGTTTCTTAAAATCAAAACAAATACCAAAAGTATACTTTTTATTGGTATATCAGACTTATTCATCAAAATTTTTTTTCTATTTTTGTAAAGGTTCACAAAAACTATAAAATTTACTGATTCATTAAAGTATTTTCTAATTTAAAACTGGTAGACGATATAAAATTATTTATTGCTTTAAATTTTAACAATAATTTATTTTATTTATTATTTTTTTTTTTTTTCGTTGGTATTTACGTTTGTATTTTATACAGAAATAACTTTGTGCCCCAAATATGCTGTCGACACTTTAAAATATGTGAAAAATTGAGCCAATACAAACAAAAGCACGGAGAATAATATTTTCAAATAAGATTTTTCTACATCTCACATTCAATTACTAAATTTTCATCATTAAGTTTAGATTTTTTGCAAGCAAAAACGTGCAACCTAAATGGTAAGATATGAAATTAACATCTAAAATCGGCTATAAAATATAAGAATATTTCCCATTATTTAATTAAGAAACTGTTTTGCTATACAAATAACTTCTGAAAATCATCCAAACCTGTTTAAAATACTTAATTTATACGATTTCGATGGGTATTGATACCATAAAATTTTGCGGTTTCCTTAGGCAATTTCAATTTTTCAAATTTTTAGATCACTGCATCCATTAATCATTATTCCGTAATGTATACTATGGTAGTTTTGTAATTAGAGACTAGACAATTGCACTATGCTACTTTATTATCTGCTCTTTCATATTCGAAGCTTATTCAATCGTTTAATAGAATATTCGAGATCAAATTTATGTAATATTATATAAAAGTTTTGTTTTTGAAAACAACCAAATTCCAAAATTTTTTATTTCAATTAATATTGGATTTACTTCTTGTACGCCCTTAATATTTTATTAAGCTAATATTATATTTAAATAATTATTCTAGAATTTTATTCATAATTTACATAAATAAATATTAATTGTTTTCTTATATAATATTCAAAATTCAAATAAATAAATAATTCTTTGTTTATTTTAAATATTGTCACTTTTTTATCCTTAAAATGAAATAAAAATGAACAAGGGTTTTATTTTAAAAAAAGTTAAATTGGAACTGGTTCCGGAGCAATACTTGTAAATTGTAATCTCTGAAAGTCAAATCTCTATTAATATGATTAAAAGGATTTAACAAGCCCGTCTTTCAAATACTTTTTCTATCCAAGTTCTGGGAAATTGCACGAAAATCAGCATGCTGCTGGGCAAGTAAAAGTTTAGTTTATATAGGATTCTAGCCAACAGCCTTGAAAAAATCACTTCGGTATAAAACCAAGCAACCGTGTAACTTTTTTATTATTATTCCTGACAAATTTATATTTATATTTACATGGGAGATAATTTCGGTTTCCAACAAAATAAAATTGAAGCAAAGAAATAAACCAAAGAATATAAATTTGTATTTAAACTTTTTTACTTCACTCATGCACTTCAAAAGGCTCGGGTGATGAATATACAAATAAATTATTGATTTATTACCAACAAATTTGTCACCTATTAACATTAGGGTTTGAAACACACAGTACATTTACTTAAAATTTTATCTCATCAAAATTTTATTATTATTTTATGTGTTTTTAGATAGTGTATATACACAAACTTACAAATAAACTTTAAATCAAACTTGACCTTTTATTTTAAGTGGAAAATGTTCTATACACACCACATTTTCTCCAAACGATACTATATACACCACCATCATGCTTTGCTACTCCAATTTAATATCTTTAATATCTTGAATATGATCGTCTTTTATATATTCTAACGAGTTAAACGAAAACAGAAAAACCTAGTTGTGATGAATACAGTATCGAAGAGCTACACCAATAACTTTCTAGTTTATTTAGTCTCATAGTAGATTTCAATTCATTTCTTTAACATCCATGTGAAATTATTTACTCTGATCAGTTTTTAATTTTTTTGTTTTGAAAAAAAAAACATATCTCTTGTAAGATTTATCAACAAATAATTTTTGTTTATAATTACCATTTTTAATAACAAAATTACTATTATTTTATATATCATGAATTGTTGAATAATCTGTAGTGAAATATCAATTAAAGAAAGATATTTCGGAAAGTACTTAAGTTTGTAGTTGTTATTTACCAATAATGAATTCTTGATAATTCAAAAAATTTTTAAATGTTACCCAAATAACTATGATTTGAGACTCAAAGCAGCTTTGGTTAGTTTTAACTTTTAAATGTTCCTAGTATAATAAAGCATTATAAAACATTTACTAATAGTCGGTATTTTTTTTCTTCTTTTTATTACGAGTCTGTTGCAGGATTTGTACGATCTGAGACTAAAATAATGTCCACAATAAGTGAAGATATATGGTAAATTCGCAAATACATTCGCATAGTCATAAAATTATAAGATAGTTTAAAATTTTGCTTGGTTTCTCACAATTAATTATATATTATTTATATTTTTCCAATGTATAAGTCAAGGTTATCTAAAACGTAAGAAAAATTTATTTATATTTGGATATTTATTAGTTTTTGAAGGAAACTGAAGACAAAGGCATCGTTCAATCCTAAATACGATACACAGATTTGATAATTTACACTTAACATGTCATTGCTATGAAATGAATCCGCTTTATTTCGTTCTAAGCTATCGCAAATTTTTTGTTGTGTTACTCAAATAACGAAAATTTTAATGTTCATCTTTTGTCAAATGATTCTAAATTGTTTGATTAATTTATTAATAAATTAATTGATTAATTCCCAGTGAAAAGTATTTACTGCAATCGATTTTCGTGTTGCGAAATTGTAATAATATTTTCGGGAAAATAACAACAACTTACTATCAAATAACATTCAAATACTAACGTTTAATTTCAATGGTTATAAGATGTTTGTAGGTAAATAATAATTTATTTTATTTTCGTTACATAAAAATCTATTAAAATATCTGTTTACGATTTAAAAATCCATTTTGAAATCTTATGTTTGTGTATATTAAACGTCATGGTTTTTATTCAATATATGATTTATTTTTCTATATCTTTCCACAATATCTTCTACAGACTTTTTATCTGACATTTGAGTATTCTTAACAGTTTATCGAAAACTTATACCTTTTTTCCAACAAAGAAGAATTTTCAATATAATAAAATAAATTGAATATAGTTCTTTGGAATAGATTTTGAATGTGCAAAAATTTTTTTTTTTTTTTTTGGTAATGAATACAAATATTTGTTTGGGATTACTTATTAATACGAAGGTAACAGATAATTATCTAAAGGTAATTAAAATTATGAGTTTATCATCATTAGAAATATATAAACACAAAATCGTGCACCTGCTTGATCAGTTAGGAATATATTTTATAGGGATTAGATTTTTTAGAAGTCTTTATGAAGATTTTATTTTATGATATCTTTTATTCAATACAATTGAAAATGTATCACTTATATAATTTTAATTAATAAATTTCCTTCTTTTTTAATACAAATAAAAGGATGTTTCGATAGACTTTACTTTATTAATACAATAATATATTCTCAAAAACATAGTTTGCTTTTTAAAGATTGCGTAGGTTATTAGAAATTTTGGCATGCGTATGAGAGAGAAAGATCCAATACACCACATAGTAGCGTTCAATTTTAGATTATTTAAGACCAATTTCCATGTTGGCTCAAAGATAATCGTTACAAATGAAACAAAATAAATAACAAATAATTCTTATTTATTCAAATAACGACATTATAGAAACTTTAACTGCCCCAATGTACTTACAAAATCATGTTTATAGGATTATTCGAAGGTATCCACCAACAGATTTTAATATTTTAAGGTCAGATATATTTAAAATATCTATAGCGCAATTAAAATATGTATGACAACCAAAGTTTATGCATATCTTGCAGTTTTCTATTCAAAGCCTCACACTCCACGTGTTATTACATATGACACATATTCTTATATCATCTACTTTCTTAATATTCCACCTAAAACCATTCACTCAGATATATAACACCTTTAGCGTAGAGATCAAGCATCGTGAACACACTTAGGCTTTTTTTCTAATACCCTTCGAACATTCCACCAAAAAAAATCGAATAGATCACTCGTTTGGTTGATATTTTATTATACATTTAATAAATATCAATCAGTCCTGTTCCCTTCAATAATTCGTTGACTTATTGACCCGTCAATTATACACGTTATTTGCAGCCCTTTTTAACGCTGATTATTATTCTATTGCGATAGATTATAGCTTTTTTTATACCGATATATTCAATACTCTTAGTTACCAGTTCTAAATTAACTGCTGAACACTGGTGTTGGACTGATGAATTATTTATTGATTAAATATTACGTCTTTATCAAACTTGTTTCGTCTGAAAGTAAATTAATTTCCTGAATTGCGTTGCGTTTTAATAGCCAACAAGAATTAATGTATATACAATATTTAAAGCATCTGTTAAAAACAATGTTTTGTCTAATAAAATTCGTGGTACGACATTTGTCAACCATTAGCAATTGTTGTAGTAACTTGAAAATTTTTATTACGAATCACATTTCAAAGGAACGGAAATATAAATGTGGTAAGAGCACAATTAAATACCTATATATCTTGATATAAATAGATTACGCTACGATTTGCTTGCGCTTCCACTATTTTTTAAAATCTATTTAGTTATTTATTTTCCAAGTTGGAATTAAATATTGGTTTTGTAAAATGATTTATCGAGGGAAATATTTGAGAAGTATTGTACTTATGTCTCTAGATAATTCGGAAATCAAAATTTTTTAAACGGATTTAAAAAAAAAAAAAAAAAAGTATTAGAAAAATACTAAAATTATTTTATACTAGCTGGCCCGGCAAACGTCATTTTGCCATATATTTCTATTCAATATCAACAAGTTTAGTTACATATTCTTTACAACTTTCATCTATTTCTTTATACTGAAAGTTAAGGAAAATCAGAATAAATAATGATATTAATTTATATTTTAAAGCATACGTTGCGGTGACAATTGATATTACATCGTTTGCATGCAAAATTTGAAGCAGATTGGACAAAGGAATCCCATTGTCCTATACAAACTTAGCCTCCGCTTTTCATCCCCTTATGGGCAGAATTTCAGAAAATATTTTCTTATAGGATGCCCGGTTATATATACACTCATGCTTGATGAGGGACACTCGGTTCTTCGTGAACACGTACTTCGTATACTTGATGAAAAATAATATATGGAACTCCAGAGTCACGAATGGCTCCGGTTATACTTGAGCGATGCGATATGCACACTTTTTATAGAAAAGAAGAGATAAAAATTTTATTTTGAATTTTCAAATTTAGATTTTGGTTTCCATGGAAATGATACTAATAGGATTTGTAACATTCTTTTAGTGAGTATTTACAATAAAAGGCATTTTTGGGGTGGACATCCCTTATCACTTAAGGGTAAAAAAACTAGCTTATAGCCTATTTCGGGACCTACCGAATATACACAAAAAATTACATAAAAATCGGTCCATCTGTTCTTTAGTTATAAGTGATGTAACTAACACAACTTTGTTTTATTTATATAAGATTTATGGAGCTTTAATAATAATGATGGTCAATTTTATACGAAAATATTGTACTGTCCATTTGATACAAAATGTCACATACAAAACTAAAAAATAATATTTTAAAAAAACATTTGAACACTACAAAAAAAAAAAAAAAAAAAAAATTTTCTAACAATATTTGTATATATATATATTTTTTTTAAATAATAATTTAACACCTTCCATGGTGACCTTCCATATCACGCCTATACAAAAATTCCGTTCTCTAACTCCAGTTTTTCTTTAAGCGCCGTGCTATTGAATCGACAGCTATCAAAACGTAGAGCATTTAAAACCTGTTTGTTTATGTTTTTGTAAGTTTACAGAAAATTTAATGTTACTAGACAATTGAAATGTGCACCAGATCGTAAATTGATTGTTCTAAAACATGTGTCGAAAATTGTAAATATAGTATTTTATCAAATTTTTCTTACCAAACAGTGATTTTTCATTAATTAACAAAAATGAAAATGAAGGTACGTTTAAACGGAATATTCACCTAGAGTCGTTACGATCGGAAATATATCTTGAGAATAACGGTGTCAAAAGCTTCAATATAAACTCCTGTATATTTCAGTGTCAAATCTCATCTTAAAATTGAAATAAAAAATATTTGAATAAACAATTTTTTATACAGCTAATAAAAGTTTCATTACAATTGGACAACAATTTTAATACAATTACGTGTTTGAATAATAAAAAAAAAAAAAAAAAAAACCAAGTTTTTTGTGACTGTGTTTTGCTATTGAGAAAATAAAAGCAAACGTAACACTACGCAATACTGGTAAATGATAGTATCTGTCTGGATATTTAACCCATATTATAGTATGCTAAAATATTTTTATATTATTTTTATAGGTTTCTATAATACTAGACTTGTCAAAAAAAAGTTCTTAGAAAATATATTGTTCAAACCTATTATGTAACAATTATCATTTAAGACGAAACAATAGAATTCTTTATGTTTAACTATTTTTAATAAGGAAGGAATTGAAGAAAATATAATTTCGGATCCAGATATAACAGTGGTAGATGTGATCTTAGTGATTGGTTAACGAATTTATAAAAATAGCTCGAGAGTCTTCAAACATGTTTATTGATTTTTTACTAATTTGCTTTACCAAATAATACTTAATGATTTTCCAAGTAGATATTATTAGTAATGCGCTAATGCGTGTATCAAGTTTTTGTATAACCAAATAAAAATCGAAATTACAAGATGAATTAACTCATGCACTGACTTTATATTACTGTTTTTAATTTTTCTTTTATAGAGATGACAATAAATAGTGTTTCTTTTGGCTTGTATGGTTTAATTTTGAGTTTTTTTAAATGATTTTGATGATCGAAGCTAAATTTTGTGAATACATCTAGTATCCATACACACGCTTAAATATTAAATCAAAGTGTAATATTTTATATTTATGAAAATACCTCATTATAATTCCTATTTTAACCATCGACATGCTGATGAAAAAACATCATGATTGTGACCACTCTTTAGATAGAGTGAAAGTGATTGTGCATTCAATACCTGTCTCTTTTCTGTAGGTTTTTTGCATTGATATACTGATATATTAAACTATACTATAGATAGACTACTGGCCTCTTGATCGCTTTATCTTTTTCTTCACAAATCAATAACGAACGATCACACCATTCTTATCTAAGACTATGATTTTAGCCGATAGTTAATATTTCATTGCATGAAAGACAAAAGAGAATAAGAAGCGTTCAGTGATGTTAATCTCTACTAATATTTTACCAATAAATTGTTCGTTATAGTTTGAACTAGTATATTTACAATTGGAAGGTAATTCAATAACAAACATAATTAAATTCATTTTTTCCAATGTTGTTAAAAAGGACCATATACACATTTTTATTTAGATATAAAAACAGTAATGTAATACGTGACATAATTTCAAAATATTATCTAATAATAAGGGTTCATATAATCTTTGGAAAATGTTCTAATAAAAGTAATGTACACTACTGGCTTGAATTAATAGAGCACTTATTTTATACAAATTGGGTTTTAGTCCGTAACTCCTTTTGTTTGAGAATTTTTAAAAATTTTATAAAATAAAGATGGAAACCTCATTTACAATGAGATAATTTTCCTTAATCCAAATTTAAATTTCATAGCATTTTTAATCAATTTTCATAATGACTAATATAGAAAAAGTTCGGAACAGAACATTAGTACGCCAATATTCTCTATTAGGAATTATCGTAATTATATAAGATTTTAATAACTATTTCTTTACATAGAAATCAACACGTTCGTAGAGTATGGATTAATCGTAATATTATTAAATGCTTGTGACACAACTGAACATCAAGTTGCATATATTTTTCATCATATCAAGTATAATTTATCAGGATTTCACCTCAGAATCTAACGGAATAAATTTAATTTTTGTACAAACCTTCATTATCCACTATAAAGGTGGAGGCAGCTAGCAAAATTCCTCCTTTGTTGTACTTTTCTTCATATATGCATCAACAGTATTAAAATAATATAATAGTTTAAAAAAACTAAAAAAACACGCATGCATGCGTAGTTCGCGCACTAGCTCTATCTTTATTACTCTCATGCAAAGGATCCGTTCAGATGCGTTCTGCAGCCAACTTCAGAGAGTTACCTACAGACAAACAAACATACGAGTGAAGCTAATAAAAGCGTGTTAATAAGCAAACTCTGGACACCAAACCGGTTAGAATGTTAAAAAAAACACATAATAATAATATATTAAAAGAGATTACAAATAAAATTATTAAAAATTATGATTAAGATTTTGAAAATCAATTTTTACCGACAGTTTTGTTTGAATAAAATTCAATAATAAATGAAATTCAACAAATATTAATAGGCAGATGAATTTATGCATAGAACTCTCTTAAACTATATTTTCGCTACCATAATTCACTTTCCACTTTGCTTTAAAATTATGTGTCAGAACTGGAAATATTCACAATCTTATTTATCGCAATATTTGATATAATAACGATTTTTGATTATTCAGGATTGAAAATGTCAAATTTCTAGCAAAAGAAAATCCAAAATCCTAAAATCTCTTTTCAAATCAAAATTATTTCCATTATTCTGGTCAGTCGTGTATTATAAATATGTACTTAGCATGTTATTATTACTCTAGTTATTATTATTATACAAAAGAATAAAAAAAAAATTTTATTGTCTTATAAAAACTTATACTTGATATATAATAATAATAATAATAATAATAATAATAATAATAATAATAATAATAATAACTCTGTTTATTAATATGTTAAAAAAAATTCTTATATAATGATAAAAACAAATATCTGATGCATTTTCCATTGATATAATCTTTTACTATAATAAAATGTAGTTGCTTGTTTAATAATCTAGTGACCTTTTCATATAAAAATGCATGGTACAGATACCAATAATTTTATTTTCGAACCAATAATTGAATCTACGGCAACATGTTACTAGAATGGGTAATTAATATGAATTTTAAGAGATAAAATCCATAGAGACTTACAAAATAGTTATTTTTTATAAAATTTAAGATCAAGAGTTGTTTTTTATGAAAACCATTCTTTTAACAAATTCATTGCGGTTTTGAAATATTATTTTAATATCCTCTTATTGGCACAAATATCAATATTGAAGGACAAAGGTTTATTTTCTCTTAAAACATTGACTATTTAGATGATTCTATGAACACCTATACCAATATTTTGTTTGTGTGGTCAATATTTTATAGTGTTTTAAAGTTAAGACTAAAATTAAAATACTTTGGCATATTGAATATAACGAGTATGATAAATAATGATCAATAAATAAGCCTTTCAATTCATATTAAAGTTTCAAAATGAAAAAAAAATTAAAAAAACAAAACAAAACAAAACAAAACAAAAACAAAAATACAAATCATTTCCTCTAGAACTTTTACGTAGATGTTGTTCCGATAACTTCATTGAGATACACCCTTTAGAAATCATTAAAAAATTTGGTATACACATTTTTTGGTTCTTCTTTAATTTTTTCAGCAGTTTTGTTGCTATCATTATTTTCAAAATTTGATCATGACAACCAGATAAACACTTAAATGGATCCATTTTAAAATCAACTTATTTTTATTGATTTAGAATGGATCTATTTAGGTGTAAAAATCATCATGCTCTACGTTAGCAGTTTCACCAACATTTATTTTATATTATTAATTTCTACATTAATGCTCCTTGTAGAAAATTCAATCCAGTTTCTGACACCACTTATCTGATTTTCTATCCGTTGTTTTTTCACTTATAGTCGCCGAAAAAATAACATATAGAGAAAGACTAAATGCAATAAATTCAAGCTTAGTAAGTAATCAAGTTTCCCGACCTATTCATTGGACTAATCAAAAATATTTTATCAAATTCTAAATATCGCGATTTTTTTATGCTATTGGGTGTGCTGTTAAAAACGTAAATGAATAAAAGCTTAAAACGTTTATGCGGTTATTTTTTAGTTAGGTACAACCCTTCGAAATTCACTAAAAAATTTGCATTTTTTTTTTATATAAAAACACCATTTACCGCCATATTTGAGTTGTTGCATACACTATATGTATGTTTACGTCAGATGAAAAATGTTTTGAACGTAGAAAATTAGAATAAAATTTACTTAAATATTAGAACTTGGAAAATTGGCCTAGCACTTTCACACCTACCTTATTGGGATATATATTTCTTAACCTTTGGTATAATCGATGATAATATTATACCAATCTTGGTATTGAAAAATTAAAAGAATATAAATCGTATAAATTATTTTAGACACAATATCGAATATACATAGATTAACTGTGTATTCAGCAGTTGATGTCAATGTTTTTGTTTCTATATGGAATAAACAATATCTGTCGAAGAATATGATTAATGGATACCGAATATTTTTATTGAATGATTTTATTATTTTTTGTTTCGCTTTCCGAACTTAACTTCCTATTCTTCTGTTCTACATCACTTACCGTATACAAGTTATGTATATGTATTATAATAACTTCCATGTACGTGTAATGTAAAATGAGTATTTCATATTTTATTAAATCTAAGTAATGTCAGAGTTCGTCTAAACAATACTGATAACATAATTTAAAATACCCGAAAATTTTCTATATATCAGAGAATAAGTTGTTAGGCTGGTTATTACATCAAAAATTTAATAATAGATCTTTCATAAGACATTTTATAAAATATATATTACTTAAAAGATGCTTTGAAAACAAGTATTGTACTACATAAAATATTTAGACAAAATGCCATTATATTTTTACAGTTTTCATAAGTTAATTTCATGGAATCATATTAGTTATAGCATTCATATTCTGAAATATTTGGAGACTTGGTAGTTAATTTCAAGAAAATATTTAATGCATTATAGAAATTTGTAGTGATGATATTTAGCAATTCATAAATACAAAAAGAGGAAAATTTATTTTATTAAAAACATATTCAACGCAATTTAAAATCAAAATACCTTTTAAAGCAATAGGATTAATAATAAAAAAATCAGAGGTTTAATAATTAAACAAATATTTTTAGTGGAAAAAGTTTATTGGAAAAATATTGTTATTGGAAAGTTTTGAGTGTAACCTTACTACCCTTTATATATGTCTTCGATTTTATGTTTAGAGATTATCTGAGATAATTGACATAAATTAACAAGTCACTTCAAATAGTAACTTATAATTTCAGTCAACATTTATCAAAATTGGTAAAATATTTCTTTATTAACGGTGGGTTATCAAATTTTTGCAAATATTATGAAAGCAAGGTGGAATCAGAAAACATTATTTTTTCTATCCAGCTGATCACGAAAGAAGCATTTAAAACTACAACAGTCCACGACGTCTCTCGAACAAGCATTTAAAATAATAAAATAGTTATTGACCAATCATGTTAACGAAGACCTAACTACCAGTATAATTAAGAACTATTTAGAACTACCATTATTTAAGCAATATAATCTATGGAAAAATGTTAGCTGCATGAATTATGAGTAGTTATTATATTTGCTACTATGCCGCTGAAGTCTTAGCATGAATGTCTTTTTTCAGAAAAAAGGGATACAAATTAAAGAGTTTTAAATCCTTTATAAAAAGGCTTCTTTGTTTTAATAGGAATTATATAAGATAATTATATTTATTCAATATGTGGTGTCAATGAATGTATGTGGTACAAATCACAAATTCACGAGGCCCAAGCTCAGTTATAATTATAAAAACTAAGAATTGTGGAAGCTAGTGTGGTGTAATTTAACTTTTTTCTGCTACTCTTACTATTTTTGAGATATAACCATTTTTATTTTGAATGCTTTTGTCATTGAGGTATAAGGGTAGTTTTATTGTTTTTTCAGCTGGGTCAAAAACCTGGGAGTGTCGAATTTTCTGAATACAATGTAAACTAAATCCATGCTGAGTTATATTTATTATTAATTTCTAAAAAATTTTATTTACACATTTATTTTTGCCTTTTCAAACATTGAAATTTTTGGATTATTGCCGGTAGCTTGGGTTAAAGGGTGTCCGTGAAATGGCATTTTGAATCTCTTCATATAATTTTTATATTTATAAACTGGCGTCGGAATTGAAAAATTATTAAGTTGAGTTATCTCAGTTCTCCTATTTAATATAATTTTTTGCAAATCTTATAGCTTGATACTGTTAAAATATTTGATCATAATACTTGCCTGTTACTGGAGTCATTAGAATTTGTTTCACAAAACAAACAAGGTAAAGTAAGAACAATGGTTTGTCAGAAAAAGTATTCTGGTATTTTTGTTGTTGTTCTTGAAAAAAAAGTTTTGTTTGGATATCTAAGACAATGAATGCGTGTGTTTATTTATAAGTGTTATGATGCATTATGATTGATTAAAAAAAATTGTTTTTCTGTTTACTTTTGTTACAAATTTTACGTATACTTTATACAAGCTTTGTATTAAATACATTACAATCAGAATAAATTATGTCAATTTTTTTCATACTCAAATGATTATTTATTTAAAATGACAAAAAATGATTACTTGGATTTAACGATCAAATATGTTAGTAAATTCATTTAATCGTTAGAAAGTAAAGGATAATTTTGAATACATATTTGTCAAAGTATATGGAATTCTAAGAACCATATCATAAGCGTAAAATCATCATTACTGATTTTAAAATTTTAAATATGCTCGAAAAACTAGGTGAGTTTATGCAGCATTTATACATATTTTAGTATAAATTCTTGGTCTGTTGTACCAATTTCATATAAATTGTTTATATTTTTAACTTAAATTCTTTAATTACAAAGTATATATGAAGAACAAACTGTTTATTTAGCATTTGTTGCCTCAAACTGAAATAATTTTGTTTAATATTAATATTATCATTTGAAATCATTACTTATGATAAAATTTTATGTATTTTAGGATTTTAAAATTAAATAGGTAAATAATTGTATGCCCAATTATAATAAAAAGTTTAAAATAATACTTTCCTATTTTTCATAGTTAGGGTATATTCAAAAAACAATTGTAGCAGCTTCGAAACACTTTCTTTTTTCATTTCAATCAATATTTTTCCAGTTTAAAGATGACTTTTGAAAAATTGAGAAATCCTTTACAACATTATACAAACTTCTAATAGGCGAAGACGCTATCATAACAAAGGTCCGTTAAAAGAACTGCTTTATAGGAAAATATAGTATTCATATAGTAGAAAGACATGTCGTAGGACTTTCCTGCTTTACCTATGTTGTTTTATTACCCAGCAGCATAATTAATGGACGGTGACGTATGATTTAAATAAAGGATGGTGAAAAATTTAAACAAATGATTAACAAAACCATATACATAAAAAATTTTGTTCCATCATTGGCTGTATTTTAATACTTGATATAGATTATTTCAAAGTATATTAATTTTATTATACTCGACATAAATAAAATATGTCAGAGTATATTAATTTTAATCTATAATTTACAACGCAAGCACGAACAATTTATTAGTTGAATTGTTTAAAAAATCACCGAATAAGCGTATTTTATTTTATTGTATCAATATTTTATTGTATCAATCTGTCATCAGGGTAGCTGAAAAACGAAAATTGAAACTAAGTTGAAATTTCGATGGTGCATTCTAGACCTGTAAATTTAATTTATATTCGTTAATGAGACTAAATATCCTTCCATTGGACAATTTTTAAAAGAGTATTTTACGAATGCTATAATGATTAAGTATATTTTATGAATAAGAATATGAGAGCCTCGCACGCTAACACTTAGCCACTCCAATGACTATATGACTATAAATATTAAACAAATATATCATTACATTATAAAAAATTATCGATAAAACATAAAATGACATTTTCTAAAAATGATTCCTAGCTGGATCGATTTATCGCCCCCGAAACCCCCTATATAGTAAATTTCATGAAAATCGTTGGAGCCGATTTCGAGATTCCAATTATATATATATATATATATATATATATATATATATATATATATATATATATATATATATATATATATATATATATATATATATATATATATATATATATATATATATATATATATATATAAAATACAAGAATTGCTCATTTAAATTTATAAGATTTGAAAATTTATTGAACATATATACTGTTGTTTACAAACTTGCTAAACACCCATGTAGAATTAATTAAAAATAAAATCTCGTTGTAAACATATTTTCATTAAACAAAATACATTGTAGGCGTAGGTATGTTTTTATAAAAAAGAAAAACCTTTCAAAATCTTCATATAGTATATTTACAAAACAACATAGCTTAAATATTCATTACAATTGGTAGAGCTTTTTTTTTCTTTAATATGGTTTTAATCAATTTATTTTGTTGTTGGTGATGAGGGGGGAAGTTGGTATAGTATTTTTAAACCATTTTATTTTTATTTACATCATTAAAAACATTTTATAAAATCTAAAAAGAAAGTAAAGATAACTACTAACAGTTCATTGTTTATAAACCCGGCATTTTTTTATGTATTTATGATTATAAACATTTTTTAAATAACCAAATTACATAGTCGAAACATTATGAATAATTTGTTATTTATTATAACTTACCTTGAATTACGGCGACTTTACGTCCTCAAGAATGATTGGAACGTACCTATTTTTTTTATTTAAATTTTAAAATGAAAATTTTATTAAGTCAATAAACTCAAAAAAAAAAAAAAAAAACAAAAACAAAAACAAAAATTGAATAAAACAAAAAAGGTAACATTTCTTTCTTCCATTTAAAATTTACGATAGTTTTGTTTGAAAACATTTCTGAACAAAAGCTGCTTTCAGTTTAGAACATGCAAAGCAAAATATATTTTCGAGTTACGGGAATTAAAAAAAAAATAAATAAAAGTCATTTAAGTCCCAAATCAAAAAAAAAAAAAAAATTAGTGAAGAGCATTTTCTATCTGTTTTAGTAGTTTTTGATGAGATATCTGGCAATTGTTTAGCTAAAAATCTGTATAAGTTTTTAAACAGACGGAACAGATTTTATAAATTTTTTATTAGAATACGCCTTGCGATATTGAATTTTCATTGAAAAATGTTAAAAATTGTTTCATTATGGGTTCTTTATTTGCATTCAATGGATCGTAAGTAAAAATGCGTATATTTTATGTGTTTCTTTAGGAGATGGATCAGAAATCCATGATTCCCAATTGACTACTTTTCCAGAAATCACGATTTTAAAACTGTTTAATTTCGAAAATATGAAAATCGGTCAATTGAATTAATCTGTCAGATCACTGACCAATCTTTTCAACTATAATAATAGATAGACGGGAAAATTCAAATGCATAAAATTGTTTTCTTAAAATCCGGGGCACAATGGCAAAATTTAAACCAAAAAAAATTTATGGGTCCTGCTTGCTACGCAACTCGATTAAAGTCGTCTTAAAGTCTTATAGTTTTATATTATTATATATATATATATATATATATATATATATATATATATATATATATATATATATATATATATATATATATATATATATATATATATATATATATATATATATATATCTTATTTTAGACTTCTTAGTGACCGGCAAAATATGAACAAAATACTTTGGTTTAAAAACTTTTAAAACCAATTTATTATTCCTAATAAAATGTTAATATATAACTTAGTATATTTTTGTAATGCCCTTTCCATTTCCAACGCCTGTAGGTTACGCTAATTTTCTTGAGTAAAGTTTTGCTATTTTGCCTTTGTTTTCATTCGCCTATCTAAGGATACTTTTGCTTTCAAAAAAGTAGTAATAAAAAATGGTATACATTACAATTAGCAGTCGGTAAAAATAAAGAACAAATGTTTATTTTGATATTTATTTTTATTTTCTTTTAAAGAATGCTTTGGTATGTCACAATTTCTTCAGAAATTTAACTATTAAGCTTATTAATTAACAATAACAATAACTATGTATATGTATTTATAACAAAAATATATCTTAGATGGTTGAGCATTTTCCAGAGAGCAATGTAGCGAAGTTTTATCGTATGCGCCGCGATCGAACGAGAAACTCCATACTTAGATCTCGAACCAAAATAAAAGATTTGATGGTCACCATTAAATGCTTAAAATGGAGATGAGCAGGCCATATACACGCTTGTTAGATGATGTTAGGTGGACTACTGCCTGAGCGCCGTATGGGTTTGTGAGAAAAGAGGGCGCCCAACCGCTAGATGGAGAGATGATATAGTCAAGTATGTTGGGGCTTACTAGATGTTGGATGCGATGTATTCAAGGTAGAAAAAAGTAGGAGACACTGGTGGAGACCTTTACGCAACTGGAGGGATATTGGAGGGCACAGTGTTGTTATGTACTTTTGTCGAGTATCTATCTAAACAATTAATACTGTAAATTGTTATTTTAAGTTTTTGTTTTCTTTGTTTTACGCAATTACAAAACATGCAAAAGTTTTCAAAGAATTTCAATTTTAATTTCGTGGAAAATTATTAAAATTTGTTCTGCAATGATTTAGCTCTAGTTTTAAAGAAATTATCACTACTTTTTAAAAATACTTAACGATTTAGAATCGTTATATTAACATTCTTTTTACTAAAACAATTTGAATGGTATCATTGGCTTTAAAAGCTTTTGAACTGGTAACATAATGAATAGCTGAGAAATATTTATCATACATTATACAGAAACTGTAATGTTTTCATATAAAAAAAATACACACACACATAGAGAGAGAAAAGATGTAAAAAATAACAATGTTTGCTTGGTATTTTAATTACAAAATAAATTAATTTTAAAGTATATGTAGTAACCACTCTAACAGTGAACTTTTTATTTTACTTTTTACATATTCTATTATGTTGACTTTATAGTGCGAGATATTAACATATTATATACATTTTAAATAGTATAACAGCTTTAAATTTTGGTGTATAATTATCGAGTACGAACGGTGGATTCGTCTGTGCTTTTTGCTTGGCTTAAATCGATAAAAATATAGTATAATAAAAAATATATTTACAATTAATGGAAAAATTATTTTTATAATTGATTTTTTGGGTTGCTTACTTAAAAAAATTTCTTTAAAAAATATTCTATTTCAAACACTATTGACTCTATTTTATACTACGATTTGAATGCTTAAAAAAAGCCAGAAAAAAATATAATACATTTTTAAAACAAGCTGTTCACTTTAATACATTTACTATCATATGCAAAAGTCATCCCTCAATTTATATAAAAGCTTGTTGCGAGATTGAATAAGGAACTCATTTTTACTTTAAAATGAGTTTGAAAATAAAATTTTGTTTAATAAAGGATGTTTACTTTTAATTTATTTTTAAGAAGCCATTCCACTTGATACTTATATTGTATGAGTGCAATTAAAATTACTAGTTCGACATAATTAGTATATCGTTGTTTTGATTTAATAAGACATCAAGCAATTAGCCATGTGGTGTCGTCCATACTGAACGTGTATACAAAATTTCAGGTCAATCGGTTCCAGATATCTGTTTCATAATTGAGTTGCAAGATTCTATTGATTGCAAATTTACATGGATAAAGTGATTTTCATTGGCTAGCGGAGCAATGATGGCAAACCCATTGTAAATCATTTGTAAAAAATGAAATTGGTAAGAAAAAGAATTTACCAGTTATTTGTTGTGATAAATAATTTGTACTTAAACAAACTAAGAATAAAACGATTGATTTTCTGTATATTTCTGCTAAAACATTCGGCAAATATGAAACATATCTTGAAGAAACCTTAGTAAAATATTTCTGCAAATATATCTGCTTCGAAATAAACCATTAAAGTGAAAACAACATTCTTTGATTTTTGTTTATATATTCTTTTGAAATTTTATTAATTCGCCTTGCAGTTTTTTGCGTGTTTTGGATTTAAATATTTTTTTTAAATCTCTTCACTACTGTTCATAACTTAAGAAAAGATTCAAATAAAAGAAAATATAAAAAATATTTCAAATATAAACTTTTTAGTTTTAGAGAACTTAATGGTAAATAACCCATTTCTTTACTCGTACAACTCCAGTAAGAAAAATCAAAATTTTGCTGGACATAAAACCTATTGTTCAACTTTAAAGAAAGAAGTCAAGAATTCTTTAAAGAAAACAATTACAAGCAATATATCTTTCCATAAATATGAAACATTAAGTTTTTAAAAATGGTTAGAAAATGGTTGTGTTGGATCGATCCTTGTTGGTTTGTCTTTGGCCACATAATCAACGAGACCATCATAATAACGTTATACCATAGCACACACATTGGTCTTCGAAATTGTTACCTACCCTTTGCAATATCATTATCTAGTAACTACATTCCAAGGCAAACAACATATCTACACATATAGTTCATTCAAAAATAACACATTTTCACTATGAACTACAATTTATTAACTGTGTTTTTGTTTTTATAATTTCTAAATTTGGGTATTGAACAAAAAATAGAGAGTTAGGCATAAAAATTATAAAATTGGTTAAAAAACAAAAAAAGTAGCAAAAACGCTTACTTCATCTTTTTCACATCATTCAATGTATTGTTGTCTGAATAATTTAGGGGCCACCATCGAAAACATACAAGGCCCATTTAATTATTAAGAATCTATACTCAAAAAAATGTGACCCGTATATTCTCACAATACTTATTCTATTCATTAAATCCTGGACATTCTTGTAAATTTGATTTTTACAGTAAAGACATGGGAAGTTAATATTAAATCTGTTATTGATGTTATTCGATGTGCAGAGAATATTTGCAGATATATGATGTGCAGAGATACGAAAACATTTATCGTGCTTCAAATGAAAATCTACAAAAACGAAAAATATATATTTACAAATCGGAACTGTATTAAAAGAAGAAAAAATACAATTTGTGCATTTAACAGTATACTAAAGATTACGCGCTGAGAGGAAAAGGCATTATGTAAAAATGCCTTTGAAATGTGAAATAAATTCTGCTGCTACTTTGTTATTGTAAATTGAAAAATTTTAATAAATTTGAAAAATAAACTCTTCGACGTTACTTCGTAAATTATATATAGAAATAGTGTTGGAAATATCAAAAGGATTGGTGCTGTTGATTTAAATTATGAGATGCACCAACTATGAAGAAATGAGTTGTGGGAAACACGCTTTAAAAATTTGAACTGTAAAAATTTTTGAATAAACGGAAACCTTCAGAAGCAAGCTACCTCACACTAAATCATCGACGCCAGGTTCATAATAGATGTAGCTATCATCCATGATGTTTAATACATCTTTTCGACGAATGCAGCCTTCTTTTGTCTATTTTCCAGGTTCCTACTATGCTCGGTTAACAGTGGGCGAACGTTGAAATATTCAAAACGTCGTAATTCTTCCTTTGATCGACTTGAAATTTGGACACAATGTTCTTGATATATTATGCATTCAATTAAAATAATACTTAATAAATAAAAAATTTTAAAACCGTACACTTCTCTAGTGCAATAAACATTTTAATAGCGATATTTTGGCTTTAAATAAACTATATATGGTACTGAAAAACATGGACAGTTTCCGTTTTAATTCTAGTATTTGAATGCATTTATTAATTTTCTATAAATTGATTGATTTGCCATTCCTACCACCATAACCTACTTTGAAATTAGTAGTATTACACTCAAGATACGCCGAATTCAAATAATTTATTAAAATCTCCTATTAAAAGTAAATCTTATCGTTTATTGTGAGTATGTTTGAGCCAACTATATAACGTATTTGATGAGTATATACACTTATACATACAATGTACATGTGGATATTGTCTCGTAACAGCATTTGCCATTATGCAAATTTTTTAGTGTCTCCGTGAAAATGGCAATCCCGGCAAACCACCAACTCTCATTCTATTACTTGATCTGGTTTTCCACTTACTAACTTGCATATATACTATACAGACCAAAGTAGTATGTGAGCTCTTGTTCTAACGATATACTTTCTACATATACATCTAAATATATACGTTCTTTTGTTTCTTTTTACGTATATCAAAACTTACATAGTGATATATGGTACAATACCAATGAAAAATATCACAACAGTTGTTATACAATATCCAATAGTTGTTTTATCTAGCATTTATAATATTTATGGTTATGTTTAATTGAATATATGATTTGTTAGAAAATGTTAAACATGCTGATAAAATGGTAACCTAGGTAATCATAAAATAGCTTACCTAGTCACTTCTTCTTGTGTCTAGCGGTCTGTCAGTCTATTCATCATACAAATATATTCATACCATACTACGTAAAAATTGACGTGAATTACGTAAATGACAAGTGTCCCATGAATCCATGAAAGTATTTGTTCACAAATCGATGAAAATATTTGTTCACAAACTGCTTAAATTCTTAACAATTGCATATCAAACTCAGCTAATTAATACACAATCAATTATAAAATATAATAGAGTAGTTGCAATTATTTTATTTTTTACAAAATGTGAAAATTAACTCAAACAAAGCAAAACCAAAAATTTATAAACTCTCAAACATAAATTTCCATCTCGTTTATAAAAATAGGATGCAACTACATCTATGTGTAATATCTAAGGACATTCTACGCAAATACATATTTAAATGTTTACTGCTTACTAAGACTTCTACCAAATATCTCCTATCTTATCAGAATTGTTTAACCTTCACGTTTCTTATTTTTAAATATTAAATAAAAACTTTAGTACCCTGTTCGTGAATGGAATTGAAGTAATCAATATGTCTTTTTTTAATTTTGTGTCTATTCTTTTTTACTACTATAATTTTAGGCCACACTCGAACAAAACAGGACTATCATAGTTTTATGTGGTACCTCCAGAATATTCTAAGAATATTGTATACGAATATATTATTCTGAGAATCATAAACGATAACCGAACTGTATCATTAAAACTTTTAAAGCCTTGCAATCTAGAAGGAACATTATATAGAAGTCCAAACATGGTTTAATGTTTTTAAAAATACAAGAGCTTTAAGCCAAAAAATTTCATAATAAATTGGTTTTCATTTCTTCTAAAAATATTAAGAAATGAACAATTGAAACAAAATTTCCAAATATCATCTGCCATAATTAATCCGTCCCATATTCTTTTCGTACTTACTGTATTCTGCATAATATATTACACACATATTCAGTCAAGTCAATAACGAGCATTAAAAACATGTCGACATTATAATTCATTTAGAAAGAGGGCATTAAATTATATGTGACGATAAATTTATTTAGTTTAAATTTTATTTTATGTATTCAGAATCTATAGTTTTTGTCATCATAATATCAAAATTTTTATATCGGTGTCTTTCAGTCCATTATCTTTAGGATTAGTTTGTTTTAAATTATCATTATGTGATTGCATTTACACAACACTATTTTTTATACAAGGCGCCAGCCATAGTCTGGATTTTTATATATTTATGTCTCCTGCTGTTTGTGATTAAGCACAAATAAAAGTATAATTTGATGACAAACGTAAACTTCATGAAGTGAAAATACATAGGATAATTTTATGTATTTTTTTTTATTTGTTCAATTGAAACGCTTTATTTTACGAACTGGGAAATGAAGTTTACAAGACAAGACAAAACAAAAAAAATATCGAAGTATAAACTTAAATGTTGGTTTGACAATGATATTGATACAAAGTAATGACGTTCCTACGTTGAATCTCTTTAGAGAATACATATAAGACATATCTTCTTTCAAGAAAGGAATGGAAAATAATTTTAGAGAGTGTATAATTTCTTGTTTAAGAGTTTATAACTTCTTGTCTTCTGAATTAATAGAAGTTTTATATTCGAGTGTAGTATTGAGTCTCGTTTCACATTTTTATATGAAATGACGCAAATTTAGTTGCTGTCAAATTTCCTACTAACTATTAAGTCAAAATTTTGTTCTTGATGATTGTTAGTTCAAGCACTAATAGTGATACTGAGATATATTTGCGGTAAATGAACAAATAACACTGTTAGTTGTTTAATTATGGTCTTTAGAAATATTTCTACAGGGATATTTTGCATTTTTAACATGTGGTATAATAAAAATTTTCTTTTTTTTTCAAATTATTGGAATAATATTCTATTATCGAACACATGCCAAAATTCAACATGTATATTTTTTCACATAGTATAAGTAATTGGGAACCGAAGCTTTTTCATTGTTTTATATTTCACGCTCGCTGATCTGAGACATTCTATATCCAATTCAATTACTTACGCGAAATAACCAAATATAACAAAATAATTACTTTACAAGATATAAATATGTTTGTTTTGTTTATTCAATTTCAGTAGTTTTCGTCCATTTAAAATGTAGACACATTCAAAAAAAAATCTGTAAGCAAAAGTTTACAGTTTTACTTCAATTAAATTATAAATTTTGAAGTTTACCAAGTTAAACTTCAACAAGTTTAACTTTGGTGAAGATAAGACTACTTTATGTTATTTTCGAAAATACTAACAAGGATTTGCAAATACAACAAGGTGGTGTTTTTTAATGAAAAAAACACATTGAAAGTGGGTAGAGTCCAATACCAAAGGGATTCGAGTACTTTGAGAAAAAACTGATGAGTTTCATGAAAGTGAATACATATATTGTCAAAAAGCTTATGGTTTGTCAATAATAATAATTAAAAATTTAATTTTGGTTTTTACAAATTAAGTAATTTTTTTTCTCTCGTTTGTAGCACAAAATTATTCAATTTCCGTAATCATGTTTTTAAAGTATACAAATTATCTTATAAATTCTATAATAATTCAGTAAAATTTTATCTGGTATTTTTAGTAAAAATTATTTTTAATGTGTCCACTCTAGAAGTATACAATGCCAGCTTCTCTCATTATACAAAATTTTGCAAATTAATTAAACTATTTAATTCTTTAAAATATTTAGCCATCGTCATTAGTTTCAAATTTTATTTTTAAAATACTTATAAAAATCATTAAAATATCTAAAGTGTATATGAAGCTCTATCATGTATAATAGAATTAAACGATGTCGTTTCTACAAAAATGAAAAATTAAAACTTTAGCTGTCTCATCAGCATAAAACCATCCTCCATTCTTATATGTCTAATCTCACATGGGATCAATGGAAGTTAAAGGTTTTATCGCCCCAGTATGCTGAACGTATAGATATTATACTTATGAATGAATTTTTTTTAGTTCCTATGTATTAAACATTATAACTTCATTGACGTAATTTTGTGACTAAACTAGATTTTGTGAAATTAAAAAACAAATTTGCATAATTAACATTTTCATAAAAACATGTTATAGAAAGGTATAATATATTCTATAAATTGTTAGAAATTCTTGATTAGTTTTTAAAGTTTAGTTTATTGTTACATGACACGGAACACGGAAAAAATCACTCGATCTATAATCATTCCGATCAAAATCACTCGACAATAATTATTTGAACAAAAACCACTTTTTGCAAAAACAACTCGGTTCAAAAACCACTTCACCCAAAACCACTTGGAATAAAAGCACTCGTTACAAAAACAACTCTATACAAAAATCACTCCAGTATTAAATTAAAATGTTTAAAGCTTTCTGTGTTTGTGTTGATCCATTATTGTTTATCCACGTGATATTTGAGGGCGAGTAAGTACGGTTCAACAGGTATTTTGGCTCTTACGTACAAACTGCCAAAGTGACAACTAAACTCCCATCAGTATGGGTATGCGGGTTTTTGGTCCTTGTGTTCAAACTGTTATTAAACTATCAAAATAATATTAAGTGGCCGAGTTTGTACAGCTACGCGGGCTTTTCAGCGCTAGCACTTCACCTGTAACTAAACAACCCAACTGATTTCATCACTCAAAGACCCAGTGGTTTTAGCACGCAGTGGTTTGGGGCCGTATGATTTGGGACCGGAGTGGTTATTGTTCGAATGAAATTGCTCTAATCCAACATGATACAATTTTTGTGTATACACTATGGAGCTTATTTGTAACTTTCAGCATTAAGTTTACTTTTTTAAGGCTAAGAACACAGCATTTTTTTCGAGAACGCATCAATGCTTCGTAGTTTGTGAAATAGCAAGAAACTGGACCAGAACATTTAGCTAATAAATAAGCTCATTCAATTTTTACATCATTTTTCTGAACATTTTTACATCAACAGACCCTGATTATTAATGGAGTGTCCGATTAACTAGTGTTCATAATGTAAATATGGAGAGTTAATAATTTAAATATATTGCAAGATTAGAAAATGAGTAAAATAAAACTTTTAGTGTCCAGGTTTAAAGTTACCCTCATGACTAGCTAATATTTCAGTTAGTCATTTCGTAATATTTTTTTGAAAAATATTATGTTTAAATTATGCATTACACGATTCATTGCACTTGGATACTTATTTTTTAAATTATATGTGCACGAAATTTAATGGCATTGATTTTAAAAAAAATTTTGTCAATTTGATATTAAGATCTCACTAGTATATTGAATGACGATTTTTCTTTTTTATTATTCATCTAGACATAACAGTTTGATTTTTATTTATAGTCAGAAAAATAAAATAATATAATGTTTATACTTTAATATTTAAAAAGAATTTCACTTGATTTTAAAACCCGAATCACATAAAATATGCACTGCAATTAAATGAAAGTTCACTCTCTAAAATCCTCCTTGATTTATGTTCAAAATATATTGAAATATGTTTGAGAAGACACCTATTTTTACATTAAATTTTATACAGATATAGAGGATTCATTATATGTTTTAAAGACAAAGTTAATTATATCACTATTCTACAACAACATAGAGATAATATGCTCAAAAAAACAAAATAACAATTCCCGTATGATATCAAACATGAAACTTTCAAAAATTTCTGGAGTTATTCTATAACTTTAAATTGAACAATAACAATAGCATTCAATGATAAAAATAATTTAAAACGTGTTTTTGTCGAAATAAAGTTAATCGTAAATGCCGAAAATATAAAATACAAAACAAGGGTACCTATAACTAACGTACGTATCTCGTATATAAATATTATACTATATATGATGATGTGATATTATGGAAAAACCAAATGTGATGCATGATACTTTTTTTGAGGTCATTCAACAACTTTCGTATAAAGTTCATCATTGAAGAGCACCATATTAGTTAAGTTGTAAAACCGTTTAGCTTTGACAGTTGAAAAAATCGGAATCGCAAATACGTTTTCTTGAAACTTTTTTTAACCCCTAATGGAACTAAAAATTGGATATTGCTAAAATATTTATTTTTCTTCGCAAGAAAATTTATATCTTAGAAAAATTTAAGAGAAGTAAAGATTTATCAATTCTATTAAATTAAATATCTGTTTTTTTTTAACATAATATTTATGGCCATTGTGGAGCATAAAATAACTGACTCGCAAGTCATAGTGTTATTGTTCGAGTATAGATCATAGCGTTTTCTCATAAACATTATATTTATTTTCGTAGTCTAAGAAACGAATTCATTGACAAAAAAGAATACCTAAAGTATTTTTATTTATGAATTCATACTTATTATTGAAGTTCTTCAATATATAGCGCATTCGACATCTTAATGACTTCTTAAAGGGTTCTTTTTGAAGATAATTCTGATGCCAAATCATAACTAAGAATCCTTCCAGAAGTCATATTGTTATATGGAGTAAATCTTTGCTTTAATAATTCATTATCATATTATAAAAGTATCATATAGTCCAAATAACAAATAAATTCAAAGAAATATAGAAAATAGTAAAGTCTATATATTGAAACCATTTGAACTTATATAATTATATGTGAGTTAAAATTATAAATACAATGTTTAAGTTTTTGACTACTACAAAATTTTATCACTAAATATTATCTCATTCAAATTTTCGTTTCAAGTATCGAAGTGTAAACATGAGCTTTCTATCAGTAACTTAAAACTACTTACTACATGAGCTTTTGTTTTTTTTTTTTTTAAATAAATTTTTATCACTTGACATTTTTCGTTAAAAAGTTTTCTTGTTAATATATATAAATTTTTTTCTCCCATTATAAATGTAGGATTACATAAACTCATCTCCTCTTTTTGGGAGAATTATTATTATTATTTTCTATATTAGTTTAAGCAGCAAAAAAAAAATGTTTGATAAATTATTAAATGTTCATAAATAGTTTTATTTATAACAAATTCGGATGAAATATAAATAAATGATAAAATATATGATATTGGTTCCCTAGTTTTAATATTTGATACCATTTCCTAAGACCAATAGCCCGATAGGGTAATTTCGGTAGCTCTCATATTACAAAATTTAAGAAAATAATTTATATAGCAAGAAAACCTATAACACAAAAAAATTTAACTCGAGGCCACCTACACGCAAGTGCAAAACTGAGGAAATGGCAGTTTTTCGTAGTAGATATTTGGTACGTGTTCCAAATGCAGTTTTTCTAGAATATCATTTCTCACTGTTTATAAGTAAATAATGCGGTTATTCTTTTACCAAACGGTATCTAATACTATGAACTTAATAATGTGTATAAAAACTCAATTTATTCCAAAAATGGACTAAGTATAGGATTCTTGGTATTATAATTCAACTGGGGACTATTCAACTGTCATAATTGATTATCGAAGTAAGGTATCATAATCGTGACCTTAACGACTATAATTTACCTTATTGATAACCGTAGGAATAAAATTATATTAAAGCTGTCTCTATGCAAAAGATGTTTTTCAGAAAATTAAAAAGATTCTAGTTAGAGGTGATTTTGAATAAAATTATTTATACAATTCTTATGGTAATAATAGATGATAATTAAATTAAATTTCGTAAACCATCTATTAGGAAAATGTTCATACAAACAGTTGTTATTTAGCCAGAACGTATAGACGGAATACAATAGTTTATCATACCGTTGAGTCAGTACAACAAAAATAATTTGTAAACTGAAACTTTTGTGGTTAGAATATTTTAAATCTTTTATAAAATGATTTAATAACTGTACAGTCATGCTTATAACAATTTTACAAATATAAATTGGGGTTTTGTTCACAACTTCACATATATTAACAAATTTTATTCATATTAATAAAAGACAAATATCTAGTTTATTGATTTCAATTTGTTTTAATCCATTTATGACCAACGCCATACTTTAATCAGTGGTTAAAGAAATGTAAAATATACGTTAAGAATTAAATTGGGACGCGTATAATTATAATATATGAAAAAAAATTCCTAGTCATGCATGAGTATGTCTGCTTACTTAAGGCAATTTCTAAAGTAATGTACATTGCATTTTTTTCAATTTTCGCCTAAAAATAAATCAAAAAATATTATTAAATGTTATGAAGTCTGGCATGCATTATCTTCGTAAAAACATTTCTTTATATTAAATGAAATGTTTATTCCTGCTTAGAAGTTTCTTCTATAAAAATTCTTCGAAATACTCTACGTTTGCATGTCTAGATTGTGCATGTCAAATTTCATTATCTTTGTATAATTATCTTTTGAGTTATTTGTGGACGAAAATTGAAAAAAAAAAAAACCATTGTTAATTATATTAGAAATTGTCTTCATAGAGATTTCATTTTTTGTTTAATTTTCCCTTTAGGAGCTATATGCCTAGAACGTCTTTATATATTTTTCAATCATCAGAAATGTTTTGTAACAATTAGCTAACTATGGCAACATATTATTTTCGTTATTTTCTGTTATTAATATTCAGATATATTTATGAGATCAAAATTTAAATGTATACTGTTAAACTATCATGCGTGTTCATAGATATGTTCATGAGATATCGGTATTAAAGGAACTTTCTCATTATCGAATATATTGACTTAAATGGCACTATCTTCAGAACTGCTTTATCACATTAAATTACAGTAATTTTCTTTGGGTATGGTATAGGAATGATCACTTCAAATTTATAAATATTTGTTATGAAGCTATTTGCATTTGTCTGAAAGTAGTGATAAGGTCGCCAGATATTGAAAGCTAGGGCAATAATTTGCTTAGAAATCTCTAAAACATTGAAAAAAAAAATTTATAAAAACGAAAATTATCAACAAAATAATTGGATATGGATAGATTAATATAACTCGAAAGTAATATCTCAAACCAGGAATATTTTTAAGTTGTATCATTTAACAGTAAAAATATATTTTAATCAAATTTTCGATGTCGAACATACTTTAATTCACGTGTTTATTTATTTTTTGTTTTATTTAATTTAATTTATTTTTTACCTTTTCGTTGATTTCGTTGTTTACAAACAAAAAAAATTAGTTAATTATTTAATATTTCTAGTGAAAGTATATGTAGTAGCAAAATGAAGTTCTTATTAAGATTGAAAATCTTAACGTTTCCTATCATACACTTTTTTATCAAATAAAAAAATAAAAATTTTAATTGTTCTAAATTCATTTGTAGACAGTTCATAGTTGTTTGTTATTATCCGATGGGAATTATATATGACTGGTATATATGGGTGTTAGTTTTAAAATCCTTTTCTCTTTCCAGTAGCATTTTATGCTGGCTATAAAATAAAGAGATAGAAACCGTAACATAGCTCTAGTGTTGAAGAGATATAAAAACCAGTAGCAGTACTATATAAGCGTAACGCTAGACAAGAGTATATATTTACCGCGTGTAAAATACCATGTGTATCTTTTTTACATGGTTTTATTATTAGTATGGGGTCATTCATAGTTACACAACCCAACACTCTTATGTTGTAATAGATTGATCACAAAATATCTGCTTATCTCCTCATGGCATTACAAGGAGAAATGATGCTATGTATGAATATCGTGCTATGTATAATTATAAAAAAAATTTTATAATCATCTAAAATTATAGGATTTTTGTGTATAACGAGCATACTTGCATAATAAAGTTTATAATCATTGTTGAGTAAAATCTTGCTTGCATGGAATAACCATCGCATCGCACATTCTTGGAATAAAATCTAAAACATAACAATTATTTGGATTGTTTTTTTATATGTTTTAATTGTAAAATATTGATGATATACAAAATTTTGTGAATAAAATAAGAAGTGAGTAAAAGTTATTAAAATTTAATGTTTTAAAAGGTAAAGAAAACACTAACAAAAATAATAACTAGTGAAAATAAAAATTGGTCCGGTAAAAAAGGACAAGAAAGGTCTAGTTTTCGTCCTTATTTTTCGCCCTTTCGTCCTTGTGTGTCATCTGAACCAAAAGCTTTTTTCCGTAAATTCGTTTTTTGATTGTTTTTATTCGGATTCCATGTCTACTGGTTTACACGGGTTGAAGAGTGGTTCGAAACATTCAAGGCTACGTTTCTACCTCCATATTAAGTGCCATCGAATACACACCAACTATAAAAATCAACAAGAAATTGTAAAAATATATGGTTATTGCTTCACCGTGTAGTTTATCATTTTGTTGTAACTAGAAGAAGTACTACTAGCTTTACCACCTTTGGTTATGCCCACATATTCCCTGTCACAATAAATATGGAATTATGAGTATGTGTTTAATTTAATTCAGTTCAGTCTGTTTCCCATATTCCATATATACATTTATATTATTTGTAACAGTTTAATGTTATATAGCTATTATTTTAAACCATTGCCAAGTTGACACCTCATTTTAAGACTATGAATACTTAATTAAGTAAAACGATGATATGTGTCATAGAAAGTATGAAATATTAATAAGATTTATCGTCATTCAAATTTCATAAATTCAATATCGTTAATGATTATAATATTTCTTTTATCGAAATATTTTAAATGATATTATTTTATTGATTGGCCAGTTATCAAGACGGTAAAAACACACGGAAATTCGGGGCGCTTACTTTGAAATAGAATACCATAAAATTTATTTTTGTAAATTATAGGTACTTATTTATAAAATTGATTAGATTGTCTAGATAAAACAGAAAGTAACAGATAAAACAAATTATTCACATTTTGTATGAAAAAAATAAAATTTTCTTTGAAATTGTAATTTTTATGTTATTAGCTTACAGGTATAAAAACTTTTAGAATTTTTCTTTCTAAATTTAGGGAATGTAATTTTCCATCCTGTCGACAACGTTTTTTTTTTTTTTTTTGACGATAATAATGAAAATAGTAGTTATTATTTTTAATTTAATTCTTGATAATAATTTAGTACCTTAAATTTGAAACTTAAATTCTAAACAACTGCGGCATTTTTCAAACAGACATGATACTAGTCATCTTTAAACACATAAAAAAAGGTGATAAGTATGTAATGTGTTCTCATCAATCTCCAACTCATCTTGTTTAATGGCTTCATTTGCATAAATGTTCGTAAACTAAATTGAACTTTCTTTGTTCATTAAAACCGGAGCTATCTAACTTTGAGCTGCGAAAATATCATAAAGAGTTGAAAGTAAAGTTGATTGTACTCTCCTTGCTCTCCTCCATCTGATTCAATTTGAATGTTCCATAGCTCAAATGAAAGGCCTTAAGTCACTGAAGATCAAAACAATTGGGATAGAAAACTATCACAATACTTGAAGTTAGAAGCGCCCAATAATAATCTGAGAAAGACAAAAGATACAAGTAATACAATGCTGTCTTCTTTATCTGGACACTTATACTTTTTATTGAAAAACAAATTATGAACATCGACTAGATAAAACGCCTGGGCGGATTTGAAACAATTTTTATCAAATACTTTTAATATTTAAAAAGAGTTTTATAATAATAACAATTAAATTAATGAGTTAGTGAAATGCTTCTTTATTTTTAGGTACGCATTACAAGAAATAATTGTGTCTTTCGTTTCATATTCTGATTTTAGAATCAGAACTTATTTTTAATATTATTTATTTAAAATGTTTCAGGTTTAAATGTTTTTGTATATTGACTTATATACAAATCAAAACGCGTTTTATACTTTTGATAATTTTAGTGTTAGCTATTACATCTAAGAATATGTAATTCAGCCACATTTTTTTTTGTCTTGTTTTTGTTTTTTTTTTTTTTTTTTCAAGTTAATTTAAATAATTTGAACTTCATTTCCATTTGTATCTATTCAAATTATTACTGTTGACTTTGTAATTATTCTTTATCATTTATTATAAATGTTAGTTTTTCTTTAACGGAGTTGGTATATTTGGGGGGTATTTTTATAACGGGGGTATTTTTACCCAGTCTTGGCCCAAGCTTGGGTTTTCAATGTATGACCAAGGCTGGGTTACCCAGTAATGGCCCAAGCCCAAGTTCCCAATGCTTGGCCAAGGCTGGGTTACCCAGACTTGGCCCAAGCTCGGATAATCAGAGGCATGGCAAAGGCTGGGTTACCCAGTCTTGACCCAAGCCCGGGTTCCCAATGCTTAGCCAAGGCTGGGTCAGCCCGACTTGGCCCAAGCTCGGATAATCAGAGGCATGGCCAAGGCTGGGTTACCCAGTCTTAACCCAAGCATTTGTTCCCAATGCTTGGCCAAGGCTGGGTCAACCAGTCTTGGCCCAAGTCTGGGTAATCATTGGCATGGCCAAGGCTGGGTTACCCAGTCTTGACCCAAGCCTGGGTTCCCAATGCTTGGCCAAGGCTGGGTCAACCAGTCTTGGGCCAAGTATGGGTAATCATTGGCATGGCCAAGGCTGGGTTACCCAGGCTCGGCCCAAGTCTGGGTAATCATTGGCATGGCCAAGTCTGGGTTACCCAGGCTCGGTCCAAGTCTGGGTAATCATTGGCATGGCCAATGCTGGGTTACCCAGGCTCGGCCCAAGTCTGGGTAATCATTGGCACGGCCAAGGCTAGGTTGAACAGTCTGGCCCAGGCACGGGCCAATGCAGGTATGCCGAATGTAGGCTTCCCAGTACTGGCCCAGGCATGGCCCCTTTGTCAACTCTGGGGGTTTCCTGCATGGGTTTGTTTGAATTTATTTAATAATTTAAAAAATTTCGGTATTTGATAATTAAGTTATAACAAATATTTATATTTCAGTTCTTTATCATGAATAATATTGAGCTCCAAGAAAATTATTTTAATCATATATTTAGAAAAAATAAGTATAGATTAGATGTGTTTTGTAAGACTAGTCTGTTATGGTGATGATATTATTGATAATTTAATATTTTTATATGATAACCATTTGAAATCTGTAAGTATTAAAAAATAAAATTAAACATGTTTAATTAATTGTTTAATGACAATTGCCGATGTTCAAGATTATTATTGATAAAGAACTGTCATTATAAAAAGTATAAATTATTTTTTATTTAACACCTAGTTTTGTAAACGCAATGTATATTATTCAAATATTAATAAATTTAAAAGCAGAAAGTGTTTTTCTTGTATTTGCACTAAGAATTAAAGTGGTATTGTTAACTTTATACAGATAATAAGAATAAATCGTAAAGTTACCAGTAGTTTTCTCAGGTTCATCGTCTATTACAATAATCCTGCATTAAATGTATTATTTTATATAATTTATATATAGACGGTGTTACTATTATTACCAAGTCCATGTATGCAAGTATAAATGTGTATTATTATTAATAGTATACTTGTGTACAGGGTTATTCAAATGCATTTCACATTTAAAATAATCTTTAAATGTAATATTGCTTGCGTAGTATAAAAATAAACTCAATTTTTTATTTTTAAGATTACTTTGAAGACTAACCCAGTTGAGAGACCCACATTGGTAAGCAATCAATACGTCTGTGTGATTTATAACTGAGAGGTTATGAGATCAAATCCTAGCATTGGCAAGGAAGGTTTATAGTTTACAATTCACAACTTCAGTCGACATTGTTCCTTGCAAAAGACGGTTTCACACACTACCTACCAAAGTCTTACCTGCACGTAATATTCGTTTTTCCACCCAAATCATGCAATTCATGTAACGGATATAGTTTTATTAATAAATATATAAAATTATTTAAATGGCTTCTGTTAAGGTCTATTCACACATATCAGGCACGTCACAGTTCTTTCATTCCGTATCAGTCAGAAATCAAATGAAGGGTATCTACACTTTTCCGTCACAGTTCAGAGTCAAAGATACAGTACGATTTCCGTCAATGTTCCATGATTTTAACATCTTCGTCAACTATTTTTACATATTTGCAGACGACATTTGTAAGTTGGAAGAAGTAGCTAAGCACTTAAGAACCGAAGATAACACGAATATTGAACTATGTATGTGACATGCGACGAGCATGTGTAGATAGACTGACTGGTGACTTAATGGTAAAGTGACTGATATATGAATGTGCATGGACCATTATATGTTTCAGAATTCAAGGTAAAACTCTATTAATGGTATTAATATAATTATAATTATCAAAAATTTACAGATAATCGTTTCTCAAAACAAAATTCAGTAATTTGTACTTAAATAAATTGAACTAAACTGTAGTTTTGCATTATGTAATTTTGCGTATTATTTATCATACGTATGTAATTTTACGAATCTCCGAATTCGTTTTTTATTGTATTAATTCTTATTGTATCTTCATTTCTATTTAAATTCGAATCGATGAATTTGTTTTTCGTTTTAAAAATCCCATAGCCCAAAATTTGTTTTTAAATGAAATGGAAACTTGTTTTACTCATTTATCTCTTCGTTTTCTTTTATTCGTTTTTCAGTTATTTAGTTGACGAACAGATCGGGTGGTTGGACAAACTGAATTGGAGTAACTAGCTGATTCTATGCCAAAACACCTATACCAAAACTTTGTGCTGTAAATATTTTCTAGGGTTACGACTTTATACCAAAATTATTTACTCGAACATATTTTATATGTTCGTATTTTAAAAATGGGAATATAATAAAAAAAAGTAAATCAATTCAAAGCTCTAAGCGTTCTTGAAAATTTATTTTTTCTTAAGATCACTGAAGTATCAATAGTACCCAAAGCATTGTTGTTGCCTTGCTAATAAAAAAGCCTGTATTCTATTAACTGGCTCAAACAAATAAATTAAGTTTTTTATCATAAGAAATCTGAACTGTAAACTAATCATTAAACAAAGAAAATACACAAATGGAAATGCAAAAATTCAAGTTTACTTAATAGAATACTTTTACAATTATAGAATTTATTTTGCATGTTGATGCAAATTAGATTAATTTTAATAACTGTAATATAGCTTCTATACCTTACATAATAAATATTTAAATAGCTCAGTACATATGAATAAAAAAAATATAATTTTCTTTTTTCAAAATATATGAGAGTAATATTTTAAAAATTTAAACTTAGTTTATATCTCAGTAAATATTTACTAAGTAATTTATTCGTTGTTGTTGCCTTTTTTTAAACGTTGGATTTAATGGAATTTTTTTTACTATAATTATATTTTTTGAAATATAAAAACACAGAGTATTCTTTCTTGAAAATACAAATTTTTTTTCAAATGATAATGTTGGAATTTTAAGATTCTTATGAAGAAAAATAACTGGAGGATAATAATGAGAAATAAGGTGAAAGGACATTGAAATGTTTATGTTATTTTAATTTTTTGGAATTTGGCAACAAAAAAAAAAAATATTATTGTGAGCAATGCTAAAAAAACGAAAACCAGGATTGATTAGGTTAAAGAAATTGATATGTTAAGGATGTTGATTTTAGAATGATAGTTTAAATTGATATAAAACAGATTGAAATGAAGTTTGACGAAAAATTGTCCATGTTATGCTTGAACATCGAAGAATAAAGAAATTTGAATCTTCGTAAATACTATATTTTACAACAACGACATTGTTTTCTGAACGTACGTACATACATTCCAACATCGAGTAGAGAAAATGTTATGGAACAATAATTCAACAGTTCGACAAATAATCTGGTCTCATGAAAGATTATGTAGCCATAAATTTCACAAAGTGTTTTAAAAATTGGGCGAACAGGACACTGATTTTGAAAATCAATTTAAACAATTTTTAACCGTTGTTGTAGCTTTGGACTATCGATATTAATTTGTCAATACTTACTGAAATTTCCATATACCACCTGGTAAATTACAGTTATCCCTTTTGAAAATTTGATCATATTTAAAAGAAACACACATTCTGTCATTCGAGGAAAAAAACACAATCCTAAACAATAGCTGTTTATCGATTTTATCGATGAAGATAAATACATCGAATTATTCTGTGGTTTGAAATCGTTTTTAAGAAAGTAATAAAAGTGTTTTCACTCCTCAAATGTATAAGATTGTTTCATTTCGAATCTGGATTATCCAAACTAAAAGAAATTATTTACAAAATATTTAATTCCATAATTTTTTTTAAATATAGTCTTGTAATAATGAAATCGATCGGATCAATTGAAAATAATATGGCTATAATGATTTATTTATAAATTAATTTTATATAATCTGTAAAATTGAACAAATACTATATTAACTATTTTCTTTTTGTTGCAGATCCGCCGCAGGTAGCTTTACATTTAGGAAGTACTTTGGATCCAGAAGCAATTAAAGAAGGTGATGATGTATATTTCGAGTGTAGCATTAAATCAAATCCTAAAGAACATAAAATTACATGGTTTCACAATGTAAGTACCAATTTATAAATGAAGGTAATTGAAAGCTTTTGACAGGAATTAATGTCGTAATATTGTTTTAAAGCCGAAAGGAGTTTTAACGTTTATTTCATTCAAGACTTCTTTGACTTTCATATGACTTCACAAAAATGAGTTCAATTACGGAAAATATTCAGATAAATTTAATAACCGAAGAGTACATCAAAATTAAACATGGCTTTTGTTTTTATTTTCATAAGCAATATACTATTGTTCTGTCAAACACTCTGTATTATCTACCATAAATAATAATAATTCTAAAGTGCATAATATTATAAAAGTAGTCTAAAATATTAATGAAGTCTAACTAGTAACATTAACTACTAAGTACCTGCAATACTTTACAAACGCTGTTATAAATATCTACCGCATATTACGTGTAAATTTACAATTACAATATGTGTTAATAAATAAACGAAACTACTTTCGCGTGGAGCTTTTAACTTAAAAAAACATTTAAGTGATTTAAAAAAAAAATTAAATTCGTTCATTGATATTATTTTGTTTTTAAATGTTACACAAAAGCTTTTGAATAACGGGAGTGGTGTTCAAAAGAGGCATTGTACTATATTATTATACGTTATAATCTTCAAATCGAAAGGGTATGAAAGAAATTATAGTCTTCTGTGAAATCGAAAAAGTAATGTAACAAAGTTTATTTCTGTAAAATGAGTTAAGAAAATGGTATTTCTTTAGTTTCTTATTTTATTACTGTACAACGTAATAGTAATTTGGATGATATGGACAACGAACCATATCCTGTGCAGACTACTCTAAATAACTTTCATTGAGACCAGAATTCAATTAAAGTCACCAGACAATACTTACAGTTTTGTCAACCTCTTCATAATATTAAAGCTCTCAATATTTCTAAAGTGGAAGGTCTCCGATTTAGTCTTTGAGACCTAAACTACAATAAATTATACTAAATAAATGCATGTGTGTATATAACCTAGGTCGATGAACAATAAGCAATCATTAGGTTAAATTCTAAAGTAAATTGATAGATGCCTTACATAAACTGAATACAAACTGATCGATTTATTAGACTACCCTAAATAAAAACCAACCAAATGTTGTACAAATTTCCCTTAGCAACCAACATCTCCAAGTAAATAATTTGATGAAGTTTATGTAAAAGGTTACTTTTTCACAGAATCAAGTAAACCTGAATGAAATATAAGTAATCCAACAGCTAAAGGGTAGATGAAACGTACATGATATATTTTATGATAGCTAATAACATACATTGACAATCAAGAATTAATAGAGTATTTCAATAATTAATTCTGTACGTTGCTCGGTTTAACATAATATGAAATATCAATATCTGAAAAAAAACTCCGCTATTCGAAATTCGTATTAAGGAACATAGGAAATCAGAAATCGAAATTGAAGAAAATTGTGTATAAATGATGATAATAAATTTATTGTTATGTCATCTGTTTCCACTGTTATCTTAAATTGTTTGTCTCATAGATGAATACAATACAATATTTTTCTTTCATCATCAAATGCTTCTTCGTTTCTGAGTAGAGAGTATATAATAGAATGCCTCCGGCTATCAAAGTCTGCAACAAGTATTGCTATTTCTCTTTTTACAAATATGATACAATTTATTATTTAATAAAATAACAAATAAATAAAAGAAAACATAAAAAAATAATAAGAAGAAGAAGAAGAAACCCACAATGACAACCACTGTTGTTATTTCAAGTAGAGTAAATAAATTAATCAATTAAATTAGCAATCAGTGTTAAAAATGGCATTTAATTTATATTTATAGTGTAGTATTTTATTATTATTACTTCGATTTTTGGCACAAACAACTTTTACTGTTACAAATAAAGATAACTACTTACAGTGCACCAGAGTGGCACAATAGTAGCGCATTGGGTTCTTATGCCATATTCCCAAGTTGGATTCCCAGTGAAGCGAAATTTTTTCCAAGGCGTTATCATATGAAATATCTCGTCTATGAGCTCACTGAGCCCAATGAAATTGATACCTAATCTTTGATTGGGCAAAAACCGGGCGGTCGGGTGAAGTGATCGGAACAAAAGTGCATATTGCGACATTTGTTTTATATTTATATCCCTGGCAAATGGTTGAGTATTAGCCAATTTTTTCATTAGAATTTATAAAATAGGTACTCTAAGTATGGAATCCAGTTTTAAGTGTTTGTAATATATAAATCTTTATTAGAACTATATATTGTTATTCTATTTGTATTCGACATGCATACTATGCCAGAGAATATTAATTTTGTCTAAAGTTGTAATGCAACCTACTTAGGGAGCATCCTACTTATTGACAGTAAAAACAAAATTTTGCTATAGGTGTTCATAGAAACATCTAATAAGTCTATTTTATGAATAAAGTATTTTATGAATGCTAATAAAAAATAGTCTAAACTATGAAATTCATCATATATGGAGTATCTAAACAATTAACTCTGTTATTTGAGATTTTCACATGTTCTGTCTAAATTTGAGCTGAATTTGTGACAAATCTAAGAAACTTGGGAAACATGGCTCAAAAATTTTAAACAAGCAAATATATCTTGTTTTTGAAATTTATATTTTATTTTTTAAAAGTTGGTTCATTGGTCCATTAGATTCATTTAACCTATTATCTATGAACGAACTATACACTTAGTTCTAAGAACTATTTGACTATAAGAATTTTCTTTAATTATTTGATTAAGTAGTAGGTATCTATCTATCTTTTAACTTAGTAAATACTGCAAATTTATAATTTGTTCAGTAATTTTCAAAATATGTGATTTTGAATCCCCTAAGTGTTTGCTAATCCTAAATATATTATTTTATTTGAAAGTAATATTTCTTATTTTTTTTATTTGTTGGTAAGGAGATAACTTAGAAGCACTTTTGGGTTCTTGTTCACACATATTTTAACAAATAGTGATTAAGAAAAAAAATGGTCTTTTTGCATAAACAATTTCTTTCCCAACAACTGCCTTTTTAATTTATGATTGGTTCTAATCAACCAATCATAAAGCTACAAAATGGCCATTTATTAATTTGAAGAAAAAATTTCAGTACTAAGTAGGGAGAAAAATTGCATCTAAATGAAAAATTTTTCGTGGTTTTATAGAAAACTGTAAAGTAAAAAGTGAAAATTTTTAAGCAAATAGAACAGCCTTCAAAAATAAAATGTAAAAAGTAAAAAGTAAAATATAATTTTAAATTCTATAAATAATTTCCTTCTGATCAATAACCTTTTTAAGCCGGGAAAGGTACCTATAATGCATTTTATTTTGGTCGAAAAAATTGTTTACTCTAGTTTTACATATGTAGAAGAAAATCTAAAACATATAAGTATAGGCCGCCATAGAATACGGATTTACCCAGAAAGCATTTACCCTTTTGTATTTCATAAACAATCTTCACATTTTATTTATTATGTGTATAAAATATATTGAGATAGATTGATGACTACTAAGTGGTGTATAAGTATGATCCTCTTCTTCGTTCCTACGTGAGTTGTTGGTCTAACTGCTCTAGAATATACATCTTCTTAACATTCCAACAGAAAGTAATTGTTTTTATACGGAAAATTCGAAAACGAAGTCCTTGTGATATAGTTATGTTTCGAGATAACATAATAATAAATAAAATACATTGCCAATAATGGACAACATAATTGCCACGTGATGGATTATTACAATATCCAAAAGTAGTAACTATGGAGTTAATGTGAAATAATCAGAAAAAATTTGGCAAATTGATTTATTGCACCCTCCCACCCTTTCCGTACAAAAAATCAAAAAAAAAAAAACCTTTTATTTCTATGCTAGTTAAGAAGCTATGTTGTTTTTGACATTCGATGTAAAATGCAACAGGAAAACTGGAATTTTCTTGACCCCTCACTTTAAAAATACATTTTTGTATGTAAGTTAGAAAATCAGAAACTAGAAAGATAAATATGAAACGTTTAGGTTCTCTTTTGAAACGCCTCTATTTTTGTGTAAACTAGAAAGTTGCGGTTGGTTTGTTAATTTTTGAGTGAGGTGAATAGCTTACAGGGCCACCAGATTTCGTTAAGTTCAAATTTTGAGAGTTGCTCCTAAAAGTCATATACAACATGCTTGTTCATATTATTAAGAATCAAGTGGATGTTTATATCCATACATGTAGAGTAGTAGTGTTTTGTTGTGTGTATATTGTTTGTTAGTCATACTTTATTTACACAATCAGTCTTACTTCAAGATGACATAACAACATTGTGATAATCCTTGTTCAATGTATAAATTTACATTAAAAATAAGGGTTATATAGATTCTGTGTTGTTATACGAGTTTACTTGCTTCTATCTTGTTTGTATCTTCAAGTATTTATTTACTTCAATAAGGTGTTTTTTTTTCTGTTCGATAATTACCTACCTTATAGAATTATGTATGATCAATATATATATAACATAAACTGAGTTCTTTAATTTTGTTCTTTTAATATAAACGAGTGTGTATTGATATTTCATCATAATCAGTGCACCTAGATGTTCCCTTTCGGGAATCAAAAATTTTTATATTTTTAACTGATCACTTTTCGAATAAATCATCTGGTGGTTTTATGATTTTTTTAAATCATGAAATTGATCGTTGATTTGACCCTGGGCGTATTGGAAATAAAAATATAAATACCATTTATTAAATGCTGTGAATTAATTATATTATTATTTTCAATAATAAAATTTATCTTTATTTAGATTGAAAATCGCATGAAAAAATTTTTGGCCACAGATGTCGGTTTAATCTGCACGGTGCCGATGCACTAATCGTTTAATTGCACTTGAATTTTATTATCAATACTTGTGAAAACCTTATTTTATTGAACAAAAACTGTCTAAAATCTACTTTCTTATATCGGTAACCTCAATTATTAATGTTGGCGAGTTAATTATTAGAGGAGCTTGGAAAATAAAAATATTTCTTTAAGAAATAATAAAACATAAATATATGGAAACGTTTATTATATTTGTCTGATTGAAAACTCTCAAATGGTGGGTGAAAAGCTCTACACGAAATGGTGAATTATTTTTATATATAACGTGTGTGTATATTTGTGTACGTTAAATATGCTGTCTACTTTGTATATTATGAAGCACATGTTTTAGATTGTTGCTATTGTTGTTTGAACAACAAAGTTTTTATACAATTTTTATTTATTTTGAAAAACACTTCAAACATTCAGTTGTTGTCTGTTCCATGCTATTCCATTGGTTAACACTCATGTAAAAAAAAATCCTTCACCTTTACTTTTTATTGTTATTTTTTAGCCTTCGTATACCATTCGCTTGTGTCCATTAAAATTAACAAAAGAAATTAATCATTGCTTCTTTGAATCAAATGTCAAATCATTAGGAGGTATATTCTCGAAAAGAGAAATGTTAATTTATTTTTTAATCTCAATTTACACTTTTTCCAATAGGTATTTAAAATCTTCCAATGTTTATGGAAGTAAAAGAAGATGGTCTTACTTATCGTTAATCGTTTTTTTGGAATCGACGCAGATAATACAAGATTTTTTTACGGCGCTTTTATATTATATTTTATAAAAAATAAATAAAAAAACTAAATAACCCATTTATAACTGGTTATTTTGAATAAAAATATGACAAATATGACAAACTTTAATTCAAAATTGTCGGTTTTATTACGAGAATAATCTTAATTCCAATATGCTTTCTAAAAAAAATTTCAAGTTACAAAATTGTTGTTTCGATAAACAATACCATCTGTAAAATACCCCATCGTAACTGTAAAACAACATTAATCACAGAGAGCCAGATATTACCCTTAAAATCGCGCTTTATCATTCTAGGAAGTTTTCATCAGGGTATTGCTTAGTCTTTTGTGTATATCTATGGTTTTATTTAAATATTTTTTTAATAAAATTTACGTATAACATTTCGTATAATTTGGACAAAAAGAATTTTTTATATTATATTCACAATCTTAATATGCTTCCTACGTGCTACCTCTCCATTTTTTCGAATAATAGTTTTCATTCCACAGTAATCTGAAACATTTACAATAGTTTCTTTTTTCTTTCTTAAGATCGTGCGAATAGATCGATGGTTATATCAATATACTCAATTTCTTACACCAACTAACCTTCTACAGATTTTACGGATGTTCCCAATAAAATCAGTTTTCTAGAATACTTTCCTAGCGACACTAATTTTTGGAAAATTGTAAGTGAAAACTTGCATATCTAGCACGTAGTTCCTATTCTGATTAATTTTGGAGCGAACATTTTATTATAAAACACAATGTTTGTATCAAATATCTACGAGAAAAATTCTGTTAAAATTTTTATGATTCTTTTCGTGTTAAAATTCTTATTATAATTAATAATGAAATATATCAAAAATCTACAAAGCATTAATTTTTTCTTGGAAGTTTTTTTTTTTATAAATTTTAAGATTTTAAAATTTTGTCGCCCTAAAACAGTGCCCACACTGAAATATGCCTTTGGTATTCGAAAATTTTATATTATCCATTTCATTCGAAACATGGTCACAAAAAATCATATTTATATAACACAATTAAACAGAATAAGTGGACGACATAATGATTTTTTTTAACATTTTCAAATTTTTAAATTAAAATACCAGTTGTTCATAAATATAAAATATTCCGAAGGCTTTTATGGCTATTACTTGCAATACAAATGATGTTTTAATTATTTTTATAAGACAGAATTCCATCAATATTATATTTAACATGAACGTGTAACATTGTAGTCAATTCACGAAAAACCATCATCATATCATTCTATACAACAACACAACCCACGTGATATTATATATCTGAAACATTCTTTTTCATTTTTTCGTTTATAAAATAGTGAATTATGATGGTATAGTAGAGAAGTTAGTAAAATTGTACGTATATATGATGCAGACATTTCATGGAAATCAGGCAAACCTTCACGTTTTTTGGTTGACTGTGCTTGGTTATGAACTGATGATGCTTTGGATGAATTTTTTTTATAAAGATGCAATATATACATACAAAAAAAAAAAAAATAAAAACCCTTCAAAATAAACCTTCAAACAAAATCACACTTTTGAAAAAAATTATTTAAGCTAACCATGATGAAGAAAAAAATCATAATTGAGACTTAAAATTAAGTATTAAGTAGACAAAGGGTCTATTTATCAAAATTAAATCTCTGATAAACAAGATTTATTGCAAAAGACTTTTTATATATATATATATATATATATATATATATATATATATATATATATATATATATATATATATATATATATATAAATAGACCCGATATATATATAAAAATTGCTCATTTAAATATAGAAGATAAGATATATATGGCTTATCTTCAGATAGATTTTTATCGTTATTAAAATTTTGGATCACAGCAGACATAGACAAAATTTTTCGGGATATCATATGATTATAAATACATAGTAGCTCGTGTCGGGCTAATATTTAATAGTTGGGGATGAAAGTCAATTTTTTTTTAAATTCTAATTTGTAATTAAGTAATAGTAGCCAATTATGAGGTCATGTTGAGTTAAAATTATTATGATAAAAAAAGAAGCTAACTATGAGCTCACTATGGCCTTGGTTTTTCTAACTTATTAGTTGTTTTATTTGTAGGCAATATGCAACATATTGTTATTATACCTTAAAATGTTTAAGATTTAACGGCATAAGTTTTTGTACAAAATTTTTATATTCCAATACTCTAATGAATGAATAGTGATATTTAAATATTACTTATCATTTTCCTATTAATTTATAAACATAATTTTTGGTTTTTATTTTCTCATTCCTTTTTAGTAACAGCGACCATTTTTATTGCTATACTCTTGGCAAATATTTATTTTTACGATTGATAAAATATTTTTGATACGTTTTTTTATTTAATTCTGACAATCTTTAATTTGATCAAAATTTTGTGTATGCTAATCTTACTTTCAGGGCCAACAAATTTAAGTAGTTATTGTTATTTGTGAAATGTCTGACTAGTAGGAAATGCCTGCGACATATGTGTACATGAAATCTGGCCCGAAGTGAAATTTTCTATTGTATCTATGTAATATCTGGGTTTATATGTGTAGCCTACCTGGGTTTATATATATATATATATATATATATATATATATATATATATATATATATATATATATATATATATATATATATATATAAATAACATTTTCTATACAACTTTTACCTTGTTTGTTGTTTTCTTTAGAAGAATAACATACAAATAGTCATATAGGTTGGATAACTAAAATCGATATAAATAATCGGTATTTTAAAAATCATGCAAGTAATTAGTCATATGTTTTGGTACAATAAAATATACTCGAGCAGCCGACTCAAAATTAAAATTGGTTTACAACCGAAACAAACTTGTCGAATTTTTAACAGAAATTTTGTGGCAATTTTATTAATGATACATGATTGCATAATAAGAGTATTACCACCTACAACTTCCACGGACTTTGTCATTGTCCGTCAACTCCTTTGAGAAGTACCTATGAATAAATAACGTCATTTATATATTTCTCTATAATGGTTACATTTAAAAATTTGTTTTGAAAGAAAAAGATGACGAAAGAATCTTAAAGTTAACAGATTAAATTGACTAAAAAAAGAGAACAATATGAATAAATAACATCATTACTAAATTTCTCCATTACATATGACACTGTAATTTTTATTTTAATTTTTTGTAACAAATAAATAGTAATTGAATTTAATTTTCGAGTTTTGTTTTCTTAATGAGTCAGTTGCAAATTTGAGATGTAAACTTATTCGGTAACTCGGTAACTACTCTATTTCTGAAGGTGTCCTACTACTCTGAAGTCGCCAAAATCAAGCAGTTACAATGAAACATATATAACGACAACGCCATAGTTTGAAAACAATTGACACTAAATTGTACGTATATAACGATTAATCTTATTTTAATGCATACTTATTGAAAGTGTCACATCAATTAATTTGTTATTGATCAGGCTGAAAAACCATCATGTTATTGATCAGGCTGAAAAGTCAAACTGAAAGTCATATCCGTACCACTCGTCTTTCAGTGTGTATTTCTCAAACTGTATCAAGTTATTTTCCTGAACACTCTATAAATATTTCATGTAGGTTGTTCTCTTGTTAACATATTTTTACTGAAAATAATATATATTTTTAAAAACAATTTTTGTTGTTGTTGTATGCTTTCAGTGCTGTGTTATGCTATAACAAACAATACGAATGATATTGTAAATATTATATGTGTATGTTAAATTCATTATCACATAATAATTTTGTGTGTGATGTATCAAAGAAAATTCATCAAGTGTTTTTTTTTCCTCATTGTATATGTGTCGCTACCTCTATACACAAATTATATAAATTTATCCCATTGATAGTATAATTTTCATACAGGGGCCTGGAGATATTGAGTAATGTCCCCCTACCCTCCGATTGACTGAAGCCTGCTAGTTACTACCAAATCACAAAATGATAACCGTTATTTATTAGCAAAATAAATATTTATTTTACTTATTTTCTATTCTTAAATATTATTTTCTTTCTAATTTGGTTTTGCATGCGGAAAGTTACAAAATCAGACTTTCCGATTTGAGCATGCTTAGATTAATTTAAATGTATGAAAATACAATTTAATATATTCTTAGTACCTACACTGATAATTCATATATGAACATTAGTAAACGGTTTTCACAGAATACTAGATAATTCCTCATAGTGAAAATGGGGAAACTAATAGCATATTGGATGATACTTTTCCAATAATAGTAGTTTTGAAAGAAAACAAAATTGAAAGTACATTTTGAAATGTAGAAATTGCATTGTGAATCTGTTTATGAATGATAGGTAACTAACTGTAGTGTGGAATACTCCTTCTACAAATTTAAACAAATAAAAAAATTCAGAAGTATAATACTTCAAAAGATATTTACCAGTTTGTCACTGATGTACATAGTATGTGATATGCTTAAAAATATAGATTGTGATATTATATTTAGTTGTGTTAACAAATAAAGTTCTCGCTATCATTGTGTGATACGGTAGTGATCAACGCAGCGCTTTTCAGTAACGAAAACAGTAACTTGTTAGTTTATTTGAAATAATCACACCTTAACATTGAATCTTGTCGATAATCAACATACGGCATATTATAGTTTGTTTGCAGGTTTTCCAGCAATAAGCTACTAGTTTTTTATTTTATTATTATTATTATTTTTTTTTTTTTTTAAATTTATGAGAATACAATAAGCTATACAAATTGCATGTAAATAGTTCTCTAATTATAGTTGTCCCCAATTTGGAAAACGCTCAGTTTCAAGAAAGCGCTCTCATTTTCCATTAATGCAAGGCAAATAATATCAAGATATCACACTGAAAGAAAATTCTGACTACACCCTGCCCAATAATATTTCATGGTTATTGGAGGAAGGTACATAGACAAATAATATGTATATCGGTAAGGTAAATAACAATAATCCACATACAATATTCACAGTAGTTTATATATACAGTTCTACAGAGGTATTTACACCAGATTTTTCCAATGTTAATTTATTCATACATATTTGTTTATGTGGTATATTTATTTTTAGTTAGAAAGTTTTTAAATATGGGTAACATTTTATATATTTGTTTATTTTGTTTTTTATTTTTTATTTTTTTTTTTCAAATTATTTTCAAACACATTTTTATAAATAATAAAAAAAATTTTATATGAGAGTATGAGTTTGACCTATATTACAATTACAAGTTTCCTGAATTCATTGTTATATGCTGCCAATTATAATTTTAATCACTGTAATTTCCAGATAAAATGATATACGCATTACATATATTATTTTTACATGGTTTTATTTGGTTTTATCTGTTGTAATCGGTATTTGTATATTCAAATCTTTTAAGTTAAATTTAAGTTACTTCCTGTCTCACAATTGAGCTGAGACTGATCATATATATGTAAATGTGAATGTTTATACGATATAATGACATGGTATAATTCAAAAACGATATTTTAGCGTTGTAAAACTTAATACTTTATTGCGCTTCCACCATATTTTAGGTCATCAAAAATTAAAGATTAAATTAATGTAAATGTTTTACTTCTTGACACCATAAAATATTTTATTTTAAAGATATTTTGTTACTTAAAATCTGTTTTTTATTATTCGAAGTAAAATAATTTTAATAAATAATGTTAAAAATAATTTTATTTAATACGCTATCTATTAGAGTAAATAGTATTAATAGTAAGTACACCCTGACAAATTTGTATGTGTCTAAATTATACTTAGTCTATCAACTTTTTCATTTGAGTAGTGTGATCTAGTGGCAGTTTTATGGGATTCAATAAATTTAGTATAAAATTAATGGTCATTTATTTTTTTTTTTTTATTTGTACCTACAATTATCGTATGGCCGATCTAAGAAAAATCATTTTGTTCGGTTTGAATATTTGATAAAATGGTTTTGAGATTTTTAGTTTAATCGTTCTCTTAGAGTAAAATGAAAAATTCGTCAATTATTAAAGGCTAGAGAGAGAAAATCACAAATTATTTTCGGGGTCCGTAAAACACGTCCAATGTATCAAAATTTGCATAGAGTCAAAGTTGTTAGGCTAAGCCTAATTCAGCTCCATATCAATTTTTAAAACTGAATTTGTAAATAACGTATGGTTTGGTGCATTGTGAATATTCTAAGAATTCTAAGGTTTAGGAAATGCTTTAAATATGTTGACCAATTTAAAACAAATAAAAATAAATTTTATTGATAACTAGGTTGGTCACAAATCTAGTTTATAATGAGGTTGCCTACGGAAGTATTTTATAATGAATAGATTCTAGAAGAGGGCGTTTTTATTTCATTTACTGAGATATAGATCATAAAAGATTATGATTTAAATACTGTATTTTCTGTTGCTCTAATTTTCTCAATAAATGGGACATAAGTGTTTCTTTACTTTAGTCAATGATAAAGACTCAAAGAAGTAATCTGAGATCGCATAGTTTTAACTTAAATAATTCTCCCTGTTTTAACTTAAATAATTTAATCAAGTATTAATAAGTAATTATTTGTTTAAATGCTAAATAAATATAAAAACAACTAAAAATCCTCTTTAAAAAACAAGCTTTAATTTGAATGCGCTAAGCAAGAAAATTTTACTTTAAAACTTTTACTATCAACATAGAACATTATTACGCAATTTATATGATTTTAACGCTTATCGCGAGATTATTATTATTTAGATTAATAGTTATCTATACAAGTAAAATAACAAGCTTTTATATAATATAAATTGTGAAACGTCCTTATAAGTGGATAGTAAAAGTTTAAAAGTAAAAGTTTCGTCGTTTTTATTTTTCTGTTTAGCGAATTTAAATAAGTTTTTAAAAAGGTTGTTCAGTTATTTATTTTTTACTTCTTATTTATCGCTAGATAACTTAAAAACTCCAGACGGATTAGAGTCACCGAGTTTATGTTCAGCTTCTAATTTTTATAAAACTCGTATTCGTATTTTCAGTAAGTCCTATCCTTTGATATCCATTTTGTAGGGAAGTATTAAAATCTAAGACTACCATATTGGATTTAGAGTGACGTCATTTTATTTTCCGACTTATTCTCAGCAAGCCCTTTTATTTGATACCCCTTTTGTAGGAGTGTATTAAAATTAACAAGTTCGCTATTTTGGGTGTACCGCCATGTTTGATTTAAAATGATGTCATGCAGTTAACCATGCATTTCCATCCTGACTGATTATATATACAAAATTTCAGCTCTATTGGTTAAAGAAAGATACCTGCTTTAAAATTGAGTTTCAAAGCTAAGAAATCCCCTCTATTGAATTCTGATATCACTTTACTTTTTGAGTTATTCTTAGCCAACCATTTCATTTCATTCCCATATTGTAGGATACCATTAAAAATAACTAATTCATCAGCATGGGTTTGCCGCCATGTTGGATTTATAATGCAGTCGCACAGTTAACCATACATTGTAATCAAAACAGAACGTGTATACAAAATTTCAGCGCAATAAATTGAAGATATCTGTTTCAAGATACGTTGTTAAATAAGCTTTAAAAAAGTGCATAGTATTCTTAAGCAAAATTTGAGCAAAAATACGAGTCTCTTCCTGCTCTTCCTGAGAATAGGTGTATTATTTATATGTATGAATATATATATATTTACATGTATATATATATATATATATATATATATATATATATATATATATATATATATATATATATATATATATATATATATATATATATATATATATATATATATATATATATATATATATATATATATATATTTACATGTATATACTTTTTTTTCTTTTTATGTATATTAAAGATAATATTTAGTTTATAGATTATAGATTTTCAATATCAAATTCATATTTATTAAAAAATATTTATATTCTCACATAATGTATATTTAAAATGGTATCGTATTTCAGATCAGATAGGCAAACCAATATGAAGAAAATGTTTTTATTTTTTATTTTGTCAATTCCAAAAACTAAATATAATCTTCTACATTTATAAAGTTTATAGATGATGTATAAAGTATCCTCATGCATTATATCGTTACATCCCCCAAGGATGTGAGTACAGTAAAATCTTCCCCCTGATTTTGAGAGTTGAGTTTTTAAAAAATAATAATAACCATTCGAAATCCTTTAAGTAAATATTACTCACATATGAATTTCATAAGCTATTATATATGTGTCGAAAGTCATAACTAACGCGTAGAAATATGTCGATAAAAAAATTCTTATTAAATTTTTTTTCGCTTTTATATAGATCGTTCGTTGTCAGTATAAATAGTAGTAAACACAGACATGCAATGATTATGACTATCGTCTCTATAGTCTAGAGCACTGTTTTCTAGAAGTATTATAATATTTTATATTATGCATGGGCATATTACCTATTCTAAAAAAAAAATTCTAACTTATACATTATTAAATACTGAATGTGTACGATTTACTAGGGCTCACATACAGACAATAGAGCGGTGAATTTGTAAAATACACGATACGTTAAATATTTCTAGTATACTACAAATTCGAGTATTATTATATATGAATTAATTAGATACAAATCTAAATTTCCCAGTTTCTAATATCTAGAAAGTCTAAGCTTTAATGTTTTATAACTAGGATTGGTTTTTCTTTATGAAATAATTTAAAAATTTTATTTTTGTATATCATTGATATTCGTTTTAAGAAATTAAATTATTTTCAAAAAATAATGGAAATCTGAATGTTTGTGAATACGTTACTTGTCTTAATTCATACATAATATATAAAGGAGTTTGATGAATCTAATTTATATCAATTCGTAAAATATTTAAGAAGCCATATAAGACTATGTCAGATAGCTCACGAGGCTAAAGTAACGACTTTTAATGTAGAGCATATTACAGTGAGGAATCACAGCATGCTAAGTACAATATCGTCAGTCTGGCCCGAATCAATTTTGAACGCGTTCATCTTTTATATAATTGAAAACGCTAATTAAGAAATGCTAAGTTATAAAAAGGTGAAAGGTGAGGGATAAAAACAAAGCTTCAAATAATTGTAAATCATACAATTTTGTAAAATTGTTAAAGTTGCATTGCTTTTTGGGAAATCTTAAAAATTATGAAGCTAGAGTTTGTTTATATTCGGTAGGTCCAAAAATCGATCATAAATTATTTATTTATTTTTTTAATTTTATTATTTTTTTGACAAAATTTTTCATTTTTATTTTTTTATGGTTTGGTATTAAAAATGCATTAAACTATTAATTATCACCCTTATTACCACCCCTAAGCGATAAGACTGGTCCATGCCAAAATAAATTTTTGAAATTTTTTTTTATTTTTTATGATTTACCATAAAAAATACATACAACTATTCACTACTTCAGCATTCTCCGGTGATCTTCGACCGAATGCATGCATATATTTTCGTAGAAAAAATACATTCACTAGTAAAAAGTCTAGTCTTCCAAATGTCAATATTTCCTCTTACTTTCCTTACCTTTATTTAATTGAAATCAAGAAGATTTCTGCGTTTCAATTTTTTAATAATTATAATTCGGATAAAGTAAGTGTTAAAAATTTCTAATTTTAATCAGTCCAATGATTGAAGAGTTGCACTGTATGTTTAACTTTTATCTACATATTTATCACTGAACGTACAATGCAGGTTTTTCATTTATATTGACATAGTAAATATGAATCGTTTTAACACGTTCCACTAAATTGTTTAATGATGCTAGAATAGTAAAATTTTTGTAAATAGGTTCTGTTTTTATGTAAAAAATTTTCCACACAATTTGATTAAATTTAATATAATCATAAATTTGGACAAAATATGGAAAGGGTTTGTTCAAATAATTTGTGCGCAGATTTATTAAATATTTTTGTATATTTTACAACAAAATTTTTTATAGCTACACTTTTTATTTGCCCAGAAATGAAAAAAAATTATGAATTACCCAAAAAAGTATCCATAAAATTGTAGTAGTAATCAGATTTTATTACTATTAAGCAGCTACTGTCGTATTATTTTTAGTTATTTTTCAGAAAATGTTCAAGCAAGAGCCATAATAATCCCATCATATCATAACAAACCCGTAGAAAAAGCAACAAAAATATATTTTAGTTCAAAGGAAAATTTATGTTGTAAGATTTTATATGAAACTTCTGATATTAGCCTGTAGATTTTTTTATATTAGGTATATATTTTATATAGCTAACTTTTTTTAATAACTAACGTTACTAAAATCTAGAAAATTGTTACAAAGTCAACATAGAGTTTTGTTAGTTAATCAAATAAAATATTTGAAATGCATCAAAAGTGATCAAAAACCAAAAAATTGTAGAAAGGGTGGAACAATTTTAGGCCTGGATTTTTTGAAAATAATTCCACAATAGCTATACCTAAGTACCAAAGTAACATGCATTAGGAAATTTTGGACAATTTTAGGGGTGTCGACCTTAAAGTTTATAGTAATACTTAGCATACACCTAAAATTGTTCATGAACTTGTTTCGTAGCCCTTTTAATATTCTACTTTTATACACAGATATCAAATAAATGTTATGCCATGAAGGTTGTTTTTTGAAATGGAAGATTCTGTATGAAAAAAAAATTAATATAATTTTTAGAATTTAGAATTTTGTTTCAGTAGAATATTAATTAATCAAATAGTGGGGGTAGTAAAAATAATGGGGGTGTTATACATCACCATGTGAAACTAGATACAATATCATTAAAAAATGCGAAAATTAAATTATAATGATAAAAAATCGAATAATTTAAAAGATTTATTTGGATTATTAGAAAACAATACAATTTCTTGCAAAATGAAATTTTATCGATATTCATTATGGAGATAAACATGTATGACCTCATATGGTCATTCATTTCTTCCTCTATGTTGTATTAAGACATTTGAACGTCAATACTGAACTTATTTTCAAAGATTCGGATATTATAATTTCAAATACACGCTCGTGAAATAAAATCGCAGTGTTAATTTTCCCTATTTTAACGTGATTTATTTGCTTTCAAAATGTCAGAAAAAATAGTTGAATTTAAAAAACTTTTAACTGTGATTTTTTAAGAATGACAAATTTAACATTCAACAAAAAAGTAACAAATAAAATAACATTGCACATTTAACATTGCAAAAATAAAATATGAGTGAGTAAAATATTTTTAAACAGACGATATTATCACTGATTTAATAATACCGACGACGACAATAGATAAAAATCTATAAATAATGTTTCAATAAGGATAATAATAGAAATACATATCAATCTGAATATTTAGCAACCGACCGACCACAGTGTAATTCTAGCTTCTATATCCCTTAACTCAAAACTATAAAACATTACTTTTATTCCCCATATGATTTGATTGGATTTATATATACTGATCAATATACAAGAGATTCTACCACACAAAAAAGCATATGAATACAAAATCTAAAGAAATAGTAGTAATAAACCTACGCAAAAACAAAGTTATCAAGTCGATGCGTATATATATATTCTTTTTATGGTCACGCATAGCTTCTAATAGAGTAGTCCGATTTTGATAATTCTTTTTTATTGGAAAGGATATACTTCGAAGCTGATCCTATATAGATTTTAAAAAAAATCAAACCCCAAGTTTGAAATGATTGTTTACGCACTGATTGTAATATATGATCACGCGTAACTTTTAATTGAGTAGTCCGAATTTTATAATTCGGTAATTCGTTCGTAATGTATATCGAAGTTGGATCCATAAAAATTCCTTCCCTAAGGGTTGGAAAATAGGGATGATATATTATTCACTTACAAATTTTAATACTGCGTTGTGTTATTCAAATAAAAAGCAATGGTAATTAGTAGATAACACACATAAAAAATTAAAAACTTTTTAACTAAAAACTTAAATCACCGAAAAAAACTGAAAAACAAAAATAATTTACCATTTCTATATAACCTTAATATCAAAGTTATTAAACTAATTGTAAGTATATCAAAATAATATTGAATCGTCGCCAAGCAAGCAAATTAATTAATAAAATAAAATATGATGCACAACTGCTGACTTAAAATTAGTGTAATAAAGCTCCAAATAATTACAAAAATGTATACTTACATTATTTTAAGAACCTAGTTATTAAGGTTAAATAGAAAAAGGTTATTATTTTTTTGTTTTTCAGTTTTTTTCGGCGGTTTAATTTCTTTGTTAAAAAGTTTTTATTTGATTTACAACATATTCACGAAATTGACGTATAAAGGTAACTATACTTACCTCTAACAGCAGTGAGTTTGTTTGCATCTAGGGACCACTATATCATAGCTCTAACATATTAACCATTTTATCTCATTAATAAGAGTAAAAAAAATTTTTTACCGTATGAGTACTTTTATATAGTTAAAGAGATATCATAAATCAATGACTTCAGTATACAGTTAATTTATTTTAATATGAAACACTAGATGTTATTAAGCAACGTCTTAACGATTTAATTACACTGACGTTCGAAAACATTAAATTGTCCTGCTTAATTATATATATATATATATATATATATATATATATATATATATATATATATATATATATATATATATATATATATATATATATATATATATATATATATTATATATATATATATATATGTACTGTATTACTGTGTAATCGACATCTTGGCGAATGAGCGTCAGAGAAACTACCAACGAAGGCAGAGTGGCACTGACGACACTCCGACACGTGCATCAGAAGAAAGTGGCCGCACAATCGAGATGTGGCAAACGCGCTGGGAATCTTCATCAAACGGAAGATGGGCGTCAGATTCGGCTTGGACTTTGATCCCCTATGTCCAAGTTGCCCACACGAAGAAGAAACGGCGGAGCACATTTTTTTCGCGTGTCCCCGTTTTGCTGCAGAGAGAGCAGAACTTAATGCTATTCTCCATTGCCAGGGTTCGTCTGAAAATCTCGTCGGCCTGGTGGTCCGCTGTGAGTAAACTTGGAAAGCGGTGGCCGATGCAGCGGCCAAGATGATGAAGATTCTCTAGGGAGATCGATTAAGGAGACGCCCACAGCGGCAATAATGAAATAGGCAATAGTCAGCCAGTCATCCCCGGGCGAAGTTATGCCTGACGGCGGTTCCGCCTGGGGTGCAATGGAGTATCCTCAAGAGTTTAGGGTTTTAGCGGGTATATTCTAGACTTCTTCTGGTCCGAGCCCCAGATATATAAGATTTAAAAAAAAAAATATACTAGCAAAGAAACAAACAAACAAAACAAACAATTCATTCCTCACGAATTTCTATTTTTTTACATCTACTTATTTGTAATAACCACCTATTTAGTAATCTAGGAATCATAGCAATTCACGTGTAAATTTCTACACGGGAATTATATTTAATACTTTTTAGAAATTATATCTTACATACGAAAACAATTATCGAGTATCTTATTCTGTGAGGCTCGAGTAATTTCGATAAAATCTACTAGATATTCAATATTATTCGCACAAAAAAAGTTTACTGTAATGAAGCAAAAATATATAAAATATTTATCATTAGAATGCTCTTCTCCATCAGTGTTACATTCATTTCAACGGTCCTCTAGTTTTTTGAAAATATCTTTGCAAAGCACTCTGTCTTTGTTCTTGGAATAGGCTTCAGTTTCAACAATCACTTCTTTATAAGAGCAAATTCTCTTCTTTGTCTTATGTATCTAACCACTAATTCATTCATGTACTATGGTTGACAACACATTTCAATAATCATGCATTTCTATAATCAACTTCAAGCACGGTGACTTTCATAGAGATTATACACCAGAGTGGGCGTGTGTTGCTACACTAGAGTGGCTGCCTTTTATATGATATGAAAAATAAAAGATACAAAATTAGGCTACTTTATGTACCTTTGCTTAATAAATTGAGGTATTATCTTTATCACTAATCCTATGGTTTTCTAATCAAATTGTGAGGTAAGGCCAAAAAACCGGTCAAAAAAAATATCTAAAATACAAGTGTCAATGGGGTTTAAATTTAATATTTTATCAAAATCACAAAATCATTGTTATTTTCGTATGCATCAAATTTTTATCAAAATTACAATTTTGTCTTTTTAAACAATTGTATCTCAAAATCGATTGAAGGAAAAATTCCAAAGGACAAAAAATGCTTTGAATAGCCTAAAATATTTAATGATTTATTCGCAAATTTCATGAGTTTTCAACATAATTTTGATGCATCGAACTTTAAATCGCACGAGCAGCCAAGCAATGTTTGTTCTGGACACACATACGCTAGGCGTGTAAAGTTTTGTGCTGGGCCCAATTTCCATACCAATCTTTGATCTTTTTCCGGCTAAATTCTTACACTAAAGAATAAGATATTCTTCCAAAATTAAAAAAAAAAAAAAAAAAAAAACAATTTTTTGGATAAAAATTTTACTATATTTGCATTATATTTTTTTAAATAAAATTTTGCTTTTTCTCTCCAGCTTCATTCTCATCTTAAGTAAAGTAATTTATTTGCGAAAATTTGTATAAAAAATTATCCCAGCTTGTATATTCTTTTTTTGCGTTTACAAATATTTTTTGGTGATGAATAATGTGCCTATATATAATAACAGCCAAAATGTTAAATTTCCCCAATTTATACCATACTTTAAAAAAATAAAAATTTATGTATTGACTTTTGGTCTTTGTGTGTAGGTAGAAAACATACATGAAACTAATATAACACATTCCCACCAATACAAAGGCGTTTAGTTTATGATATTTTATAGCCTAGTCAGTTCGTACCTAGAACGTGTACAGAGTTATCCATTACTACTCAAATGTATTACCAGGAAATTAAAAATCAAAAAAATAACTATATCTTCAGTTTATCAAGAAAAAGCCTTGATCACCAAAACCAAGCCCAAGGCCAATATTGTAAATGCAGGAAATTTGACCATACTTTTCCGGGACTGCGCAATTCCTTAATGTGACCAAATTTATTGTTCCCATTTTGTATTTTAAAGGAAAGCTTCATGAAAGTTTTAAAAATAAAATAAAACGCGTAGATTTAAACATTCTTAGTGATGTTTATGCTCACTCAGAGTATACTTTTGTTTATATATAACTATATTAGAATATTACTTTTGCTGAGCAAATGCGAAATTAAAGTAAATGATACCTGTCTTTTGATACTACCTAGTTACATGTTTAAGGTGATGTAATCGTAACGTTTAGCGTACAAACGACAATAATTATCGAAAACTTATGAAATATAAATCTCTTAGTTCTATAATGGAATGTTTTTTTCTGAAAAATTTCGCTATTAATCTTAATAAACTAGCTTCCGTTTGTATTGACTAAAATTCAGACCAGAAAGAAAACAGCCATTTATAATTCTACATATAGGTGTTATAGCAATTCTAAATCACAAATCAACTAATATCGATAAACAGATATCCTCATTAAATTTTCGTGGAGTATTTGATCGGTGAAATCAAGTATTAAAGTTATATTAATTTAAAAAAAGTTTTTTTTTTTTATCTCGATTACCAAAAAGAATTAACACAACTATTTTCAGGGAATAATTTTCTTTAACACAAATAAATATTAATTTGCAAGTGGGTATGTCCGTTAGTTTATTTTTCTATAAACCTACAGGAAAATTTTTGTTGAATTGATATACAAAGTGAATACACACACACCCACACACATATATATATATATATATATATATATATATATATATATATATATATATATATATATATATATATATATATATATATATATATATATATATATAAAGCCCGACATTAAACTATCTTCGAGTGAAATTTATGTCAAATTTATTCAAGTATTTTTGCATAATTGAGTATCAAATATCCAAGCTTTCAAATATGCAAACTTTTTTTATTTATAATATTCTTAGGATGCGAAACGTTGTTATAAATAAGTTATTTTTTTCAAATAATTCTTTAAATATTTCTCAAGAATGTGAAATATATATTCATGTGATATGCATCACCTGCGTTCATGTGGCTACAATATACTTAATACCACGATCAACTATATGTCTTCTATCTTTAAAATGTATTGTTTTTTTTTTTATGTTTTTGTAATGTGAATATTAAAAAATTATTGGATGTTTACCTACTAATAAATGACCCTGTACGTTGGTTGTAAAACCTTTGAAAATCAACCAACAATCTATAGTATACTCAGAAAGAGGTTGGAGGCATACTAAAAAGTATTAAAAAAAAAAAACTTTCTAAACATTTTTCTCCCCTGTTAATACTTATTTAAGAGCGGTTCAGTTATATAAAGTCTGGTGTTAGTTTGAACAACCATCTTCCTCTTTTCCACATAACACCAAGTACAAGAATGCCTGTAGCAAATGTGTGAGATATGTTCCTTTAGGGACACATTAGATACGTTTCAAGTTATATTTGTATAGTATGGTATAGTAGACTTTAGTATATCTATCTATATTTTTTGGGGGGTAATGTTACATTTTACCAATACTATTCAATAATTGTTATATTACAGACTTTATTATTACTTTTTTTCTTCTCTTTTTTAAAGAGAAAAAAACAACTCTAAATAGTTTAACGATAATCATCGTTTAATAGTCAATTTACTTTTTTTATATTTTTATATGCCAAAAATTATTCTTTAGTGTGTAGTGTAATCTTATTTTTATTTTGATTTTTTTAATACTCTGACAAAAATGAAGACAGATCTCCCTCACTTTGACTTAAATAGTTTTATACACGGAACGTCTTTTCAAATGCATGTTTTACAAGTCAATTACATAAGCCATCATCATTTTTTTCGACATTTTTTTTTTTTTTTTTGTAGCCATTGTTACTTTTTTCACATTAAAAGAAAAATTTATGATGTCGAGTTTTTAGTAAACGTTTACAGGTACTCTGAGCCCAAAATATTAGTTTTTGGAATCTGGTCTGTCTGGTTAAGATATCCTCAGAATAAAAATAGAAACTATCTTCAAATTTTATATTTCTGCTTCGTATGATCCAACAGCGGGAAAATAGTTTAATCATTTTACAATAATGAGGTAGGGATTTAACTAATCATAATCAGTGATATACATAATACTGGACATTACATTTTTACTCAATTGCTCGACATACACAATTTTTACTCAAAAGCGTGGGAAATATCTTAATTTTCGATTTCTTGCTCAACATGTTTTCTATACGATAAAAAATATTTCTTTAAAAAGCAAAACTTTACCGGTTACATTATTTTGCTAAAATTGTCTACTATCCATCATTTTTATACTCCACATATGGCTATATCAGAGTATATTAATTTTAGTAATTTTAGTTTAAAGTTTGTAACACTAGACAATATTGACCATACAAAATATTGGTATAGATGTTCCTAGAAACATCTAATTAGTCAACTTCCACATTCCACATCAATCTATGATACTCAAAAAAGAAAAGAGATAGCGATTTGAAATTTCGTTGACGCATTTAAGGCATAAAAAGTAAAATTGTGAGTAAAAATAGTTCGTGAATGAGCAAAAATTCGAAGACAAAAAATGTTTGTTTTTTAAAACAAACAGCTTTTGTTTGAAACAATCCTTCGTAAAATATTTAGATTCCCCACAATTTCAGCTGAAATGTATCGAATAAGCACATATATAATTTCAATATAGATGTTATTACTATATATGAATTTAATGAATGCTTTCCAATAAAAATAGTCCAAACATTGATACTGAACCAAATGTTGAATATCTAAACAATTAACGCATAAATAAATTTTTCTAGTAAAAGTATATAGTAGTAATACAAAGTTCTGTGACACGTCGTAGCTGTTTATTTTATTCCTAATATCCCAAATATTCGAGCTCACTCAAGTTCAAATCATTGATTGGGCATCAATACAAACAAAATTTCATTAAAATCGGAATAATATCTCAAGATATAGCGAAAATGTCTATTACCTCCGAAAATGTTTCGAAAAATAAACTAATAGGTTTCATTTCGTAAGTAAATCGATCATTACTTAATCATAATGTTTTAAATAAAATAATTTAAGGAAAATACAATTCCTTTGCTTCTTTTTACCTTTATATTTATTTGAATTTATTTGTATTCAATTTTTTTTTCTTGTTTTGTCCCTCATCAAATCGGCAAAAAAAATTCATTTTATTTATGTACTTCAATATTCCATCACTTCAAAATTTTCTTCTTATTCATCTACTTTAAAATATTTATGCGTTTAATATAAATTTTAGCAATTATACTTATTAAACGAAATGCTTAAGGACTTTCGTATAATTTTCATTTTCAAAAAATTATTATATTTAGGCACCATTTCTAAGAATTGTTTGAAAGTAGAAATTTTTAAAAATAGATTGCATTTTGAAAAATAATTGTAGTAAAGTAAAGTAACATCAAAGTAGAATTATAATAGCTATATTTCGTAAAGCATATTTCGTTTGAAATAAAAATCTTAAAACCTAGAATTCTTGAAAACTTATTAAAGTAGATATATGTGTAATTAGTAACTAACATTCACAAATAATTACAAAATAGTACAAAATTTTTAAATTAAATTTAAAGAAAAATTCTTTTTTTGCTATCATCATATTAATATTAAGACATTTTAGTGTTTTAGACCACAATAATATTCATCATTTGATTATAAAAAGTTATCGATTCATTTACACTATGATGTTTCCAACAAAACAATCTATTTAATACCTACCTTCATAATACCACTTTAAATATTGTATAAATACCTAAAACTATTTTATACATATTTATGTACTAGAGAAATATCTGTTCCGGCTTCACACGAGTATTACTAAGGAATATGCAGCTAAAAGACTTGTATTTACTAAATATTAGTTACTAAATGAGTACAATAAAATATAACTTTACAATTTATTATGAATATTAAGGATAAAATATCCGAATTTGGGAAAATATGAAATCTTTATTATAATTTAAGATGTAGAATATTTTCATGTACCTCAAAACTATTGAATCGGGTAGTATACGCCGATAAAGAGTTCAAGCAGAGTTTTTTTTATCTACTCAACTTAAAATTATAAAATGACAAACTAAAAATAACCAATTTAATAAAATGAAATCTACGATAGATGTTGATCATGGAGATATAATTTTTAAAATCGGTTCTGTAGTTTACAAAGATTCCACGAACATTAGATAAAAAAAAATGGATATAAACTATATAAATTCAAATTTTCAGACTTAACTGCATGTATTAAAAGTTTAAAATTTCAAAAAACAAAAACAAAAACAAAAAAAAGTTATATCATTAACCTCATCTATGTTATAAAAGGGCCCGCTGGTCTTAATGTGAAGCTTTTTTTATTTAGCGATTTTGACAATACATTGATCAATATATCAAAATTTGAATACAATCTGCTCTTCCATAAGGGGTGAATTTACGAAAATCCCATCTTAGAGCCCATTTACGTCATTTCGACAACCATGATGTCAATTTTCATGAAAGATGAAAATTTTCATGCGGTTACGGCTCTGTCTTGATATGTCAGCCAGTCAGTTATCTTTTTATGTATAGAGTTATAAAAGCATTTATATTATGAAAACTGATCAGGTATATAAATAACAACTATATGATATACAATTTTTAGATTTAATTCATATTATACAAATAATAAATATAATATAGCTTAAACATTTAATATAAGCTCTATTTAAGCTAACATGATTAGTAAAATTATGAAATTGTATAATTCTAAAGATTATATTTAGTAGATACAACTAATATTATTTATAGACAGTATACAGAGTATTTTGTATAATGTAATATAATGTAAAGTATCATTATTACTATTATGTTTTATGTGTTTTGGGTGTGTATGAATAGTAATTATTTTAACTCACAACACAACGATTTGTTTAATATTATATTATGCTCTTTCTTGATTCTCTGACTACCGTATGTTTTATGCAAATTTCTTCTATCATTTGTATTGTAAATACAAATGTACACTCTAACAATTAGGAATAACATATTTGAGTCAGTGTATTTGCCATATCGCTATTTACTAATTAGCAAACCAATTTTAAGACCTCTTGGATTTTTTCGAATAAATTATTTGTCCCAATTTCCTTGATCAAAATATTTTGTTATTTATAAATACGTATTTCGACTACAAGAGTTTTGTAGCCTAACTGTAAGAGTTTTGTACTTACCTATTAATTTTAAAGATGTGAGGAGGTATGCCGGGGGGATATCCTCTTAATATTAATTTATCCAATTGCGACAAGAATATTTTCAAATTAAGTATTCTAATTTTGTACTATCTTCTTCTAGACAAATGTGAACTAGGTGCTATATACACATGGTTGAACATGGTAAAATATCAATATACCTAATAAATAGTCGTTTTTATTAAATATTTGTTTACATCGTATCTTATATTATATACATTATTGTGTACATAAATTATTTTAATAAATACCAATTATGTTGTTTATATATTAATAATATATGATGCAATTTAATAGAATTGATTACACATATAACAAACATTATTATAATTATTATTTACAGAAATTCTCATAATGTATTATTAAATAATATTTATATCTTAACCTAATTCGTTTTATTAATATATTAATGGATAGATAGATAGAGCTATAATAATATAATATATATGTATGTATAATAATGTATTAAATGCATATTATTATTGTATTCATTTTAAAACATTTTAATATACATCAATAAATATTAAGTATGCCATACAATTATTGTTTTCTGCCCAAAAATCGAAATAATATAGTAAATTATTTAGATATTCGACATATGGTTGTGTATCAATGTTTGAAGTATGTTAAGTCATTAGAAAAAATATAATACGCTCAATACTTAGTACATACAGTTACAAATACATATATTATAATACCACCATGCTGAACACTTGTGTTTTCTATAATACATAAATTTTTTAAAAAGTTTTTTGTATTTGGTCGAAATTGCATTACGAATAAGTGTGTTTCATTACAAAATAGCTCTTTATTTTAATGGGATATTAAATAGATATCCCATTCCTGAAAGTTCATTCTTAATAAAAGTAAACAAATTTTTGAAATAAAAAATATTAGTAAACGCATTAATAGATTCGGATATTTCATTCAAATTCATTGGATATTTCATCCTCCCAGTTTTGTGAGTAAGATGTTGTATGGTCTTTGTCCACCCTAATGATCTAAGATAAATATTGGTAAAATAATTTTTGAAATGACAAACACAATATTTATGTTAAAACAGCTCCCAGTTTTGCTTGTGAAATAATATATACTTTGAAGATCCATTTTAAAAATATGTAAAATGATTCTTTCAATCTGATGAGTAAACTCATTTTTATTAATATTACAGTCCCGAGTGTGACATGATTTCTAGCTATTGATTTTATAATCTTTATAAGTCACAAAAAACCAAAAATACTTCTTTTTGTAAATAGTATACATTAAATACCTCAAATACATTTCAAAATGTTTTCAATTCACCTGTATTTAATTTTTATTAAAATATGTCAAATGCAAAATATATACTGCGTGACGATTGATATATATATATATATATATATATATATATATATATATATATATATATATATATATATATATATATATATATATATATATATATATATATATATACATATCTTTACTCAAATATTACTCAAATATTAGGAACTATTGATTTCATGAAGAAATGTTTCAAGAAAAAGTTATCATTAAAAATTGAGCAGTTTTTGCATTTGAATCATTTAAAAATTAAAAATTTTATGAAATTAAAATAAATAAATTTAAAAATAAAATGAGATTTTAATAAAAAAAATAAGAATAAAAATAATGCGATCCAGTAAGATTCGATCTGAGGTACACGTGTGTGAAGACTCGATGCTGTAGCCACTATCTGATGCTCTATAAATCTAATTTTTCGATAAACTTATATTTTTTGGTTAAGTCATTTGTCTGTTAATTCACTATCACGTAAGCTGTTGTTTATGTATTTTTAATGTAGGTAGAACCGCAACTTCAATTGGGTTTATGAAAGGCAGGCAACTGCTTACATTTCGGAGACGCTGTGTAAAGCAGACAATTATAATTTTTATTTTCAATAGCATATTTTTTTAAATTTTTTCAATAATGATGTTATGGATTATCATATAGGTTTTCGGTCATCAATATTGTATATTAACAATGTTAAAAAGCATTTGATTACTTCGTACCTAGCTGCCCATACTTAACAGTCACATGTACTTAATTTTCCTTATGATTTTATTTAACATTAATAAAAAGTATCGGTCAGTCGCATGATTTTTTTTTTAATTTTGGTAGAATCCGTCAAATGCGCCATAAGGAACATAGTTCCTATAATTAAAATTATTTTCGTAATTATTAAACTATTGGTCTGGCCTTAAAGCATAATATTTATCACGACGTTTATATGATATTTCAGATATTAACCAATAGTATAGTTAAACTGTTTGAACTTTTTTGTTAATGATAAAAGCAATTGAAATTAATATTTAATTGAAGGTTTATATTATCGATGTAAACTTAGTTGAACAACAACAAAAAATGAAACAGTGCGAGAAAATATGTTCATGATTAGTATAACTATACTTATCATGATCAAAATGTTCCCTCACTGTTTCGTCTTTTTTGTGATATCATTATGAAACATTTATAACAAAATACAGTATTAATTTAATTAATGTTTATATAATTTAAAAGAATGTTAAATATTTTCTTCGATAACACTAAAAATTCGATATGTTACACGCCTTCCTCGTGCCTTTGAATTTAGGATTTTAGTAAATTTTATCACAAAAAGCCATCGTCCAGATGAGGCAATTTTATAAATAGTACATACCAAAAAAAACAATCATATCATCATAGTAAGACACACACTTATATTCAGTTGAAAAATATATAAAATATCCAAAATAACTAATGCAATTCGCACATTATTTTTTTGAAATTCGATATTGTAGTTCAATAATATACTATAATAATGGAAAAGAGTTACAAACTCATTATTCAGGCCAACAAATAATTATGCCTATCGATTTAACAGTATATTTAATTTTATAATTATTAATGAGAACTATCTAGGATTTTTCGAATAAATTTCGATTTTTTCCCCAATTTCCTAGATCAAATTATTTTGTATTTTATAAATACGTATTTCGACTACAAAGAAGTCATCATCAGTATGAATTAGCTAGTTGTAATAATTCTCTGAGGAGATGAGGAGTTGGTGTGCACACCGTCACCAAATTAACAACGAGTAACACCTCCCCAGAGAATCATTACAACTAGCTAATTCATACTGATGATGACTACTTTGTAGTCGAAATACGTATTTATAAAATACAAAATAATTTGATCCAGGAAATTGGGGAAAAAGTCGAAATTTATTAGTATATTTAATAGTTAATTGTTAAGATGGCTAATGATTTAAGTTAATGCGTAAAATTTAGGGTAGACAATAATTTTTTAATAATAATGGAAGTAGAGGAAAAAAACCAAAATTTAAAGAGTAAACATATTTTCATTTATTTATGCAACTAAAATCAATATCTAAAATAACAAAATGGAAATATTGATATTTATATATTTCTTTTGCTTGAAATATTTAGTAAGTCATCATCTTCGACAATTCTACGTATTCAGAAAATATTCATTTTCAATATTTATTATAGTAAACGTCTATAGGGTGATTCAAAAAATCAAAGAGATCAGTTTCTTACACCGGAAGACAAAAAAATATTTCCATACACAAAGAGAAAAAATTAAATTCAATTTATGATCAAAAGTTTTATTTCGAAATATACGATGATAAATTTTTGGCAAAGTTATGAAAATGGCAAATAACAAATGAAAAAAATATACAAAAATTTCGTTTTTTATGAATTTAATTTTGCTTGATTTTAAAAATAAATTTCGATTTTTTTCCCAATTTCCTAGATCCAATTATTTTGTATTTTATAAATAAGTATTTTATTTATAAATAAGGACTACAAATTAGTCATCATCAGTATGAATTAGCTATTTGTAATGATTCTCTGAGGAGATGTTACTCGTTGCTAATTTGGTGCAAACCGTGCAAACCGTCACCAAATTAGCAACAAGTAACATCGGTTGAGTATTTGTTAATTGAAAACATTAGTACGAGTTAAAAAGACGAAGATATAACATTTACTAAGCAGAATAATCGCCTGGCAAACGTACCGTTAATATCAACTATTGCCACTATTATCTTATTTTTGATTCAAAAACTTTCAAAATATTTTTTGTATCTTATCGCTAGGATATGGTTTTTGTAAAATTTATTTTAATTTGAATAAATAGTTATTGTATATATTTTAGTTCTCTTAATTTGGACGCTGTGTGAATAATTTAAATCGGTAAGCTGTAAAATTTGTAGATATACTATCTCACAGAGGCTGGTTATGATTTAAGCAACATTTGACTTTCCCCAGTGAACAGTATTTTTTCTTTATGTCCATAAAGGTTGATTTTCTTAGAATGAAATTTGAAGACTGTATGATAAAACTTAAACTAAAATTTTTTAATATTGAGGTGTTTAGATACGGATTGCTAAAACTCACACTTAATTTAAGGTTATTTTATGATTTTGACGATATTTATGTACAAGACAAGCAATATCCGTATTTTTAACCTTTGAAAGCACTTATTTGTTTGAATTAGTAATAACTGTTTATATACATATAGGTATGTATAAATGATTGTATACTTTATATTCAACTGAGAGTCTATAGACGCTTTCGTCTTCAAATGTTAGATAATTTTTCGTGTTATTTTTCTTACTATCTGTTGAAAAAACACGTAGCTTTACCACAAACAGCGGCAACCATGAAAACCATATACTCCTCAAGAATAAACACACACACACACACACACTCAGAGATACATATATACACATACTTGTTCATACATGTGACATTTTTCTTCCCCGATTTTACTGCCATATTCAATATGTCACAAATTGTCTTCTATATTCAGAATCGATTTTATCACATATTTGTGATTGAAGAAATCGTATAGTTTACTTTGTATTATCTCGTATTAGGTATATATCATATGTTTAATACATTTTGATACAGGAACTATCAAACATCTGCCTGTCAATATATGTTACTCTGTTGTGTCATGTCACACTAAATTTAAAATCTACAAATTACAATCTATTTTATTTATTTCTACAATAACAAAAATGGTTGAATTTTTTTTAATTGATGTAATTTAGGCTCAAAAAACTGATTTAGAAAAAAGATGCATTTTGATTTTTATAAACTTAAACAGAATATAAATACTTATTATGAATTCAATTTTAATAATAGAGTGATATTCAAACAATAGATATCTGGCATATTCGCCTATTTTCATATTATAATAAAGAATTAGATGTATGTTACAAATTGCAAAATTCAATTTCAGTTTCAAATACCAATCTCCATAACAGTATTTGTATATTACCGTTTATGAAAAGGTTTTTCAACCTTCACGACATGTCACGACAAACTTTCAAATATTTCAAAAATATAGCATCAGGCAGTCTATATATTGGTATGTAAGTACAAATGAATTAGTTTTTATTGTTTACATTTCTAAAATTTGGCGGAACAATTCAAGAATGGAGTCACAATAAATACCACGATACAATGACCAAGAGTCACTGGATAAGTGGCTTGAAATTAAATATTAACCAAATTTCAAAGTTTATCCTATGATAAACTAATATCTATGTATTATCCTTCCTTACCTTTTAATGATAATGATTATAAACATCAAGCTAATTAGCGGATCCTAAAATAATATCGTATAAAAATTAACGATGAAAATTAGAACTAACGATGTTGACCAAATAATCATACATTATAGCTAAGATGATTAATGACGTTTCACAATCAATCACCTTGTCAAAACAAAAATTTAGTGGAAACAGTAAAGCAAAATTGTGCATTTGTACAATTTAAAAATTTTATTTAAGATTTTCAGAAAATTTTCTGAAAATACCCAAATAAATGTTTTGGAGATTTGACCTCAAATCATGCAACGCAAAATTTATGTTAAAAATATTCTTAAATTTTATTTAAAAATTTTGTGGTTTCATCAACGTAAGTTTCTACAAACAATGGCATGCTGCTCATTAAAAAAAAAAATATGGTCTTCCAAAGTAGCCTAAATATGATTAAGCTGAATTTGTGACTCACTGTAAAAAAATTTTTATAGCAATAATAAAATGGCAATAATATTAACAACGAAAATTTTTATTTCATAGGTTTGAAAATTGTATCATTGGTTATTTTAGTATACTTTTAGATCCGTTTTATTAAACAAAATATTACTCAAAAAAGAAAACTACAACTGTATAGATAATTTATACAAAACTATTTCTGAAAACTTCCAAGTCTCATTCTACGTACACTATCGTCTGTAAAATTATTAAGGTAAAAATTAAAGTTTTGTCAGCTATGACCTTTATATCTATATCAATAATTTTATTATTATATTCTGTAACGAACACTAGAAAAGCAGTCAAATTGCATTTTGAATATTTAATTAGAGACAATCACATCATTCATAATGAGAGACAACTAATATTCGATGCTTCCTAAATTATTTTAACACTTTGAGATATTTTGTGATACCTCATTGAATATAATATGTTGAAACAAATGAAAATATGCTCAAATGGATTGCAGGAGAAAAATTCTTTGATAATAGAAATATTTTAATATTTTGCGTAAACATTTTAAGAATTGAAATATATAATATAAAATAAAAATAAAATTTAAAAACTTTATTTGCGTTGAGTATATTTCTTTTGAATATATTTTATTTAAAGTTGATTTCATATGAAGTAGGAGTATATTAAAAATGGAAACTTTTATAGTAGAAATATTTTTATTTGGTAAAATAGTTTAGATTTCATTTTTTAAAATAAGCTTTCAATTAAAATGCTCTAAAAAGAAAGAAATAAACTTTAAATAAATCAAACTTGTCAAATTTTTACATTTCATAATTAATAACTTTTAATTAAAAGCATATTAAAAAAAATATATATTCAACTTTTTATGAAAATATCTCCTATTAACGCTGAAAAGTTGTTGATAATGTATTTTTTTAGCTTTTCTCCAAAGGAATGGGCTGAAATAAAAAATGTATATAAAACTCTGATTTTCGCTTATCGTTTCATATTTATTGCATAAAACTGCTTGCTCCTAGCTTATTTTAAATAAAAAGTTTGTCATAAAAATGTATTGTCATCTTGCATGCAAAATATCAGCTCAATCGGTTTAGGATACTTGCTAAATTTAGTTGCAAGATTTGACTCTTACCAAGCAGCATTACAAAATAATGAAAAATTTTGTAAAAAATATTCCTAATAAATATCTAAAAAACAAATTTTTTTGAAAATAAACCGACCTCGCTAGGTAAGTGCGGCTACGTGACATTGGGTCAAGAATCATTTTTCCCAACGGACAACAAAATATAACTTTTAGAAGTTAAATATTATATGAAAACATCAGACAATTTTCAAGTTTGGTTTTCGGGTTGAATTCAATAAAACTTTCTATTTTGTACTGAATATTTGTAAAGTAATTTAAGAAAATATTACCACGTTTTCATCTCTTGAATTTATTACCAGTGCGTCGTTATGAGAACAAAAATACATAAGGGATTTCATTGAATTGTGTAAAAATATTGCTTGTAATAATCTTAACCCTGTAAATTAAATGATTGTTATTTAATGTTATATTCTGTATGAAATATTGAAAATAGGGGAATATTTTTCTCATTTAAAGTCGAGGGATATATACAAGTTTAAAGAAATACCTGAGATTTTATAGATGGTTGTTAATACTGCGGGAACAATAACCCTTAAACAAGATATAAAATTTTATTTATTGTAGAACACATTACAAATCGATAATTTTGAGGGTGGTTAGAATATTAAAAATAATGGTTTTGAAGCAATGTTTTCTCGTATTTCGACATAAATTTATTACTTATTATCCAAGACAAAAAGATGTTCTAGCAAATATCCTCATAAAGAAAATGAGTAATTAGTTTCTTGTCGAAGATGAACGATTTCACAAATTTCTTGTTTAAATGAATTTATTTAATGAACATTTAACTACAAAAATAATAAGTAATTTACCTTGTAATGGAAATACGAAAATCATATTAGTCAAAATGTCCGTTAATGCATGTTTATAATTACCATATACAAATCAAAATTTTTATACACCAATTCTTTTGTAAAAATTGTGCTGATACGGAGTGCATCGTGTCTTGTTTGAACACTGATTATAAATTTGTAAGCATTCCAAATCGAATGTAATCAAAGAAACATTGAATTTTAAGCTTTTAATGATTGTAAAAAAGGAAAAGTCACAATACTAACAGGCGTCTATTTTACATAAAATTCTTAATGCACCAAATATTTTTTTTTTATGAATCCCTTAAAACAACATTGTCCCTTTTAACCAATAAATTTTATTGTTTTTTTTTTTTTTTTTTTTTTTGATAAATTTTACTAATTGGGCTTTTACCTCCATCCTGTTGACAGATAGATGTTCTATTTGGTACCTATAGTTCTTATAACAATGAGTACATTTTAATATATTCAAAATCATTGATAATCCAATATGTCTGCCCAAAAATGGCAGATAAGAACTTTTCGCAATCCCCTACAAATAGGTGTCGAAAGGTCTTGAGTTATACAATATACCCGACGGCCAGATTTCATATTTGTCTCACAAAATGTCAGATTTCATATTTTTTTACATACGCTAAGAATTTTAAATAAAATAAAATAAGTAACAAACAGTTTTAAACAGTTTTAGTGAATAAAAGAGAATTATGATGACAATGTAACGCTTAGAAATAATTCGGTCGATCTGAGGTAACAGGAGACACACCACATTCCTCATCAATCTAGGACATGTTCGCACACACAAAATATTAAATCGTGACGCAAGTGCAATTTTTATAAAATGTTTACTTAGCCTTAGATACGCCCCATCATTTTATCTTTTTAATGAGAGTGATGTGTTGACTGATATTTACGATCGACCTAATTATTTCTTAGCGTTTAGTATATTATCCACATCATTATCAATTAAAACCTTTAACTGCAATACTTTTTATACTAACTTTTTTTATACAATATGTACTCTAAATGAGTACAGAGATTGATAAGTTATAACCCTATCAAATAAACGGTAACATGATTACCGATATCAACCGATCACCAAAGTTAAGTAGCAACAGACACAGTCAGAACATGGATGGGTGATCGTGTAGGATCTCTGTGTACTGTTGTTGTATAGAATAAATATATATCCACTGTAGTCACTATATGATTTTGTAGTTTTTAATGTAGGAAAGTGAAAATAAATAAATAAATAAATAAAGATTATTCAGATATTTAATATATTATGTTAAAAATAACATTATTTTCATGGAGAATAAAACTCGTGGATATATAGAAATTAAAAGCAGGCTTTTTACTGAATATCTAGTAGGTGTAAGGTATTGAAAAATTCCTAAGACATCAAAATCGATCAACCTAAAAAAAACCTAATAGCACTCTATTAGGTTATTCTACTATAAGCACAATGCTTGCTGTTCTTACGTCACAAGATCGACGCCATTATAACAGAGCATTTTTGGGTTAATGCAATTAAAATATAAAAAAATTCAATAATTTACTTTAAAACCAAGTTTTTTAATTTACTTAATTTAATATTTATATTTGCCATGATTAATACAGAACCAATTGATGATATTATATTGAACAAATTCTTGAATATAAAACCATCGAATTCGGTTAATAAAAACGAAAACAAACACAGCAAACTTATAATTTTTAAATGTTGAATTGATTTTTACCATGTGACCTACAATCTAGATAACAGCTTGTTTGTTTTAACTTGGTTCTTATCTTATACAGAAGTTTTTGTTATTTTTTATAAAATATCGATGATATAAATAATCTAAATTGTTATAAAAATTTAGTTGTCTAGGATTTTTACTTATCGTACTTAAAAAGTACTATTCAAAGACTAAGAGCTTTGTATAGTTTTTTCGTAATATTTTTTTGAATTCTTTGCTTCAGTGATACACATTGTTATCCATTGAATTTCATTTTATTTCGCTATCTCAAAACACTACCGAACAAAAGTATATACAATTTATATTAATTATTTTAATATTATTAAATAAGCAAAAGGAAATATTTTAAATTGTTAATATTAGACCTAAATAGATTTACAAAATACTGCTATATATATTATATAACTTTAAGGATAACACCCATACGCAAAAAAATTTTTCAGCGTAATGTATCAGCGCAAGTAACATAAACTATATAGAAACATTATCGTCAGGCAATAAAATATTAATTATTCCATACGATTCATATGAACAAGCATAGATAGTCGCATAGATTTGCAAACAGTTCAACCTAGTCATTCTTTCTAAACAGTTAATAGGTTTAATCTTAAGTAGTATAGTCATTCAGGCTAACTAAGCGCAGGGGAGAAGTAAGTCTATGGTCAGGTTGTAGAATCTGTCGATTGTATTAATTCAAAAAGAAAAATAAATTACGATAATTCAGAGATTTTAATAGCATTCTTTATGTTTTTAACAAAAACCAGTTAATGTCATTGTTAAATTTAGTTTTTGTATAACGGCAAACATTGCCACGTCTAAATTTTTAGTTTGCCGTTAGTATATTTTTCTAAATTCAAAACTGCACATAATTGACCCATGACCCTTTGAACTCTGCGCACAGAGCCCAAAACCAAATTAAAAATTTCTTTTTTAACCCCCTCACCTCTTAGCCCTTTTTTAGGAAGCAATACGCTAAAGATGTAAATACTGTATATATCCTTATAGATTTCAATATAATTCAAAATGCTGATATTTTTTAAATCAAGGATCTACTCAAATTGCGATTGAAGTGCGATGTAAGAACAAAGACCAAAAATGTGAAATGACAATGTATTGTGTATTAGAACTAGTTTAAAACTTTGTATAAACAAATGTAAAGCATGAACCAAATCTTTAAAATAATTATTGATATGGGTTTCCGTTCTATTTATGTAACAAATTTTTATAGTTTTAAGTTGGTAGTCAAGATATGCAAGATATTTAGCAGCAAACATAAAACTTTCATTTTCCCCCATTATTGCATTTTACGTCATTATCTCACTTCGATTGCAAAACTGCATGTTCATAGCTTGCTTGCTTCAGCTGAAAGTGAAGATTTCAAGAGACAAAAATTAAAGTTTTCCTATTTCTCCAAAGTTCGTCATATTATTGCATATTGATTTCAAAAACAGCATATTTCTCGTATTTATGGAAACAAACCTGATATTTTTGGAATATTTGCCCAAAGGGGGAGAGAGGTGTGATAACTAGATTCAGACATACAAAACTCACTAAATTCCGTATTTTACTCTTTCTTTCTCTTTTCAAAATTTTTTGCCAGCAGTGTACCTATGCTTATACTTAGTTGTGTGTATGTCATGTATTTCATGTCGTCCACATGAATTTTCCATCTTATGAGCATAGTTTTAAAATGGTACACATGAGAATTGATAACATACAATATTGTATGTTTTTACAGTCGAAGAAGTGGTTGTTTGGTGATGCTACAGTAACTGAATACTATATATAGATATAACGTAGCAAGCAAGCTAACTCTCTACATCGAATACTTTTGTATTTGCTTCTTTACTTTTGCTTGCTTGCTATATAATAGAACTTTAGTAGAGGACTACACTACTATACTCTACTATATACTACACTAGTGTAGTAATAGTAATCTCTGGATACTTTCAAGAGAACTGAACTAGCAAGACATATATATATATAAATAAATGGTGGATACCTATGTGTATATACTATATAATTTTATATTTTATTCTACTTATCTTTGTCTTAAGTATAATAGGTTTTATATAGTTTTATGACTAAAATTATTATATTATTATCATTATTTTTAGTGATTTCATAATATATTTATTGTTTCAAAATTTTGAGTGATTATGATTTTAAAACTGATAAATATCGCAGTCATAAGACATAAACATAAATTTAATGTAAATATGGATTTCTAGAAAATTATTTTGAAGATTAATATCTAAACTGACTATAAAACGCTGCCTAAAAACGCTTTTTTAACAGTGCTTACAATGACTCGAAGGACTAAAACACGTTTTATCAGCTCAGTGGTCAAGTTTGTAAAGGCACTAGACAGAAGTTTGCGGGTTTGAATATACTCTAAGAAATATTTTGTTGCCCTATTGACTCTTAAAAACCATTTCCTGTGATAACGCCTTTAATTATAATTAATAAATATTATCTCTTGATGATTTGATCGATAGTAATGATGAAACCAAAACGTTGATCAGTCGAAAAAAATGATAATAAATTAAATTAATTTTAGGAAACAAATAAATGAAAAATAAGTAATTTTTTCAAAAAATGGTAGTTGACTGATACTGAATAGCTATTGCTATAGTTCATATCAAAATGTGAACCTCTCACAATTTTTAAAAGTACTTAGATTCCTATTTTAATCACTTTTTTTTGTAAAATTACGATTTGAGCTGCTTTTTGGGCTTAAATAAAAAAGTTGTCAAAAATGCTTATAGTATTTATTATTTTAATATTATTAAATAAGCAAAAGGAAATATTGAAATTTAAATATTCTTAATTGTTAATATAACACCTAAACAGATTTACACAATACTGCTATATATATTATTTAACTGTAAGGATAGCACCCATAAGCAAGAAAATTTCATCAGCGTAACGTATCAACGCAAGTGACTCAAGCTATACTGTAGGACAGCGTTTGTAGGGACTTTTTCCATTCATTCCGTTTTTCGCTTCAGCAATTTCAAATTTTTCTGGAGCTAAAATAATGTAGACGTTGTTATTTAAAATTCTATGTTTTGTTATTAATTTTCAATACCAAGTTAGTCCTGATGATGGCCACCATTTTATCGAGATATAATTATATATACTTCAAAAAATGTGTATATGGCTTAATTATCGTTAATGTTACAACTTTTTTATCCACGGTAATTCTGAAAGGACGGGCGTTTTCTTTTTGGAGTCTGTTAAATGCCCCAAAGGCTCGATATTGACTGACATCTGGATTTTTGTTATTGCTATCGGAAGATAATTTAAAAGCAGATGTAAAAACGATTATCTGCCACATGTGAGAAAACAATATGTCCTTGATCCAAAAACATCCAAATTTCTGTTTTTCACAATTTTCTGGTTGTCGGCTAACAACCTTCTGGTTTTATTTCATGGTGGACGAAATGGATTTTTCATTTGTAATTGACTGATCTTCGTACTACAATAACAGAAAAACGCATGTCTATCAATTGCCTTTGAGAAGACCTATGAGGGCTATCGAAAATTTGACGGGCTCCGAAAAAGAAAACGGCACAATTTTCAAAATTTTTGTACAGGAAAAAGTTATAACACTACTCATAACTAAGCTTTATACAAATTTAAGAAGTGAATTCATCAATGTCTTGATTTGATTACGGGTATCCTGCCTATATAGTAAGTACGCAGAAAAATATGCGAATTGGTATACACATGCATTCTTACACATCCCCACGTTTTTATGTTATATACACATTGTGGGTACCTTCAAACACAACACGGGATTTTTGACAGTGAAAATAATTACTTTCTAGCAGGCCGTTTATATAAAATATAATAAATATCAACCCCTTCATTTTCACAGACAATAAAAATCTTCTTTGGATCTGATCATGTAATAATGTATACATATGGTATGTTGATAATGAATAAGTGTATCATCAACAGTACATCCCCTATTACATTGGTAGGTACTCGAGTAACGATAATATAGTAACGTACTTCAACTGGTTCGTTATATAGAGAGAGAGGCTCTCTGTAGTAAAGGTGTAGATATGGTTATTATAGCAACAAGCAAATATACATTGAGTCCCGTATAAATATCGAATTATTGAACCAACAGGACTTATTATTTTGTGGAGGAATCTTTACCTTAAATATATTTCATTCTTGATTTAAATGTCTGTCAAATGTCTTGAATGTCTTTCTTTCACTTAAAAATATTCTAAACCATGTTTAATATATAGATGTTCAATAATTAAAAATCGTTCAAATTAGTTCGAGTGAATTTTCTATCTTAGAAGTTCTAAAAGAAGTGTTTTTAAAGGCTTCCTTGAGATTTCTGTTAATGATGCCGCAATGATCTATTTTTTAAGATCTTTTAATTAAATGGTCTTTAAGAAGTCATTTTTACTAACGTTATAAATAGTAAGATTTGTGAAATCTTTTTCTAATTCGCAAAGGAAGTCAGAATTATGAGTTCTTACAAAACTCAATATTCTTTCTTCTTATAAAAGTAGGAAAAAAGACGTCTTTCAGAGCTCATATTTTTGACTTCGTACCGAATTCCCAAAATACTTATAAACATATAAACATCATAGTTCAAATTCGAACGGAAGTAAAAAAAAAAAAAAAAAAACTACTTTAAAAATTCATAATTCTGGAAAATGAAGCTAGGAAAAAGACTTTTAATTAAGAGTTCTAGAAAAAGGGCCCATAATGAGACATCTTAAACAGGTCTTTACAAAGACTTCTTCCTGTACTCTTTCGGATTTGGATACGTGTGCTGGGTTTTCGAGTGATTAATGTGTGGATATAGCACAAATATCGTTAAATATATTTTGTTTGTATTAAAAATATTATTAATAAAGTAAACGTTTTAAGTTGACAATCTGTATTTCTTATTCAACATATACGCTTTGATATAAAATGTTGTGCAATATTATGGCGTTGTACTGTGGTACTACTATCAACAACAGCGTAAGGTGTACTTCACGGCTGCAGTACTTCACAGATAAACATGATGTTGTATAGAAAGTTCTACTCAATACTTCTCCATACGTGGTTTTATACAGAATCGTCTAATGTAAACGATGCACAAAATTAAATAATAATAAGTACATTAATTTTTTGTCTGCAAATAATAGCTGTGTAAGAATAATAAAATATATTCCCACATTTTTAATAGCCAATTTTGAGCAGCAATAGAAACATCATTGAAACTAGACTGAATATCCAGTTAAATAGTATTTTCCATGTTACTTGAAAACGATATTTAAGTATAGAGATACTGGCAAGTGATGTCATATGCAAGCACTTTTTTCTTTGGTTAATAAGGAAATTTGAATGTCCATTTCTTGCTTAATTTTGAATGTTTTTAATAAATTACTTCAGGTCCATGTTCGTGATATAAATTCCCTATTATACAATTAATCTAATTATATAAAATTTTTCGAGTTACTTAATATTTATGTTTATCGCGAACTACTTATCCTGTATAATTGTCATTTTTTTAAACGTATGATTTATTTTTCATCTTAAAAGATAAGATAATTTTAATCCCACTCTTTTTTCCCTTGCAAAATTCATGATTTTTATAGATAATTGTCTAGTAGTCCTATAAACTTCAAACAGATAGCAATGCCAATAACTTTTACACATTTTAACATTTTTTCCTGCTTATTTACTTTGTTTAAAGTAAGCTTCCAAAGAGATAGTTTGAGATGACCTCCCTGACTCATACAATACATGTCACACACAAATTTTCAGTCATATTAGTGACTACATGAACGAGAGGAAGGTTACAAAGATCAAAGGGTCTCATTAACAAACCTTATATGTAAGCAAATTATTATACTTTGTTATAAATATATGCTTTATTTTCTTTATTCGACATGTATATAGTAACTAACATTCATAATATGTTGGTAATATAGAAATCTGAGTGTGGGTTAGTTATATCATTTATGTTTTCGTAGGAGTATCACATTAAATATTTATTATTTATTGATTGAGTTTTTATTTTATAATTAACTTTCTTTTAACAGTAAAATTGAATTTATGTGGTATTTGATATTTGAATTATGCTTTTCCAAGAATTCACTTACTGGAATTTCCAAAAATTAACAACCATAATATAGTTAGAATTTTTCGAAAGATTTTGCACCTGAAACTAATAAATGTCGAATGTATCAAATGTAATTTTGTTGATTTAAATTTTGTTTGACAAATCATCAAATCAAATCAAAGTATTATGAAATCAAATCAAATCAAAGTATTATTGTGTTTGTAATTGTTGAATAATTTTTTTTTCTGATAAAAGTGAGTTATTTGTAACAAACAATTGTACCATGTTGTAGAATTACAGTATTATTTAATAATAAAAAAACGCCTGAAACGTTATTTGTTACATTGGCAGTATAAATAATTCGAACTTATGTAATCAGTAAGGATTAAAGGTTTCCAGTACTTTCGTCATGAAGATATCCAAAATGTCTTTTAACATTCCAAATTTATGCGATAAGCTTACACTTAGCAAAAGCTTTAGACATATATGTCAAGGTAGCTTGTGTATACCAAACTTACTATACTAAAATTATTTCTTTTTTCGAATACAATCAAAATTTATTGCATATATGGATAGATAATTTAAAATACAACTCGTAATGATGACAAAATAACTAAAATCTTTAATTTAATTTAATAATTATAATATTTTTATTAATAAAATTTCAATTGAGTAATACTTAACTATCAATATCTTTAAATTGTATTTAAATTCACGAAAAATAATAATAAATTCTAAACTACAAAAGTAACTAATTCTGTTTTTAATTTAATGGCTAACTGAGGTCTGGGTACACAAACAATTTGTTCGAATCGTTGCCTCTACCCAAAAATAGGCCGATGGTAGCACTTAAACCTGGACATATTGAATATATTTGATGTCAAATTATTTTTCTATATAAATCCAAAGAAAATCATAACAACTATGCCCAAAAAAATTATTTTAAATATTTCCATTATCATAATATAATTTGAGTCTTTACCATCAAAGAAGATTAAAGTCACTTATTTTTTTTAAATATTCGAATAAAACATATTCATTAAGGTTTCTCTTTATTTCTACATTCAAATTTCATTAAAGCTCTAAACATATACATAATTAAATGGAATTTAAGTTATGTCTTTTAAATACGTTCTTTGTTTTTTTTTTTCATAAATAATTTTACAAAAAATCTTCTCCTCGGAAACATTTTATTAAATCGCTGCATGCATTATCTAAACTTATCTAAATTAATATTTTTTGGAATAAAATATTATATTTTAATGTTTCAAATTCTATTGAATACAAAAACAGAGTTCTGAGAAAATCTATTAACTAACCACATACTTCTCTGTCTGAGGATTTAATATCTTTAACCGCATAAAACAAAACATTAATAGATGAAAACAAAACTTTAATCAAGAGTAGGTGAGTACTGAGAAAATTCGATGCTGATATTTTGATAATTGAAAACACTTAATCTATTTTTGTCACAATAGAGTTTAATAGATCAAAGGAAGTGAAAATAATGGCTTGCAATGTTAGTTCTTTAATACCCCGCGCGTGGTTGATTTTATTCATGTTTTTATAATTATTTAGTATTTATATTAGTATTAAGTATTTATAATTATAAGCATTCTTCAAATACACAAAATACGTTGTCTTTGTAGTTTTCAATAATTTTTAATATTACCAATAATAAATTAGTATCTACATTTTGACATTTTGAGTTGAAATCATGGCGCTTGAAATCATGGAAATTATAAAACTTACGATTAAATGTTTCAAGCAAAAGTTGTTTATTTGAATCATTTTTTGTATCTGTTCTACCTCTTGTTTTGAGGAAATTATTAAACAAATTATATGACTTGACTTAAATAGATTGTTCCTAAAATTTTCATTTTCATATTTTATTATGGATAAACAATGCTTATTAATTCGTTAAATCAAATTTAATTATTGGTAATCAAAATTAAGCAGCGGCTCACTCAATTTGCTGGCTTCAAATAAAGCACTATCCTTCTAGCATATTTCTCAATTGGCATATTTTTATAAAACTTGCTAATTAACAAATTATTATTATGAATAAAAAATTAATTAAAAATATAATAAATACCATTTATTGATTTTAAAAAATATTTAAAATGTGTCATGTTGCTTTGTTACTTTTATGAATAGTTTCAAAAAATATAATATGTTTTTTTTTTTTAATGTTGCTTACGAAATTATGCAACGTAGTTTCAAATAATGTAAACAAAATTTCTTTAAAGATTTAAAAATATCTCGCCTGTCAAACTACTTTTTTTACATAAAAAATCCTAATTTCACCGCTTTGTAAAAGCAATACACATGACTACAAGATTTCATTGATTAATTATTTTGTTGTTGTAAATATCATGTTTCAGTTGATAAATAATTAAAATGTAAAACCATCCATAATTATTAATTAAAATTGTAATTAAAAATATAAAAAATATATTTCATTATATATATATATATATATATATATATATATATATATATATATATATATATATATATATATATATATATATATATATATATATATATATAAATATATATTTATATATACCTAACATACATTATGTATATTGATATTATGTTTAAAGTTCAAAAATATCCAATTTATTTAAATCAAAGAGAACACACATCACTAAACTTCAATTAGATAAAAACCTAATCATAATTAATTTTAAAATGTATTTTATTATGTAAGAAAATCAATCAATTACCAAAACATAACTGGGTAAATGGTTTCGTACTTAATATATAGTAAATAATTACTGTATACAACATGGACATAAGTTAAAAATTGTATCATATCACACAATTTCTATATTTGGAAAACATAATTCCAATGATTTTTTTGTTGAAGTTCCTACGTACTTTCTGCTGTCAATATCATCAGGTACACCTATTTTGACCAGCTCAACGAATGTACTACCAGTTCATTGCTTAAACCTGCTATACTATCTATATAGGTTAGAGATAATTGGATTTCTTTTCAAAAGTTTTTTAATTCTTTCACACACGCCTAAAATCCATTTTGATGAACTCCGAACACAACAAAATATTATTACTATTGTGAGTAAGAAGTAACATAAGTTACAATCATCATTCCAAAAAAGAACCAAACCAAAAATACGCTTCTTTATTATCGACAATTTGAAAGACATCCGTAAAATTTTTTTAAGTCTTCAGAGATACTTTCTCAAAATACGCATCGTTGTGCTCGGTGACCTCGTCATTTGATGTAAACTGTTATCCGCTGAGGCATATTTTTTAAATTTGATAGTAAAAACAAATCACTCGGAACCTAATCTTTAATTTCGCAAGCTATTAAAACTGCTGATGTGTTTATGCTTAGCCTAGACTAAATTTAAAAACCATCTTACTATAACTTTTTCATTCGCATTTTATTACGAAAAATTGAACAGACAGTACCTTTTCAAAACCCATGTGGCCTCAAATATTTCTCGCAATTTTATCTTTGATCACATCGATCACCATATAGTGGAATTTATCGATCATTTCTGGAGTAATCTTATCCCGGTTCATCGCCTGTTGATGTACAGCAACATTTAAATTCATTTATGCAACTATAAACTGTTGGAAATACACTGGCTAAACAGTGGCATGAACTGAATTCAACTGAGCTTACGCTTCTTTTTCTAGTAAACTTTTAAAATAAAAAATTTATTCACTGCTCCAACCATTTTTTTTAAATTTTAGTTATTTCAATAGAAGACAAGATAGTACAAATATCTGCCATATTCATAATCTTGTTTTTTTTGTTCATTGAAATAAACAAGCTAATAAACTAATACTTCCTAAAAATAGACCATTATAGATGCTACGAGCACCATAGATTTTCAAAGAACTTATTGAACTGGGATAGATTAATGTTTAATATTTAAATCGTATCTTAGAGATATGCGCATATATTAGATATTTCACAAGTAGTATACCAAAAAATTACATTGTACAATACAGAATCCTAGTTAAATATTTTAATATAAATTTTAAGTGGTTTTGATAATGTTTTCATAAAATTATTCATTATGGAAAAATGACCTTTGAATTTTCAAAGAGAAAATAAATTCATTATCTGATATCGACATGTGTTCCTGTTGTTTTCATGTTATTGTTCATTTTGTTCATGTTGTTGCTGTTCTGTTGTTTATTGTTTATTGTTGTTGTTGTTGTTGTTGATTACTACTCACTCTAAAACACTGATATATTATTTTCTATAATATTTAATTTTCCTTACTAAAATCCTTTGTTAATAATTATAATCTATTTGCAAATATATGGTATTATACATTGTTTGATGCGGTTTAACTTAATGAGGAACACTATATATGTATATATATATATATATATATATATATATATATATATATATATATATATATATATATATATATATATATATATATATATATATATATGTATATATATATATAGCGTTATATTCTGTACTATCTATATTGTTGTTATACGGAGTTTTAATCGTAATATATTATTATACGAAATTCTCGTTAAACAATCAACCATTTTTCTTTGCAAGAGAATAAAGCAATTGATTAGATCAAAATAATACAATTTTGAAAATATCACAGTCATTTTAAACTTCGCATCTCATCTATTCCCTGACACGAAAATATATTTAAATTAGGTTAGGGGTAAATGATTGAAATGTCTCGAAAACTACAATTAAATATAAATTTAAAAAAAAAAAACTTATAGTTTCTTTGGATGATTAAACAATATAATTGCATTCCATTTGAGGGTGCCCCAAATGCCTTTTTGAGGTTGCTCGCCAGCAAAAAGTCGAGAAATATAAACCACTTGCTGCTGAGTTATCATCGAAGGGCTATAAGGTCTCACTGGATGCATTTGTCGTTGGTTTGCTCGGAGCTTGACTAGTACAGAACTACACGGTTGCAGGACTTTGGACTTGGGAATTGCTAACAAATATACGCAGACCATGGCCAGATTGATGGCATCAGATATGACCCGTTGGTCACACGACATCTATATAGAACACCAAACCGGACAGAGGAAGTACCATGATCAGCGCTCGTACCCAAGCTCATTTGTATACTGTAGCCCGTACATCTGAGTGGCCCGTGATGTTAGTGCTTCCTTGTTTTCTTTTATATTCCTGCTGTGTATGTCATTTAAACAAAAAAGAAAAACTAACTGTAATATGATACTTACTTCTCTGTTTATATATATTTTATTTATTTATTGTTTTAAATGTGTAGTGCAATTATTTTATTATCTCTGTCCTTTCAAATTTTAGCTCATATATGTTTGTTTTTTTACTTACTACACTTATAAGTCTACAAAATTAGCTTTTAGACGTATGCAGTCTTACATATTATACTTATTATTTTAGATTAAAAATAATAAATACAAATAAAAATTAAAAATAGGTTGCTATACTAACATTTTAGAAATACTCGTAGCAAGATGATCTATTAGTATTACTGTTCTTTTAGTTTACAAAATATGTATGGCACGCTATGAATAATTCCTCTGTAGGATTCAAAGAATAACAGAACTATCCTACTTATTAAATTAATTTGGAAATGAACACTCAATGGCTTATAATAATACAGTATGAATATTTTGTAGGATATCCTATACAAACCATATAGACATATATTACCATTTGAAGAAGACTTAGCTAAGTCCATTAATAGCTTCTGTCATTTACACTTACTCTAAAAGGTATATATACCTTGCTGGAGGTTTGTTGTATAGGATGCGACAAAAGTCTGCATTGTATGTACGAGTAAATGCGATTATAATAATATTAATATTATTATTCCAAGCATAACATAGAACTAAAACGTATAAACAAACATTATTACATTTAATATAAACTTAAACTGAAATAGAAAATATATTTTGTATATTACCAGGTTTGTGCAATATTGATAGGTGTTTAGCACAAATTGTTCGAAAGATAAAATTTGAAACTTTCCAATGATCGAAAACATTGGTTGGCTTGCCGTAATATACGACAGCAGTTGTACGATAGCAATGTATTAAAAAAATATTATGTAATATAAATCCTTAAATGCATTATAGGAACACACAAGAATGAAATTGATAGTTTGTTTGATACTTGAATGTATTTTAATTTCAAATTTATGTTATTTAAAATGAGCGATTGACGTGACCTATATTAGTCAATGATAGACAAGAAGCTTTGACGCCATAGAATACAGACGCGAAATATAAGTGAAGTCGCCAAATTATAACATGTTATGTAGTGTTCAATATATTAATTAAATCGAATTGGAATAAATGGTTAATTAAATAGAACATGCAATAATTATCATCATTGAATATGAATAATTATAAAAAAAGATATGTGATAATTATTGTGTTGAAAATTAAAAGAATGATCGAAGAATGTCCATTAGTAATTGTTTTCAATTGCAAACATATTCATTTATATTAGCTAATAAAATTTCTTATATTAAATAATATACAATTGAAAGATTTATGTATCATTTAATTGATGAAGCAGAATTTGGTAGCCATACAAACGAAAAAAAAACAAAAAAAAAAACAATTGTATGCATGGTGCCCATAATGTACATCTATAAATCGAATAATTTAAATGCTCGTTGCCGTAGAATGATTACTTAAATAAATAAATGTCTTTCGACAAAAATAATGATTTGTATGATTTACGATGATTTAATTACAAAATTATTAAATAAGCTCCAAAAATTTATCTTTTGGGATATTAGTTTCTAATTTATATAGTTTGTGACCAGATCTCCCGTACAGTTTTTTTTTTTTTTTTTTATGTTGAAAATAGTTTTCACAACAATTCGTATTTGTTTAAATGATTTAATTAAACAGGATTGTTTTAATCACAATTTTTTTTTTTTTTTGATTTTAAAAAAATATGTGTATTTTATAATTATCCTGGTAAAGCAAATAAAATAATTCATGTTTATATACCTATACAAACACCTACCCAGTATGTTTTTAAATTTTCACAAATTTTTTAATGTTTAATACTTTTTTTTTTATATATCATTTGACCTGGAAATTTAATTTTGTTTCATTAAAAAAGCACACGATATTAAATAAAACAATTATATTAAATAAAAAATACGTATTCATATTATACCTATTTGTTTTGTTGGTTGGTATAGGGTGTAATATTAACATTCGACTCGACTATATAATAATAAAATGAATGCTTAAGGATACATTTTATTTTTATTTGGAAGTTATTAAAATTAATAACAATAAGTGTTTTAAACAAGTGGATTTTTTTTTTTTTTTTTGTTAAATTTCGAATAGAAAATTATGATTTTCATCTCGACAAACAAAATACAATCAAACAACTTAATGAATGTAAAATAAAACACAAATGTTTGAACAATGCAAATAAAATAATGGTTATCATTTCGTTTATTCGTACGTACATCGCGAAAGTGTCAAGCTAAATCCACTACATTATTGTTTAAAAAAGTCTTAAATTAAAACCGCTAGCTATATAAATTTCATCCAAATGTCAAATAGTTTTTGAATTAGTGTTTTGTATTATGACACCTACTTTGAAAAAAAAAGTTTCCAGGAAAACTTTAGTTTTAGTTATAGTGCAGTATTGACCTGCCAAGTCGCTGTACAGAGAGCTCAGCCAAGTCGCTGTACAGAGAGCTCAGCTTATCAGTTAATATGAGATACCTCGAAAACTATTTATTTGGATTGACTTCAGGGAATATTTTCTAGATTATCAAAAACAATTGTAAGCAAGTTTTGTTAACATTCATACTGAAATAAATCTGCTTTTGTAAAGTGTATATAAAGCACGTATACAATTACTCAATACAACTTTGTGCCCGGCTAGAAATTGTAGTGAGGAATGCCGAAGAATTAGTGAGGGGCAAGTTTGGCTTGCCAAACTTAGACAAGCCTAATTTGCGCCTTCTTAAAGTCACGTTAGGCAAAACGAAGATCGGCTTGTCAAATTTGGATTTAATTTGGGACATCTATGGCAAGCCGAACTTTGGTAAACCGTTGGAATGCCTAATTGACTGGAAGGAAGGATAACCAAAGATTTGCCGAAGTCTGGCTTGCCATAGATATCCCTAATTACTTTTAAGTTTGGCAAACCGAACTTCCGTAAACCTTTGGATCTTATAATTTCCTGCAAGTTAGGCACTCCAAACATTTGCCGTACTTCGTCTTGCTATAGATGTCCCTAGTTACTTTAAAGTTCGGCAAACCGAACTTCCATAAACCTTTGGATTTTATAATTTCCTGCAAGTTAGGCAAGTTAGGCATAGAGAAAGATATTTGGCTTCAAGTCATTCCAAGGTCAAGCCTTTTAGTTCTGTATACATCCGTGGTGTCTCATGTAACGCTGATCGCTTTTTGTTGACGCTGTCAGTATGCACCAATACTCTAATACTAACTTAAAAATCAATATCAGTCTTTCTGTAAACGTGGTGAATTCAATGTCTATCACGCGTTCGTTTCAGTTTTTTGAGTTTATATCTTTTTTAACAATTCTGTTTATAATTAATTAATTAAGTTTATTTATTAATTTTTTTTTTTATTATTATGAAATATAGTGAAAATGTAGTGAAATATGTATGCTGGAATAATAATAAATAAATAAATAAATAAATAAAAAGAAGACAGTGTGAGGGGCTCATTTATTGTGTATGGGAATTTCTTATGTTAATCTTATAGCAGTGTATTCTGTAAATAAATGTGACATGTGTAGTGTTCGCGTGATTCTCTGCTGTAACCGCTCAGCATATACTTAGTTTTTTTATATACAAGTATTGACCTGAATCAATAAGTAAAAATTAATTAATGTTAATAAATAGTATCAATACTTTTTGTTTTTAATAGTTAGTTTTTCATTACTGAAAATAAATTGTCACAATTAAAAATTTTCGTACGAACTTACGAAGAAGCTGAAACGTTAGCGGACAAGCTGCAATATCAGCCTTATGCGTACTCAACTGATAATCAAAACAGCGCTTAAAAAAAAAGTAAAAGAAGATTAGGATTTTATAAAAGCTAACATGCAAGAGTCTGCTAGCACAGCTGTCGACTTATTAAATGCTGCAACGTTGAATTTATCTGCTCCTGTATCGAAAAGCTCAGGTAACTTATAATTGCACACTCTCTTAATTCATTCTATGCTTACCTCTACATTTTTATTAATTAAAAGGTCCAAAATCTAAGAGGGTTAAACGTGGAAAAGGCTCATCTAGTACTGCGACAAAAAATAACGCTGGAAATAAACCTAAAGGTAAAATAGAATATTCTATGTATATGTCTTTATACTCCTACTATATTTTTTAATTTACTAATAAATTTTTACATATAATTAACAGACATAGAAAAGGATACAAAAGAATCATCAAGCTCAGTGGAATCCTCGTCGTACGATATCGGATCCAGTAGGCAAAAACGTGTTCGCTCATCTTCATTCTCTGACGAAAGTTTTGACTCGATAAATAGCGACGATATTATTCAAAAGTACAAGAAATTCAAAGAAACAAAGAAGTCCAATAGCGAAGTCTCAAGTGAAGAGGATTTAGATACTGACATTTCGAAAAGAGCCTCACCGCTTAAATCGAAGTATCTCCAGCGGTGACAGGAGCCTGAACACAAAAGTAATAAGATCTCTTCCAGAAATGTTAAACCGAGCTCTGTCGAAGCTACTATTACCGATGGTGAGCGAACAGAAAAATATCGCATGACAAAATTGAAAAGTTGGTGATGTTTTCGTACGAGCATGGTTTGAGTTTTAAAATTCAGTGTTTGAAAAATTAGTGATTTTCCTATACTTTTTTTGTCGATTTATTTCTATTCTTTTAGATTGTCAAATTTTATGTTTCATTGCACATCATCCCGACTAGAAATTTTAGTGAGGCGATAGTTTGTTTCAAATGAGGCATGCCGAATGTCAAACTTGCGGCTAGTGAGGCATCCAAACTTGACCCATGTTTGGGAAGTAACGCAGTTGCGTAGTTCGGCCAAACTTGGCTTCCACACTGCTACCGAATTTGGAAGCCAAGTTTGGCCGAACTACGCAACTGCGTTACTTCCCAAACATGGGTCAAGTTTGGATGCCTCACTAGCCGCAAGCTTGACATTCGGCATGCCTCATTTGAAACAAACTATCGCCTCACTAAAATTTCTAGTCGGGTGTCTATCTATCTTATCGTTTTGCCGTTAACTCAAGGAATCAAAATTAGCAACACAAAAACAAATAATACAATTAGGAGTTTTTCCCAGAAAAAGTCATAAAGTCGATAAATTTTGATAAACTTTTCTTGTTACTCTACCAATCGCCTAGTTATATTCTATTATACCACTCAAATTTTTCAAATCTAATTGGATTTTGTAATCCGGAATAAATAACTCTTTATTACACTGAACCGATTTAGATAAGGTTTGGTACAGAGGCCTTGAGCCTGAGAAAGATCATCGTATTAAAAGTGTTTTTAATGCGAAAAAATAGCTGTCAGTTGTTGTAATAAAAGATGAATGTTCGTATGGATATGACGTTATTTTTAATGCTATAACATTGAATATTACTTTTTAGGCTTTTGATAAGGTATTAATAAATTCAAGATTCAAAGTTTTTCTTTAAAGAGGGTGAAAAAAAAGGATGAATGTTTTTAATCCAGTTTCAGAGAACTATACGCTGGGGATATATGCCAATGTTAGTATTGTAGTTAAAATTATTAATCTATACACTAATTCTGTGTCCGGAATGACTGACTGAAGAATCAACTCCTAGACTAAGCCACTAAGACCTGCGTAGAGACCTGAAACTTGGTATGACGTAGATATCTGAAATAATATTCCGAAATTCTATCCCTATAAGGGTGACAAATGGGATCAAAATTTGTATGAGACAACGTGATTCCTTTGTCCAAACTAATTAAAATTTTGAGTGATTATTTCGCAGAATTGATAGAAAACGCGTAAAAAGTTAAGCTGACCTACGAAGTGAGTGAGATACAGCTGTGTCAATATACTATGAATAGACAACTTTTACTTAGCTCACACCTGCAATTTGTAACTGGAGTCAATAGCTCACTAGACGATTACGTATGTATGTTGTCGTATACCTACTCATTTTCCGTTTGTTATAATGCCCTATATTATTATTCTTTTCGCTTTATTTGAAATTGTATTCTATAAACATTTATACATAAATATATGGAAAATTAAAATTATATACCTACCATAAACTTACATAATGATTTTCTATACAAACATATAAAATTTTAAAAATTAAAGAGCTTTACGAAAAACAATTAATTTGTATAATATATCTATAGATATAAAAACAGCTCTAAAATAATTTCGATTATGCATTTGAAAATTCAATTTTCGCTTATTCAATATTAATCATGTAACCAAGAGAATAGATGAGTTTTACATAAAATTTTTCGCTCTTTCGACTGACGCTTTAGTTTTCTTAAAAACAAATACAATTTTTAAAAAAAATTCAGAATTGATTTTCATGGCCTTTAACCTCTACTGCTTTGTGCCACGAATAAAAAAATTTATGAGAACTGGGGCCAACTTTTATACAGCTAAATCAAAATTATTTCCAAATTTGTGGCTAGTTTTTTTAAATTTTAACTAATATGAATGAAACTTTAATTTGTAAAAGTATTCATGATAATTTGCTAATGAATATTAATTTTTATATATTCAAGATTAAATTTTTATAAGTATGAAAAAATAGAAACAATAGGAGAGTTTAAAATCCCATTTTCTTACTTTATTCCTTAAAATTTCTAAATTGTATTCTTTTTATGATATACATTTATTATATTTATACCGCGTCTCATTTACTTGTCACAATGCTTGGCTAAATTAAAACTGAGAATATGAAACCCTATCTCTGTTTGATGAACTCGATATCGAAAGCGATATCAGTTACTTATCATATTAAGTAAATTATTTTATCATATTTTGGCTATTAAATTATATGCGTGAAAATTTGATACTACTATACCGGGGAAGTCATGTTTTTTGTGAGTGCCTTAATAAATAATCTTACATTCTTTGTAAATATCGCTTAACATATTTCGCTGAAAAACTTATCGTCGCAGATAATTTGAAAGAATCGAAATTATACTCTTAGTCATAACTTTAACCGGTCCTCATGACAAAATCATGAAAATCTTTAATTTGCTCCTTAAACTACGTACAAACAGGATAAAAAACTATTCAATAGTTATTTTTCTCTCCCGGTAAAGTAAACTAACATTCGCTCTAATTATTTTAAATAATTAGAAAGTTTTCTTTGGGTATTGAATCGAAATCATTTTAATAATAAAACAGAGTTGATGTAGTGACTCAGATTTCGGACAGAGATTTGAATTACGAAATCACAATTTCATTAAAATAAATACAAATCACTCATTTTAAAAAACTAATAATTAATAATTTAATAAGTTTTTATTAAATGTAAATGAATCATTTAACAGATTTTTCATTAAATTTGTAATAAAATTGAATGATTATCATTTTACTTCCCGAATATTTTTGCTCCGATTTTAAAAAGTTTTTCATATGGCTACGTATTTTTTACCTCTTAAATGAATTGAAAATATTCTTGCAAAAATGTATTTTTAATTTTTAGAGTTATCTTGCGGATCCATTCACACCAACAAATTAATTCTACACCTGCCGTAAATATCGCTAGTGTTTTAATGTATTTATTTAAAATTAAATAATAAGCAGAAATCATAAATTCAAAATTATAAATTTCATTTAAAAAAAATTATTTTATTTTGATATATTCAAAAAGGCATATATTGTCACTAGGATGTTTTTGTCGAGGAATATATTTATTTTTGTTTTTTGTTTTTTTTTTTTTTTCAAAACCCGGGAATATTTTTTACATGGAAATTCCTAGCTACTTTATCGCGGTATATTGTTACTAGAAGCTGTATCACCGGTTTCTAGTTACACGTAAATTTAAAATATGCCACGCTTGTGACACATCAAGCTGAGAGGGAAAGAAATACTTTTGAGATACAGTGTACTAAATGAACTGCGATTTAATAATTATAATTTCTCAGTATGTGATATTATGAAACAACATAAAAATCATTAAAAATTTATATTTATTTTATTTCTCTAAATAGAAATAAAAAATTATGATTATTATCATACGAGTGTCTAAAGCTTTCATCTTAATTAATTTTTCCACAATTATAAATGCTAAATAAGTTATATAATATACATTTCTGTTATTTCTCTAGGGTGTAATGGTAACACAAAATATGTCCTTGGGTATAATCATCAGTACACATTCATTGGTTCTACAAAAAGTGACACGTCATCATAGTGGAGCATACACCTGTCTAGCAGTAAATGATCGTGGTGAAACACTTTCAATGCCAATATTTCTACGTGTTAGATGTAAGTATTCTTTCTTTTTTTTTTATCTTACACTTTTAGCAAACTTTTTAACTAAACGAATATTTTATTTTTGTTGCGATGGCAAAAAACATGATAAAAATATAAATTGTGTAATTCGTGGTACGTGTTTTTAATTTTTTTAACAAAAACTTTAAATTCATAAATTTATATCAAATGTATCTTAAAGTGTTATGAAAATTGAATGGCTTCTTTTAATTTTGTTGTTTTTTTTTTTTTAGTTTGTATTCATGAATTTATATCAAACGTATCTTAAAGTGTAATGATAATGGCTGATTTTTAAGGGTTTTTTTTTTTAAGAGCAGCAGTTACTCATATTACTCATCATTATTTCGTTTTCTTTAATATCAAAAATATCAACTAAAATCTATTTAAAATAAAGGTGCCCATACTTCATAAACAATTTTATGATGTTTTGCCGAAATACATGTTCCAGTAGAAAGAAAAAGTAGAAATCTGAAATTTGTTTACTGTGTTGTAAAATTTAAAAACGTATCTGTTGTGTGGTCAAACTGGACCTCTCCGTATTGCTTCCATAGCGTATATTATAATCCTGAAACACAGCCAATATTCTTAATGTTTGAAAGGCAACTGTGACTAACTGACTATCAACGCACAACTGAAAACGCTGAACGATCTGGATAGATTCACAGACTACTCAAGACTTTTTATAAAAATTAAAAATTATTATAAATATGTGTACATAATTTTTTTCTATTATTTGGACTATATTCTTTAATTAAACCAAAAACTTATCGATCAAAATCAATATTTGCTCAAATGAAGCTGATGAATTTGCATGGATGTGGCTATTTGACTTTATAATTATTAAAATATACAAAATATGTTTCTTCAGATATGGAATATTTATTGTATCCATTTTATATGATATACATTTATGTATTTGTTATATATTGTGCCGAGTATATTAAGGGCTGGATAGAACAATTTGTAAGTTCTTTGCAAGTAAATCTGATTATTCATTCTGATGTCGAACAAACAAGCTGACAGAGAAAAACAGAATTTTATAAACAATTCTATCAAATTTAGTTACTGTCCTGGATAAATATTGCAATTTTTCGACAAAAAAAGTTCGTATCATGTTTATTTCACATATCGTATAAAGCATTAACGCTGTTTTTAACCGACTTCAGTTAAAAAGTAGAGTTGTTGAATTAATGTTGGTCATTATGTATTTTTATACATCTATGTATACATGCTCACACATTTCTGTCGTTAAGTGGTCGTAAAGATTAGATTTTTAGTAATGTTTGGCATTTACTTGTAATAATTATTAATCACAATGACATTTTTAAGAGTATTTCAAATAAAATTTATTTCCTTTTAAAAAATTATTTTTTGTTTTTTTGAAGTCGGTTGTATTTTTAACGAAAAATTGTCTTGTACTTAGAATCATTTAGCATAACCTTCACCGTGTATTTTTGTATCATTTGCCTGGTACCATAACAAATGACTTATATTAACGGTCTTATATCAACCATAAATTATTTCTATTAAGGAGCAAGAGAATTATTGTTGATTTTAACTACATTTTTTAAATTCTATCTGTACAAAGATCATAACTTTACATGCGTTGATTTCGTAGTTTCTATCTGTGTTTCAAATTAACTAAACATAAAATTAATATTATTAAGCTAGGTGCTCATAAGTATATCATAATATTTATAAATTTAATTCAACAACTTTGTGTACATCTTAATTATGATAAGTTTAACACCTGTTTATTCTGTAATACTTCTGAACATTGGGCTGCTTTCTTTTTTGAAGCCCGTTAACGTTTTAATTGTTCTCACTAGCTCCAAATTGACAGAAAATTCTTTTTGTTATTCTAGTATAAAGATCATTCAATAACAAATGTTAAAACAGTTTTGCCAACCACGTGATTAAACCAGCTGTTCTTTGCCTGACAACCTGAAAATTGTAAAAAATAGCAATTTTAAGTTCGACAAATGACATTCTAATTCGTCACTTGATGGACAAAATGGTTTTTAAATTAATTTTTAAAAGATGTTTCTATCAATAATAAAAAACAGAATTATCAATTTAATGTGAGGGGGACAGGCAAAAAACCGATTCAATTTTTAGAAGTTTTGTTGAAGACAAAGTTGTTAATACCTATCATAATTATGTCATTTATTAATTTTTAGTTTATCAATGATTTGATATGCTTACTTACACTGGGACTATATGTTCTAGAATTGTAATAACGAAATTATTCAAATTTGTAGACGAATGTCATTGTTTATTAAATATTATTATTATTAATATTAGCTAAATATTGATAAATAATTACAATACATTTATATACGTATATGGAATTAATTAAATTGTAAATCTATTTTATTATTAAATACAATATGAACGCATACCGCATAATTAATTATATTCTAATAGATAAATATACTCCATACATATAAGAATGAATAATTTTATGTTGATATTTTTAATTTTAACAATAAATTTATAATATTTAATGTTTCATTGATACACATAATTTTATTAATGACATCAATCTGATTCAAGTTGAATGTCTTGTTCTCCATAACAATCAAGTTCCGTTAATATATAATATTTTTCCAGGAACCGGGATTGAACTTTATAGAGAGACCGTGATATAGATAGGCTCTAACATAAAAGTAAATTACGTTGGACTTAAAGTTTCAATACGTTGCCACTTAAATAAAAAATTTATAATTTTTCAAAAATTTTCAAAATTTTACAGCCCTAAATGTGTTTATTCTTTTATAATACAAAATATTTTAAAAGTATGTGACGTCAGTTCGTAGAGTCTGACTTAGTTTTCATGGTTAATATTCTTGTGATTTTCCAAGAGCAAGTAGTTTTATTTTATAATCAAGTGATACAATATATATCTCATATCTAAAATAAAAATGTGGGAATTTATTATATTTATGCAAAGTAAACCTAATAAGCTCGTATATTAAATTGGTTTCGAGCGTAGAGGAGTATCACAAAAACAATTCTGAAACAAAAACACTGTAATTTGTATGTCGATCAGAGTTAATAATATTTTAAAATAAAACCGTGAACTCGATGGTTAATAACGAAATTTGCAGAATTAGATCGACGAATATACAGTCTTTGAAAGAGAATGTAACGTCTATCGAAATTGTCTTTCTACATCACATAACTAAAAAAAATTAAGACAAAATAACAACTAACAGAGATGTTAAGATACTCGAAAAATGATTGAATTTCATTGATTGGACTATTTTTAATTATCATTCACAAAATACTATCAATATCCAGTCTATACAGTTATATGTGTATATATGTTTATTACAGTATTGTCATTACCTATATGTGTTAATTAGCCAAATTTGAGCTAAAACTGTGGAGAACTAGAAATTTTACGTAAAAATGTCTCGAACAAAAGATGTTTGTATTACAAAATAAGCATGTAAATAAAAAAATAAACATGTTTTAAATTTGAACTTTTCTTCTATCTTTTACAAGTTCAAAGTTGGATCAAAGATCCATTGGATCCAAAAGACTGATTTTTATCATTCAAGAACATAATAAACTCTCATTTTATGTTTAGAATACGTCACAAAATTTCAACTCGCTATGTCTTCTTGTTTGTGAGTTATCGTGATAACGCATGAATGGGCGTAAAGTCACAAATAGGCTTAGGTGTTTTATGAAAACCTATACCAAAATTTTGGTTGTGCGGTCAATATTAGGTGGCGTTTTAAACTCTCAACTAAAATAAATATACTCTGGCATATTATCAAGTATAAAAATGACACATAATGGATAGATAATCTTATTAAAATAATGTAAATGGTAAAGTTTTACAATTTAAATAAAATTTTTTAATCGTATAGAAAATCGTTTATTATGTTGAGCTCAAGAAATCGATAATTGAGATTTTGTCCAAACTATTGATTCGACTGTATATATTTGGTTTAGAAACAGTTGCTAAAATTTTTGACACTTATTATTAGATTTACATATCATTATGAATAGAGGAAAAATAATGAACTGAAAAACGTGATCCGTTTCATGGTAATCTAACTTTGATGTTCAAACACATGACTTTTTTTAAATGAATTCCTAATTATATCGATATCCCGTATCTATAGATTTTATTACATTTTGCTTGTGGTATTAATTATTAATTATTCAATTTATATTTAAATTACATTACATTGAATCCCTACCACACCACACATACATGGCATGTAAATACTTACTTACTTGAGTTTATATTATACAAACCTTAATATTTGATTTTACTTCTCAATTCAATTTAAGTTTCATCTGCTTGATATTCTTGAATTCCTATCAATAATGAATACACCATTTGTAATACATGAGATTGTATTTTGAATGTAAGCTGCTGCTAGATACTGTTTAGAAAATTCCAATTGATTTATACATTTATGTATATGACTAAATTATATGGTTAAAAGTCTTCACTCCCACAAGACCACCCACTAATATCCATTTGAAATATTGTAAGCAATAAAATTACAAATTTTTTTATATTTGATATGATTTTTTATAATTTAAAATATTTGAAAATGAACAAAAAAAAACACTGACAAGCGCGTGAACGTGTTATCTACACATCTTATATTCTACTTCCTACTTGTTTTCTGTATTCGTTACGAGCCTCCAAATACACAATAGACTTTTTCAATATGATTCATTTTGGTTTTGAAGAAAGTGTCAAAATAACAGAGGCATCGTGAATAAACTGAACTATAACCTCATAAAATTATCCACTCTGTAGAACGTTAAAAGGTAATCGAGCAGCCAATACCTGTTCCATTTCTATAGATTTGAAACGAAGAAGAAGACATAAAAAATAAACTGGTCGCAGGATTGCATTATGTGTTCACAAGTTTCCGCCTGTTTTATATTTTTGTAAAATCAATATAATTTAAGGGTTAGAAACGGCCGACACAAAATTAAGGTTGATTATCCATACGAAAAAATTTGCTGAATTTATATCAGAAATTTTGTGTTGAAATTTGGTCTCAAATTGGGAGACAAATGAGTCTTAAAAAAACAGAGGTTAAATAATTAATTTACATTAAAGTAAAATTTAATACTTATTCGGAAAATTACATCATTTATTTTAATTTTAGTCAAGTACAGCATTCTTAAACTTCAATAAAAACAGATATCTTTGTATTAAGTAAGCGTATTATGTTAAAAAGTAAAGTAATTTTAATATTCTTTTCATGTTACAAATCAAGTATCATAGGAAAAGTGCCCAATTATCGCATAAAAATCTAAACACAAGTGTTTTTGACGCTAAACACGCAAAATTTTTTCTGTAAAACAATTTAATTTTTCTCAATGTATTCTACAAGATTTTCGAAAAAAGTTTAAATTGTAAGGAGCAACAACTATTGAGTAAAGAATAAAACAGAAATAATATATGTAAAACGAATTTATATGTAAATTGAAACAAGGAAAAAACGAATAAAAACATAAATTAAGTTTATTGTTTTATTGTGGGAAAACAATATTGTAAAATACATAAAATTTCTATAAAGATTAAAATAAAATCATTTTATTGCGGTTGTATTTTAAGTAGGTTATGTGTTTCATTATTTTAAATTGTTTATTTTGAAGATATTCGATGTATTTAGTTTTTCAAACATAAAAATTAGATCTAATAAATAAATGTATAAATGCTTCTTTTATCAGCCTTGAACGTTTTTTGGATGTAAAAATATTGTAAATGCAATAAATGGTTCAGGTCAATTTTGTGTTTTGTGAATTGTTATAATTGCTATTATAACGTCGTAAAATTAGTATATTCTAAAGCTTCGATTGGTTCTTATATTATTATAATGTTTGAAACTAAAAGATACTTCCTATGGTTTCGATTTTTAAGCTCCTAAGGAAAAGTTCCTGAAATGGGGCCAATTTTGTGAATTTTGAAACTTTACGTTTCAAGTTCTGTGTGTGCATATTATGTACCTAAGTATGTGCATTTGTTTTTGAAGTGAAATTGTTTTGTATCGTTGTGATTTCAAACTTGATGACACGAAAAAAGCCACAGTAAAAAGAGACAACTACGTATCTATAGGATATATAATAATGCTAGATAATAAGATAGAAGTACGTATGAGAGAATGATATTGAAGGCGTTGTACAGTGATTATTGCAAGGGTTAACATCTCTGTGTACGCGTAAAGGCATTATAATGTACACAAGTATTTGTAATAGCATTATTACAAGAACACCGAGATATATTTGTATTGTTTGTACAAATATTTCATTATTTTAATAAAAACAAAAAAAAAATCAACTTCGGAGACTGCATAAATGTAATTTAGGTAATATATATATATATATATATATATATATATATATATATATATATATATATATATATATATATATATATATATATATATATATATATATATATATATATATATATATATATATATGCGTACACGTTTATATTTGATATAATTATCTTCAGAAATAAATCCTACAATTATCTTACTCCTGAAATTCTATATTTTTCTACTCATATTGCAGAGTAACGTTAATCGTGAACCGAACATTTGTTATTTGTTTCTCGGCTATCTCGAGAACGAAAAATAATATCGACGTGGAACTTCCATTCGACTCATAACTACGACACTTAAAAGTGCATGAGTTTCAAGCAAAAAGGGTAGATGACTTTTAAGCAAAAAGGGTACAAAATATTCGTGAATCCATATTCCTTATATTAAACAATTTATTGTATTTTGAGTGTTATCATTGGGAAGTTCGTCGTGTGGGCCTTGTGAGTCGTACTAAAACCACTTCCTATATTATGTACTATCTGATAAATATGCGGCATAATGTCTTTATATAAAACGTCGATAATGAATATACTTGCCCTAATACTAAATTACCTTAACTCTAAATTCTAACCAACATCTTAACTGAAGAAATACAATTGATTAAATTATTGATACAATTATAAATTTTAATATCCTATCTAACCTAACGTACTTACTTACTATAAGTATTATTTACGATATCACAAACATTTAAAAGATTCAGTGTTTCTCTACTATATTATGCATATATTTATACAGTTGAATGAATCTCTTCCTCGTGAATTACTATACTAAAAAATCCGCATCAAAATCCATTGGGTAGTTTTGAAGATCTAAGTATACACAAGCACAGGCCGACAGCGGGAAACGACTTAGATTTATACTATGTAGTGATACTGGATTCGAAAATCATCAAACACCTTTGTTATTGGAAGTTAAATTAAGAAGTAGAACAAAATATAAAATCTTTTATTTTTTCCACCGAAAAGTAAACAATTATTATAAATTTTGTTTGCAAACCGACATTTTCGTATAATGTTTCAAAAATAGACAATGGTTGAGACTATCTAAAATTAAAAAAAAGACGTGTGGCACTCGGGGACTGCCGCGGTAAAGCTATTGCATAGCATTTTGTATCAACTTATGCAATTATAATTTTTTTTTTATTTATTTATTTTATTCATGCAGTAGTATTGCTTTTTCTTACACCTATACACCTATATACTTTCTCATAAAAACAGCTGCTTATGTATTCGTCCGATTTCGGAGCAGCTCGTCTCGATTCGTCAAGCCACACCTCCTTGCCCGTCGGAGTGGGGAGCGTGAGGTTTTTTCGTTACGGAATTTCTGGATTCGGTCCCCGCACTCAAGGCCCGCGATAGAAGCTATGCAATGATTCCGGTAATACTTGAACAATGCGATATGCACACTTTATATAGTTGACAGTTCGTCATACTGCTAGTGAGAAGAGATAAAGAAGTTTTATTTTGAATAGATAAAGAAGTTTTATTTTGAATTTCAAAATTCGATTTTGGTTTCTATGGAAATGATGATTTGTAACATATCAGGTTTTTTCGTTACGGAATTTCTGGATTCGGTCCCCGCGTTCAAGGCCCGCGATAGAATCTATGCAATAGCTTAAAAAACCTTACACTATGAAATGTGGGTATGTTTTTTTGAAAAACTCAAAACTAATCGAAATCGTTTTATATTGATTAAAATACCAATGTAACTAATAATCGTTCATGAATTATATAACTGCACATGTCATTACATTGATTCAGTTTTTAAAATTTAACAAATACGGGGGCAGACGGTAATCACCGATATTTGGAATTTTGCTTTCCTATGTAGTTAGTACTGAAAAAGTGCACCGAACTTGAGCACTTTCAAACTGTACAAAGTATATTGTACAAACAAATCAATTTGTTCAAATAGTGTATATAACCCGACCTTAATAATATCTTTATTAGAAAGATTGAAACGCATACATGTGCCCCTGAAGAATTTCAAGGTGCATAAAATGTAAGTATAAAAAATGAACTTTATTAGTTTGAATTACCATCTAATGATTTATATTTGTAGTTAAAATAAAAGTTTAATTTTTTCATTTGAGAACTTCATCTTATTTTCAAATTTAATTTTTTAATAGACTCACATTTATAAAACTTAATCTTAATTAACAAAATCCAGCAGACTGAAAAACAAGCTTCACTTTTTGCAAAGTATGAAAATCATACAGGACTACATACAAATTGAATAATGTTGTTGAGCTTTTCTTAAAAAACATACTTTCACCCTCATTCCAAAGAAAAAAATATTATACGGTACTAATATAATATACCTTGATAATAGTTTATGACAGGCTGTCAAAAACATTATATCATTATAAATATATATATACATTTTTTTTTAAATAAATGATTAGAGAAATATGTTGATTAATATGTTACAACAATATCCTGCTGAGTTTGTCATATTAAAGGGGGGTTGGGTTGGTAAGAAAATTTCTTGCATTGATTATTTTTGAATTAATTAGTATAACTATTAATTATATAATTAAAGGGGAAAGTTTTGTATACAGAACCTGATTTAAAAGCTTTTTTAAAACTACAATTTCAGAAATTTTAAATGTTGCCAAAAAGTATATTCCTAAAATGTCGTGTACTAATACGATTTAAAAGTTAAGTTTCTCAAATTAGAGAAAACTTTTCTAAAGGACGTATACTTAAAAAGTGTAGAGTCAAGAAAAAAAGGAGACAGGAGAAATTAATATTTTCATGGTGAATCAATTAGCTTCCATGGATTTTTTACCTTTGCAGATAGAAGAAAAGTTCATATATATCATGGAAACTAATTGATTCACCATATTTTATAAACTCCTTAGATTCTCTATAATCCCAGCTTCAATACAGAAAATTAACACATGATTATTATAATATTATAATATTCATTATGTTAATTAGATAATAATATGGAATTCCATTATTATATAATATAAATTATCTAATAAACTCTTAGAGTATTTCATGAATGTTATTAAATAAAAGTAGTTCAGGTATTGATATTCAATCATATATATGTCCGCTTTTTCTACAATTACAACTGTTGTTATCTCCACTTGTATTATTGTCAATATCACTATGCACAGATTATTTCAGATTATTAAGGACAACTGTCACATGTTTAAATGTTATGTTAAATTTAGCTACTAACATTTAATGAGGAAAAAATAATTAAAAAAATTAACTCCGAAACTCTTACCTTTAAATCTCACTAAAACTCTTTTTTTGGCGTTTCTAATGGGCTTTCTACTCAGTAATTGATGTTTTCTAACATCTTCCAGGTGTATATTATTGCATCTCCCCAATTCAAATACGTATATGAATATTCTCAAACTTATGTATAAAATGCTTTTTATAAAAAATCAATCAAGAAATCAAAATAAAATTTTCAAACAGTTCATTAAATTACGATGAATGAATATCTCGAGACATTGTTTAATCTGTAACAAAAACAAAATTTTGGTACAGGTGTTTATAGAAACATCTAATTAGTCCAATTGCGACTGTCGGTTTGCTCGTCCGTCAAACAAACAAACAAAGATAGCTGAAATTTTGGCGACGTATTTTAAACATAAAATTTTAGCTTAAGTACGTAAAAAAAAAGTAAATAATTACAAACATTGATACTCGAACAAATTAGGTTTTATCTACACTTTTTGGTATTCGTACCGTGCATAATATGCAACGGAATTCTTCTATTAAAATAACGAATTGACCTAAGCATCATAAGTAGCTAAAATTAGTAAAAAAGCATTTATATTCAAGAAAATATTATTTTTTTCTGAACTGATTATCATAATTCTAATCGTGTTAATAATTGTAAGAATGATCCAAGAAATTGCTTTAGTATTTTAATTTAATGTAACAAATAATAATTGATTTAAATTTGTTAATAAATTATGACAAATTTCTAATGTAAAATCATATACGTTTCACAGACACATACAATGTGATTGATGCATTAGTATTTCGTAGCCATAACAATGACAAAAAGAAATTATTTAATGCTCAGCGTGTATACTGCTATCCTTTTTTATCAATCAAAAATTAAAAGAAATAAAAGCTTTCCAAATTACATCATTTATCATTTTGACAAACATTAAAAATATTTTCCAGCACATAGATAATTATTTCAAGGCGTATTTACGTGAATGTTATAATGCATATCTTAAAATACCACAGAAATGCAATATCTATGACATGTTCTTACATAACGACTGTACGTGAGATTATTACAATAATATTGCATGCATATTTCTTTGGTTAACGATATAAAGGTAAAAGTATGCAGCATTTTATGACTTATTTTTAAATTAAATATCAATATATTTATAGATATAAAGATTGTAAATGCTTTTGCTGACAATTACATATTACAAGCACGTAACCATGAGATATTTATAAAATATTTTTTAAACATAGTATTTCAGATTTATCATAAATCTGAAAATAAATCTGCTTGAGGATTTTGAGTAATCCACTTTTTGTTCCAAAGGATACCACAAATTTTTTATTTCCCTGCATACTATATCCAGTAAATATATATATAAAGTAGAAATTCAATTAGTTATAGCTCTTCTACAAATAATTTTGAATTTAATCTGACGGTTATTCCCAGCAAGTTTGCTACTACCTTACGTTACAATTAAAGAATTAAGACCACACTCGAGAATGTCCGATGACGTTATTTTTTTGAATTACTTACTTTCAATTTCTTACATCAAATTCAAATCATATGTAATGAACATATCATACCTTAATGTGACGCACAATGGAATGAATTCGCTACTCCCCTTTTAGGCCCCCATACTATTACATAAAACATGTTAATAAAAAATTTATTTTCATTTCAATTATTTTGTTTTTCTTTTTTTGGTTATTTGTAACAATAAAATAAAACAAAAATATGCTAAACATATTTTTATTGTCAGCGTAAAAACGTAATATTAAAACGTTTTCATCCATCATAAACTTACGTGCATATATTTACATTGTATACTGTATACAAAGATTTCATTTCATGCTTCATAAAATTGTCATCTGTCTTATTATTTTTCATATGCAGAAAATAATTTTTTTAAACACGTTAGATTTTCATATGTCGAATTTGTCGATATATGACTAGTGACATTTAATCGTAAGTATACAATTAATATTTTCCGACGGAAGATTTTCAAAAAAAAAAAAATCACTAAATGGCCCTATTAATCGGTGGGTACTAGTATTTTAAATTGTCTATTAATTTCGATTTAATAGACTAATAGCTTAAATTTGAATCTTGAATTCTAATCAACTGTGGTGTTTTTCAAATACACCAGGTACTATTAACCATTCAAATCGCACAAAAAGTGGCAAATGTTAAGTATTGGAGCACTGAGTCTTCTAAGGCCAAATTATAAGATATGCTTTTTTAATGGGGTATTTTTTCTCCAAATGTTGTGAATTATTTATATCCAAATATCTCCAGTTCCAATAAAGATAGAGAGTTCATTTTGGTCTAAGCACACTGAATGTGTTACTCAAAAGCTTTCATTTGAGCTATTAACATTCACGCAGTACATTCAATGAGTTGGAGGAGAGCAAGTCGCGGGCATTCTTGTTATCAACTTGTCAGCAATCCTGGTTTCAGTCACATATTGATTCTAGTAAGGATCATCTTTATTGAAATTATTAGAACGTTTAATCAGTTATTGTAAAATTTATTACTATTTAAACAATTGCCATGAAGATATATGATGTATATTAATAACTGGTTTCTTAAATATTTTTCCAGACTGCTATGGAACTTTGTGACTGCTATGTTTTTGGTGCGAAATAGTAATACATTATTTAATATACATTAACCAAATATATCGAGTTATATTAAAATTAAGGAAATTACAAAAATAAATAAGAGACGTATTTTTAAATTTAATTTGAAATATCAAATTGGTTTTAATAGTTTATAAACCAATGCATTTTGTTTATAAGAAGGAGCCGAGACAATAAAAAGTCTGAAATAAAATAAATTATTTAAAAAATAAAAAAACCCATTGCATAGAGAAACCAGATTGATTAGATTTAAACGAAAATTTAAAGCCAAAAAACATCCGCATTCATTTAAGTAGCAGGAGGATCCATTCATTTTCTTTCGGTTTATAATTAGCAATTGGGTCCCTGTATTGGGTATTTAATTTCGCCTTTAAATTTTTATTTAAATTTACTCAATCTTATTTCGGTTGTTTTAGTGCTTTGAAACTTTTTCTTTTGCAGTCCGTTTTTTTATATTTTTTAATTAAATTTAATTTATTAGATCTAATATCATTCAAAAGACATCCTTCAGGCGGAAATATTAAATCGTAGTCAGTTCCCTCTTTAAGTTTATGGCCGAATTGAATGCCGATTTAACGATAGCCGATAAAAATCAGAATAAAAATCTTCGAGTAATAAACTAGACCTAACTTTGTTCGGTCCCCTAAGTATGAGTAAAGTAAAGTTTAATGGTTTCCAAACATCGTTCATCATGATTTATTTTCTTGATTTTTCCAAATAGAAACTATCATAGCTTCTACGTACTTTACCGTGCAAAAAAATTTAACCGCTTAAATTGTGGCAAGTCAATGAACGTACTACATAGAGCTACTTCTGTATTGTCGAATAGAGACACAGTTCTATCCAGATAGCAGTAGTGGATTAAGAGTTGAAAACGCCCTAGACTCGAGATGATATGGCGCCTTTTTTTTGGTAACAGTATATATATTGTGACATCACACGTCAGCCTAGACGGAAACATTGATTAACCGGACTTAAACATTGAAAAACGCAAACAAATTCTAAAATTAAATTTTGAATGAAATATTAAAAAATCTAAATTCGTAAATAATTAATATACTAGCATTAAAAAAAAGATTTTTTAAATCTTTTTGTTACTTGTCTGATTAATTATTTTAACCATGAAATTCTACCCTGAAAATGGTACTATGTTCCGATAGTAACAGCGCAATAAAATAAACTTTAAAATTTGGTCTTACAGTTTACAGAAAACCCAATCGTTTTTTAATTTTAGTCATCTTAAATATTCTGGCACCCCTTAAATTTGCCACCCTAGGCCCGGGCCTCATGGGCCTAAGCCTAAATCCGCTACGGCCAGATAAGGGTACCTAGACTATATCTATCTACGATAGAGCACATGGATGTAAAAAAATTTCTATTTCTATAACCATACTGGTTCTAAGAAAATACAAATTGAGCTTTATTAAAAACAGTAAATTCGAAATTATTATCCTTTGTATTATTAACCTTTTTATAACTTACATAACAAATATTATTTCTAATAAAATCGGTTTTAAACTTAATATCGAAATTCGTGTAATTCAAAATAATTATAGAATAGAATTCTCGAATATTTCTATAAGTTCTAACTCGAATAATAATAATAATATTCATTGAAAAGTTTCTCTCAAAACTACATATAACTAAACTATAATAGTGTTACACATATATAAATTATATTTAAACAAACTGAATCTGATGTGTAAATTATATGTTTAATAGATTAGTTATATGTGTAGATGTATATATAATATATATTATTATATAGTTATATATATATATATATGAATGTTGAATGTATGTAGTTATGTAGTATGTTAGTTTATAATTTGCTTTAAGCAATTAATTGTCATATTAAATACTATACTAGAAGATAATTAGAATTAATTTCTAAAACATGCAATGTGTAATAATATTTTAAGGGTTATGACAGCGAATGTTATGTTTATTCTATATACCTTATGTAGTAGAAACGTTAATATGACAATTTACCTTCTAATGAATGTAAATACTATAATTTTGAATTTATGTGTTCATTTATTTATTGCCTATAACTCTACAACAACGAAGTTTTCGAATTTAATTTTCAAGTAAAAAAACTTTATGAATATTTCTTACATATAAACAACTAGTAGACCTAGTCACGCTGTTTTTTAAAATTTTATCAAACCACTTTTTCATCGTTTGCAAAAAATCTCATATTCTCAACTTGCATTGAAAAATGTTATTTTTGCTAATATACCTTATAAGGAAAACGAGTTAAAAAAATTATCATTTCTAATAAACACTCCACGTCGAATGGAAAAATTATTGTGTATTATACTGAAACATCTTTATTTACCATTTATTGCAACATTTAATTATTTCCTATCTATAGTCCGCATAGGAAAGTTTTTCCATTGAAAAAAATCCGGTTGTACGTAATCACGATAATTTAATAACTTAAAAATTCATATTATTATCAAACAAGTATATATAACTGTATAGGCTAGATATAAATATAGTATTTTATGAATATAATAATTAAAAATAGTCCAAACAATGATATTCAATAGTGTGTCGAGAGTCTAAGCAATTAACTCTGTTAGTTATTTTATTTTCACATGTTTTATTATATAATTATATAGTTCATTTTTCTTTAATTTATAAGGTATATATAATTGAATATAATTACAGTAAGAGGAACACGGAACTTGAAAATAAACATTTATATTCAATAAAATAAATGAAATTAAATATTATAACCTATCAGCATAATAGTACAGTTATTTTAGGTGAAAATAAAGCATGTTTCCAAAATATTTACAAGTTTCTTACTTTCAGTACACATATTTACAAATGTTCTTTATAAATTGAAACTTATAAAATAATTTTCATACTACGTGAATGTTTTCTAAAAATAACAGTATTGAAGACTCAAAAAATATAATTCTTTAAGAAAAACTATAATAAGCAGTATTCAAATGATTATAATTCTGTACAAGCACAAAAAATTTGTATCTATATGATAAGGGCACATTACATAATTTAATATCAAAAGTAAATGATTTGCAGACCGGTGTTCATAACTTCATAATTTTTTTACTTGAGGATTTTTAGATGCTATTTTCCAATCAATTTAAATAGTATCTACGTTACTTAACATTTGTTATTTATTTGGTTAACTCTCTTAACAGTTTTATTAAGAATGCTCCCTCGTCAATAGATGCTCCCTCATGAATATTCATTTGATAATTGATATTAACTATCCATGATTAAAACTTTTGAGAATTTCCGATTATTTATTTCCATTTCTATTTACATTTACATATTTTAATCGTTAACATTAAAAAAACTTTTATATACAAATATTTCTTCTGAAAAGCTCTTTTAGAGTATGTAATTGCTCCAAATAATATTTTATGTATAATTTTGATTTTTTTATATCATCGATTAAAATTTATTATTGCAAATACAAATATATTTACAAACAAAATCTAAAAAAAATAGATTTTTTCTTCTGTTAAATCCCAATTTAATTTTTTTTATTTTATCACGTTAAAGCATTGTTATCTAGAGTAGTTTAAACAATTGAATAATTAAACATGATAATGATCCTACGCAAATTTTTATAGTTCTGGCTTGGTTTTACACGGCAATCATTGGGGTGTTTGTTTAATGCATAAATATATATCATAGCAACTATGTGTCGGTTTTAAAAGTCGTTTTTGAAATTAGTTAAGACGTTAAACTGCTTGTGACAACCTACCCATTAGCAGGTTCATTTTATGATCAAGGCAAGCAATTACAAATGACTTTCAGAAATTCAACCTCTATTGATGTAAAAATAGGTAGGGGTTGAATAATATTCAAAGAAAGACATAAGAAAGAAATTTGTTGTAAAGAGCTCAAAATTTTTCCTAACTTTTTTTCTTTAATTTGTAAAGAAAAAATTTATATTACAACCGATTTTAGACCTGTTTTTTTTGCTTTTGGATGTGAATGAAAGATGTGCGAAAGGGTTGTAGAAAACTAAAAATACTAAAATGATGTGTGGTTGTTCCTTTTAATTGGTCAAATCTCGCTTGTCAAACTGCAAAGTTTTTTAAATTTTGAAGATCTGGCTGAAGGAAAATGGCAATTTCTTTATTCCATCTATCATTTATAAAAGGCATATTAATTTTATTTTTTATGTTTATTTTTTTGTAGTTTAATATTAAAATTAAGTGATAGGAGAAGATATATATCTCTAAAGACATTACCGACACAATTTTTATTCTGAAAAAGAATGCTATTTAATTATAATTATTAAGCTATATAATTATTATAATTACTTACTAAACATGTTTGAGAGATGGTAGTTTTCCAAATCTTTACAAAATAAAAATCTAAAACTAAATTAAAGTGTTTCAAGTAAAGGCTGAAATTACTTAACTATATTAAATATCATACTAATTTTTGTTATTTACCACCAGCATAAAAATAATTCAAAAAGACATTTAAAATATTTATCATGTCTCAAGCGGTATTAAATATAATTTTATAATTGTATTTATCAATGAATATAATGCAATAAAGAGAGGATAGATACATGGAATGATTTGGTGGACTCAAAATGTGGAAGAAAATACAGTGGTAATACTACTTTCTATTATTTTCATTCTTTTAGATATAGAAATTCGCCTACTTGAAACATGACGATGAAATGTACGTTATCAGAAATGAAACAAAAGATTATTATTCTTGGGGGTAGAAAACAAGACGCAATATATACAAATGTAATATAATAATCTGAAATTATTTTATTACTTACCAACCAAAAGTTATCTTTTACTCTGTGCTCTAAGGTATATGATGACTATGAATAATTTTGACTTAATAAATAAAATATTTGTTACAAATATAATACTACGTATCTGAGTATATCAGCCATTTATTTCCAAAATATATTTATAAAATTAAAAACCCGTGGCTTTTACAACATAGCACTAGCTATTGATAAATAAGTCAAGAGATACTTATATAATAGAAAAGTGAAAATATCGTCACAACTGGAATCTTCACTCCCATCAGAATCAAGAATTATAAAAACAAAAGAAGCCATAATTATGCATTCCAATTTTTAACTCTGTGAATGTAATCATTGCGAAAAAATATAATTTTATAGTTCGAACAAACTATATGAGAAACGAAAACGAGGCAAATAATATTATTCTTGTTTTGTCAGACAACCTACTACAGAAGTCTGCCATGTTTAAGCCGTCGGAAATGGGTACTTAGATCTCTTTCCACTTGCAAAAGTGAAAGGGAAGACGATGAAAATCGTTTAGAAATATTTTAACGAATAATTCTAAGTAAATTGTAATTACTGAATCCCTTTCTCGTGTATTCAGAGTTTCGTTAAAACTAGCAATTTTTGAAACGAGTGCCTTACAAAATTTAATTTCTCTCTAACTTTTTTCACTACTCCTTTTCTCTTTTCTCCTACTACTCATTGGGAGTAGAGAGAGTTTAAAATAAGGTTATAAATCATATTACTCAAAATTCTCCTATTGAATGTAACAAACTAGAGGTTACATTTTTTATTAAGTTTTTCATATAAAAATGCCTTCCAAATTTTCGGTTTTTTTTTCGGTGGATTTATGTACTACTTCGATATATTTTCCTTTCTTTTAAACCTGTCTCTGGAAATTAAATACACAACAACAACAAACATTAGCCAAATCAGGGTAGCTGTTATCATGTGATGATCTAACATACATAGGGTTTGACTATTTATATAGATTACGTTATGTTACATTGTTACTTCTTATGTTAAATTTGCAACGAATTTGGAAACCTTTGTCTTTGTGACTGGCTATGAAGTCTTTTATGAGACTATGTAGTTCTTAAATGAAAAGACGTTTCCACCCCAGTTTGCGAAACATCATATATTTTTCATGTTTATCAATAACAAAATTTTTGTAATAACCAACTTTTCAATTTACAATGGTTCTTTAATGGATTCTGAAGGTGAAAGATTAATTAAAGACTTCCAATACATTTTACTAAAAATCAATATTTTTTTATTGAATCATTTATTTAAAGCATAAAACTTGATACACAAAAATCACCTGCTAATGGTTTATGGTACATACTGTATATATACAAATATAGATATAAAATAATAACAAACGTATAAAATAATACTAAAATTTATTAAAGCTATTGTCTTTTCAAAAATAATTGTCTCTGCTGCTGTTTTAATTGAATATCTGTGGCATCATCCACCATGTTTTAATAATCAAATATAAAATAAATACCACAGGAATTATTTTAATAAATAATTTTCAACAATATTCTTCTACGTATTGATTATGATCTCGACTTTATTCCAGACAAAAAGCCATTTGTAAAAGTTTATTAGAACAAAATCGATTGTTACATTTATAACTATAGGTGAGTCTCGTTTTCTGACTTATAATTATTACCCCTTATCGAAATTTTATGGATTTATTTAATAATTAGACATAAAGCAGCATACATACATGCAACATTCGTTCGTAACGTTACACTATTTCGTAAATCTGTACTGTTACGTGTTACCAGACTAATTATTTGTAGTTGTTAGCTACCAAGTAGAATTCACTCACTTTAAATATTTGTTTATGTTGATAAATTTCAATAAAATAAATCTTATATATTTAAATGAGCAATTCTTGTATATATATATATATATATATATATATATATATATGTATATATATATATATATATATATATATATATATATATATATATATATATATATATATATATATATATATATATATATATATATATATATATATATATATATATATATATATATATATATATATAAATGGAATCTCGGAATCTGGTCCAACAATTTTCATGAAATTCAGTATATAGGGGGTTTCGGGGGCGATAAATCGATCAAGCCAGGAATCATTTTTAGAAAATGTCATTTTATTCGTGTTTTATCGATAATTTTTTATAATGTAATGATATGTTTGTTTAATATTTATAGTCATATAGTCATTGGAGTGGCTAAGTGTTAGCGTGCTTTGCTCTTATACAGTGATCTCGCGTTCAAATCCCGGCACGACCGACGAGAAAAATTAATTTTTTTTACATTTTAAACCCAACCCAACCCAACAAAACAACACAATAAAGTGAATAATATTTTTCAAATAAGATTTTGTTATTATAATTGTATAATTTTTTATAATGTAATGATATATTTGTTTAATATTTAAAGTCATTGGAGTGGCTAAGTGTTAGCGTGCTGGACTCGTCTTCCGCCTCGACGTAATATAATTTCCAAAAAACACAATTTATAAAAAAAAAAAAAATACCGAGCAAAGCTCGGTGATCCAGGTACTTGTATTAAATTTTGTTCGTTCCACTCAATATGCAAATATTTAAAAACAATTATATTAAAAATGAAAAATGTTTACGGTTTTCCTTTGCAAATATTGCGTCATTGTGACCACACTATTCGTAACCGCATCTTTGTCCCGCTCTAAACTCGTCACTAATGTTATACAACAGTAGTACGTAATCACGTCCATACAGAGATTGCTCTTACGCATCAAAGTTTCGTAACGGTTTACGTTACACGAGATAGTTTCACGTGTGTACGCGACCTTCTAAAGAAAATTATGAGAATAGCAAGCTCACAATGCCTTGATTTTGTATAAAGTCACGACACGATTAATATATTATTATTGATAAAGAAACTTTCTATAATGTTTAAATGGAAGTGTATAAGTAGATTAATTATTGAAAATAACTCAGTATTGTATTCAGTTGAACATAAGCAATGAAATCAATTTTATATATTTTTATTTAAATTGTACAATCCAATCTAGAAAGACATCCAGGATATAATTTGTGGAAATTTTCTTTACATCAACTGACGATTTATCGAATAATCTGAAAATAAATGATCAAGTTCACAGTACTAATCTTATATATTTAAATGAGAAATTATTGTATATATATATATATATATATATATATATATATATATATATATATATATATATATATATATTTATATATATATATAATTGGAATCTCGGAATCGGCTCAATTAATTTTTTTTAAATTTTTTAAATTTTAAACCCAACAAAACAACACAATAAAGTGAATAATATTTTTCAAATAAGATTTTGTTATTATAATAATTATTAAAAATTATAATTGTATAATTTTTAATAATGTAATGATATATTTGTTTAATATTTAAAGTCATTGGAGTGGCTAAGTGTTAGCGTGCTGGACTCGTCTTCCGCCTCGACGTAATATAATTTCCAAAAAACACAATTTATAAAAAAAAAAAAAAAAAAAATACCGATCGGTCATCCAGATATTATTATATAATAAGCACTAAGTACATTGAGGATAAAAAAATATCGTTGGGTGTATATTTTCTTCAATACTTTTTTAAAGTGGCTATCTAGCCGCTTAGTAGATTTAAAATTTAAATTTTAAGAAACTGAATAATATAATATTTATTTTAAGAAAATCAATTTTTATAATTAGCAATTATTATTATTTTATTTTGGGAATATATAGAGAAAGCAGGTAAGATTATTTTGAATGAAGAAACTGTGGTAGGAGTTGATGAAGATATTTATAATTTCAAATTTAATAAAGGGGAGTTATTAAAGACCTATTTGATTATTTAAACTCGTATGAATTTGGGTCTTTTTATAATTTATTATCTTCAAGGCTTCTAGCAAATTGAATTTTCGGTTTTAGTCGCAAATATGTAACACCTTCGGCTTATGTTTACTATCATTTTTATGACTTGTATTGGGAAGATGAATGGAGAAGTTACAAGAAGTTTTATGATTGTTAATTTACTCTTTGTACCTGTTGAAAAATGACCAACATATGCAGCATTGCAATGCGGGCAAGATAATCCATAAACACCACTTTATTAAGGGTGCTGGAGTTTTGTTTCCTAAACATTAACAATTGATTTGTCTAAATAGCTATTATTATTATAAGGTCATTTGAAACTTCTATCGGAAATATAATATACAGCTAGCACTTACACTTAATATTATTTCATTGGATGACGTGTATTACATAGCTGTCTATAATCACAGGTTTATTATATTATACATTTATATTATATTCCTGAATTTTGTATACCTACTAAAGTTGAATCGTTATCGTTAGGCCACTTATGACGCGTTCACTTCTTGGTCACATTTAGACTTGGTTCCGATTCAATTTTTTTAGTTAGTGCAGATTATTTTATTTATACATATTATAAATAGCATTGCTTTCAAGACCAAAGTTTTTTTATTTTTTATTTTATAATAAAACCGAATAATTAATTCAAAAAGTTATAACTAATATAAAAAACGTCAAAATTGACGAAATTCTAATTACTTAACCATGTGTTTTGTTACATAATAAAAAAACCATATATCTAGAATATATTATATAAATAAATAACGAAAAAGAAATATATCATGTTAGTTTTCATTTCTATCTCATTTTTTCTTTCAACATGTAAGTTTTTACACTTATTTTCATTACCTATTGTACAAATATATCATTAAAGTATTTACTTGTAAATGTTTTTATTTTTATTAAGCACAAACTTTTTTTTATCCTAGACACATCAACGAAAATAAAACAAAATAAAAATCGTAAACGGTTTAACTGGCATCACGAGAAAGTTTCCAAAAATTCCATTTGAATTAAAATATAATTTCTAGTAAAGTTTCTTTCACATGTAGCTGAAAGTTAAAAGTGAAATCCCGTACTTTAGGATGATGAAAAAATACAATCTTAAAAAATTATTTAAATATGTAGTATCCATAATCATTTGTAATCATTTAGTAATATAATCATAATCATTCAGTAAACTCTTGTATAATCTGCATAAATTTATGTATGTTGCTGTTAATTAAAGCCATACAGTCCAGCCTTATTAAGCAGTAATTAACCATAGTTGCATATATATAACTTAGGGAGCTTTTAAGGAATCGCTACTTAAAAACCGTTAAAATTATTTTCATTTTTCTACGAACTATGAAAATTATAGCAAAAATTTAATTGAAATTTTGTAGGACTCTAAAATGACAATGAAAAGTAAATTAATAAAATGAACAGTTTCGGTAGCATGTGCAATTATACATTCAAAAACTTTCAAAAAAATTGTTTTTAATTGTTAAATTTGATTAGTTTTAGTATATAACAGAATTTTAAATAATATAATAGTTTAAAAAAACTAAAAAAACACGCATGCATGCGTAGTTCGCGCACTAGCTCTATCTTTATTACTCTCATGCAAAGGATCCGTTCAGATGCGTTCTGCAGCCAACTTCAGAGAGTTACCTACAGACAAACAAACATACGAGTGAAGCTAATAAAAGCGTGTTAAAAACTTCGTCTCTCGTATATTATATAATTTTTTAAAGTATAGAATTGAAACAAAATAACGTTAATCATTATTAGTTGTTATCACAATTAGGTTTTTGAAAAAAAAAAAATTATTGATTTTCTTTATGTATTTTAAAACTTTATTATTAATAATATTGATATTTAATGCAAAAAACTTCAAAAAAAATTTTTTTCAATTAATTATAAACAATTAAAAATTGATGAAATTTAAATAAAAATCACGTGACTATAAACGCGCCATGATTGGTCACCATAGTTGTGACGTCAAAATGTTATACCTATTTAATAACAGTACAGCGTTACTATATAAATTTAAATATTTAATAATGACAACAAAATTAAATAGATCAAAACACCGTATTTATTATTTTTCTATCAACTGCAATGAGTGAAAACTATTATTATGACGTCACACGCGCTCGGGTTTGTTCGGGAGTTGTCGGCGTGTCTTCGGTACTGGATTCAAAAATTTTTTTTTATTTTGAAATAATTTTTGAATTATTGCGAAAAAAAAAATAGTTTTGTTATAAAACTAATATATAATCTTTCCATTTATCACAAAAAAAATTTTTTTTCAAAAACCCAATTGGCTCTAACTGAATATAATAAAGAATTTATGAATTTCATTGATTCTATATTTTGAATTACATTCTTTTTTGTTACATTATTGTACTTAATGGTTGCCACAATTAATTACACATTTTAAGTTAAACAAATTATATTTTTGGCTTTACTTCTCATTATTACCAAAAAAGTTAAATTTCGTACAAAATATCAATTTACGGTGCGACGAATATATATGTATACGATATATATATATATATATATATATATATATATATATATATATATATATATATATATATATATATATATATATATATATATATATATATATATATATATATAACTCAAATTCTCGCGGCTATTTAAAACAGGACTCCCACCATAATGAAAGTTTCACTTCCAAACCCAATTTCGTTGTTTTATTAAATCGAAAGAGCTTCTTAGGTTTTATTTTCTATGGTCCTTCCAATTTAAGTACGACAAAGTCTTATATGCATAAATAAGACACAAGCAATTCTGCACTATATTTTATATAAAATTTACAACAGAATTGCTTGTAAAGAATCATATGAATTTTTTAATTTTATAACGACTTTAATAATAACAACATGAGATAAATAATTCAAATTCCACGGCTGATACAACTGAGGAACATAGAAATATACTACAATCATAAGTAACAACCATATAATGACTGTAACTATAACTCTGTCAAATGTATCCAAGTCTATATATTGCATTTTTAGTATTTAAAACCTGTTGAATATACTATGAAAAATGATTGTCGGTGTCTTTAAGTTTTGAGAGAATATTTATTGAATTTAAACTGTAAAATAATCTAATGTATACTCGATGAATTTTTGGAAATTTAAAAACGTATAAATCGACCGATAATGATATTTAAGCACTTCATTTTTACATATCTTTCTCGGAGTGTTACTAAAGTATTGATTAAATTGTTTGGAATTTAGGGAGGATATTCATCCGAAATTTATGGTAAGACCATAAATTACCATAAATATTACCATTTGATTAACACTTAGGTGTTAATTAAAAACTAACGGCATTAGAAGTAAAACTTAATTGTATGTAATTCTTAATTGTATTAATTCTTTCTTAATTGTATGTTTTAATTGTATGTTATTCAAATGTTCCAAAAAATGTACAGATTATCCTGAATAAACTCATTACTACGGGAGTTTCACTTGTGTTTATGAATATATATATATATATATATATATATATATATATATATATATATATATATATATATATATATATATATATATATATATATATATAAAATATTTGAAATCACACTCTAAATGGTTATAATATAATAATACTAAAAATAAAAATGTGGCCATGCAGTGTAGTTATATAATATTTACAACTATAAAGGCATTGCTGAACATACTAATCACTCTACTATCCTTCGGATGTATATCAACTTAGCGAAACAACTTTTTCCGATCAACTTCTCAGCAGGCTCATAATTAGCCACTATTTAATCGTTTATTAGTTGAGAAAAATTTATTTTCGCGCTAACCATTACGGAAAATATTGATGTTTCGCTAAGTTGACAGTCAAGTTAGCAAAACACTTTTATAATTTTAATCCAATTTTTTTTGGAAATATGCTCATAATTAGATGTGGAAAAAATTAATTGTGTAAAAAAAATTTTTTCTCTCTGACCATTACGACCATTAAAAATAAAATTAAAAAACTAAAATCTTGGTTATTTGAATTTTCACATAAATTTTGAGGTTATGTGAAAAAAGTGTAAATACAAAAGCTGTAGATCTTTTTATTACCTACAACATTGTCATTTAACTTTTTTCCATAGGACTTGTAGTTTTGCCGGAAATTCAGATAAACCGAATTTTACCCTTAAACACTCACACCCTCCCCTACTTCCCGAACTCAGATCGCCCGTAATTTATTTTTCCTTTCATTTTTATCATATTATCTTCTGTTTCCAATTGGTTTCATTCTACTATAATTTTTTTTGTTTTCAAAAATTATCTACCATGTATATTTAGTCACGCTGCAAGTACAAGACTAAAATAGTTACTTACGATACTAAAACGAGTATAGTTTTCATATAAAATTTAAAGGAATTCCAAAATTTAAAGTTGATAGTTTTGTACATCCACACTGTAATAATAAAAGGATAGATTTGTTAGTTTACAAGATACCTATATAGTTACCCATATGGAAGTCAAAACTTCTTAGTTACCCATAAAAATATTCACTTCAATAATTTTTATCCTACAATCAGGTATATGAACCACGTCTCTAAATTGTACCTGCTAACAACATAAAATCTCCATTAAACTGTTGTTTACTACATTCAATGAAAATCTTAGGCTGAGCTTCACAAGGTTTTTGTATATAAATTATTCGAAAAATTATTTTTTTTTTTTTTTAAATATATTACTTTATAAACTTTTCATTCAACTTCTAGTCTTATTTTTCTCTATGTTAGACTGACTAATAGCCATGTTGGATGTCTATTTATATTTTGCAAAGTCGTACAATATTATATATTATACATAGAACTCTCATCTGTATCATTCATTATATGTATACGTATTTTATATTAAACATATACAGTTCTGTTACATTCCGTTTAGACGGGTGAACATACAGAAATGGGAAGTGAAGCATGTTTAGAGAAATGGACATAAGCGTGAAACCGTTGTACATGGCCATTATAGTTACTGAAGGATTACAAGTTGTGTCTCTGTTAAGCTTGCTCCGTCACCAAATCCTATGTTGCATTTATATATTATTCACCCTGATTTTATGTCATCCTCCCATAAAAGTATGCACACAAACACCAAATATATTATTACTCTTATACTGGGTGAATCTTAAACTATAAATTTGTTGTTCACATTATCGACTCAAATTGTTTGATCTCTGGCAAAACCTGCAACACACTTGTAATTCCTTAAAAAAATATATGAATGTGTGTTACATTTAAGTAGAAAGTGAAGCACATAGAAAGACAAAAAAATTTGATTAATGAACTCTCCAAACCTGGTTTTTTAATAAAATTATATTTTATATAATCAACATATTCGTATTTCATTATAAAATTTCACTCAAAATAATATTTCGAATCATTATTCAAATTAATAATAATAATTTGAATAATAAAAGCTTCAAATACAATTGAATAAAAAAAAAGAAAAATTACAAAGCATTCATTCATTTGTTCATTGCATAAGATTTACTATAATAATTTATTAACGAAACATTTGCGCAAGTACGCATTACAATTTTCACTTTACCAATTACCGTTAAAAGTGTGAAATAAGTGAAAATATACTACAGCCGATCTGGTTTCGGAGATCGATTCCGGGTATATTATATGCAGACTATGTGAAAAATGTATATAAATTCCTCGCAATCTGGCCTTTATTACTGCAATTTTAATTTTGAAATTGATATTTATTGACTATTATGATAAAACTTCATTTTTCATTCAGAATTTACGCTTCTAAGACAAATATAAGGACTGTATATGTTAAAAAAATTAATTTTAATTGATAATAATAATTTTATTGACAATAACAATTGAATATAACAACTAACAGAGTTAATTGATTAGACACTTGGCATAATATAATTGAGTTTGCTACTCAACAATTATGTGCAAACTATTTATTTTTCATCATAAGCATTCATATCATACTATAAATATCCAGTGTATACATTTATTATATATATAATATATATATATATATATATATATATATATATATATATATATATATATATATATATATATATATATATATATATATATATATATATATATATATAATATATATATATATATATATATATATATATATATAAATTTCAGCTGTTGTTACAAAAAAAGTTGTTTCTTTTTTTCTTTTAAAAAACAAACATTTTTTCCCTTGAATGGTTTAAAAGTTGGGACATGGATCTATTGAATTCAATTAATCGATTTTGCTCAATCAGGAACCTTAACACAGCTTTGTGTGACTGCCAGGCGAGTCTTGATAACGGCCAAACGGATAGACATGCGGAAATGGACTAATTAAGTGATTCTATGATCACCCATACTAAAATTAAGTGGCAATATTTTTAAGCGTTCCAAACTCTAGAAAAAAACTAATATAATCTTCCATATTATATAATATTTATGTCGAGTATAAACTAAAGCGAAAAATATATTATGCAACGTAATAATAAAGTATTTTCTAATTATTTGCAGGGCTTTTGCTAATTAAATGCATGTATACGAATTGTCTATATAATATTTCTAGCAAAGTTCGGATCAAGATTCGTTTGACAAAATGAATATCTACCCAGGGCATATGATGAATACCCCTGTATAATAATTGTACATAATTCGTCTACATATAATTCCATAATACAACAAATAGAGAACACCAGAAACATTCACATAATACTTTCCTATCTTTTACTAACATTTACTATTTAAAATACATCGAATATTAAAGTGAAACTTCTTTAACGAACCGTGTTAATTCCATTGGACGTTAGATAAGAACAAGTATTTATACTATGAATTACGATTTAAAGTTTTTGGTTGAAAATTATAATGATTTATTTTACATTAACACAAATAATAGATTTTTTTGTATTCAAATAAAGTAATAGGTACATTCCACAAGCTGAGGTATGTAATGAAATTTGTTTATTCCATACGATAAGGATTTATCCGCACCGAGTTTACCATATGGAAGGAGAGGCTCAATCGATTGACGTGACAGGAGTGGTCAAATACATAAAATTAATATACTTGTTAAAATACATATAAAATGTAAATGTTGTGTCGTTAATTTTAAAGTGACTGGAAAAAACAAATGTAAATTTTAGATTTTCAACAGGAAGTTAAAGTTTTGAGCAGTCTAGAAAATAAATTAATACCATCAAACAAATAGTAAGTAAGCTACCGAATAAATAATTGTGTTATTTAATATATGTGTTACTATGTCATATTATTTATCAAGACATATGTTTTTTTTTTTTTTTTTAATTATTGAAATTGACAATTTTAAATATTTATAACAAAGTCACTTTAGAACTTTAGTTATAAAAATATTATTGTTTCTCATGGAATGCTGTGAACCTTAAAACGTATCGATATATTTTTGTATCGTTCATTTTGTTAAGGCTATAGTATCCAAAGAAGACATAGCACCGATTATATTAATACAATATATTCTCGTAAGTTTATAAAAACCCAGCATTAATAAATCTACAGCTTTAAATACTTAGTATTACAGTAATATTATAAAATTTGTGAAAGAAAAATGCACATATATTTTTTTGTGGTGTTTTATTGTTATTAAAGCAATTTTTGTTATTGCAAAAAAAAGGCTTTTCGATAGGGCACCATTTCTTGGTGAAAAATTGAACTCACTCTTAACTAAGGTAAAAAAAATTTGTGCTAAGTACGGAAACCGTGTTCTGGCAGTAATCAGCCAAGCACGTCATCAGATTATAATACATTTGAAAAGGATGAGAGTTGAGCTGGGTCAAAAGGGCAATAGAAAGTTTTACATAAAATTGTAGAATATAAAATTTTTCATTAGGTTGTTTGTCTTAAGGATAACGAAGTTGGAGCATCTTGAAGTGTTCCCAAATACATACATTTCTGTATGTGTGTATCTTTTAGACCATAATAATAGCCAAAAATGACAAAACACCTTTGTTATGATATATTTTATTTTCTAAAATTTTACATTTTTACTTGCTGCTACCCTTTTGACGTATCTGCATTCTAACCTCTTTCAAATAAAAGCTCATTACGTACTGGGCTGATTTCTACCAGAAAATGGTTCCTGTACTTCACATACTACGTTTATCATTAAAATAAATACATCCTTACAGAAAGACTATTTATAAGAGGGTGAGGTTTATATTGCTGCTAAACACGTATGTGTATATTACCAACTTTAACATACGTCTTGTGAGAGAAATAATTATTTTCGGATTTTAATTGTTTTTGAAAATTTGATGAACCATAGAAATTTTTTTATAAAAGTCAAGCTTGCTAATATTAACCAAAACAAATTATAAAAATCGGTCCAAAAACAGAAAAGAAAAATGTGCGGAACTGTATTTTCTTTGCCCATTTATATATAGATATCACTCGTTTCGTTTTATCGTTCTGTACTTAATAATTTCAGTGTAAATAAGTTCTCAATTATTTAATTAATTTTAATTATTATGTGAACTTAAATTCGTTCATTGCTTGTAAATTTTTCCTTCCAAATTTTACCTTCTTAGTTACTTAGTTACTTTTATATGAAGTAATATGTGTTAACGATCTAAGCAAGTTTTCAACAACAAAGCTTCAGAAACCAACGAGAGAATACCTACGAAATTACACTGTAAATAAATATGTTTGCCTGTAATTATGTATTAAATAACGTCAGCGTACAGTATATAAAATTAACTTCTTTATACCACGACCGCACAAAATGAATTGTAACTTCGGTTTTTTACATTTACATAAAAATTAATTAACTTGTCTGCGTCACTATCATGTTTTATTATATGCCTTCTTTACGAAGTCCATTCAGTAGTCTGATACATACGTTATAATCCTTATACACATTCTGATACAGTAATCATGCGTATCAAATACGTATTTCATATTAGCGTAATGGAAGTTTTGGTTTCTACTACACCAAATCCCTTTAAAATATTTATCAAGGTCATACAATAAAAACTTGTAAAGGATTCATTGAGAAAAAAAAATTAATTGATTTTTGATAATTGGAAAAATCCATTTTTATGGCAAATAAATTTTTATTTTTATCGTAATAATTTAAAATATTAATCAAAATACAATTCGGAAATAGTATCCAGACCAAAGTTAAAATTATTGCGTCACACGTTGATAGTGTGCATTTCTACTCATCAATATATATATATATATATATATATATATATATATATATATATAAATCATGGAAACACTGAAATTATTTTAACATTATTACGTCATGGCGTATTTTTAGTTTTTTAAATTTTATCAGTTTTAAAATGCTTCTAACTAATCATTTTGTTTTTTAATTATTTGGCACTCTTTTATTTTAAAATTTATTGATTTTTGATAATTAGAAAAATCCATTTTTATGGCAAATAAATTTTTATTTTTATCGTAATAATTTAAAATATTAATCAAATTCATATAATGTCTTAAATAAAAAAATGATCATTTTCATAACAATGAACATTTTTTTTCAAAAGGTCAATTCAAAATTTACGAATAAATAAAAAACGAATTTTTAGTATGTGTATATATAGTATTAAAAAATGAATAATAAATAACCAAAAACTAATATCAATTTCATTTTTTAAATAACTTTTCAATTCGAAACTAGTTCTGAGCTTTAAAGTGAATCGTGGGTGTCAACTTCGAATGAATAATTGGAGACTTTTTAGTCCTCGTATATTACATAAAAATTTTCTTGTTATTTAAAAATATATAAATCTTCATTGGTCCATCTGATTTTAATCTTATAAATTTATCGCGACTATCGAAGAATGTTTAATTTGAAAAAAAAAAATATATTTTCTGTTCTACTGGTCCCTAACTTGGACTTTAACTGACATATCGTTCCCGAAATTCTGTTGGTTTTATACCGACGCAGCTGGGTCGATTCTCGCAGTAAAAAATCATCTATTGTTATAGGCCAGTGAAAGACGTCGGTTAAAAATGTCTATAAGGATACTTGCCAGGCATAACAAGGGTCTACCACCTTAAAAACGTAATAATTTTAATGAATGCGAGTTGCTTGAATAAAAGATGAACTACTGTGAAAGAAAATTCAATACTATGAGCTGTCACCTTATCTTCAAATAAAATGGACGGCTAAAAATTGCAGTAGATACATAAACAACTTTGTGTACTAAAAAGGAAACAAATTTTTTTTTAAATAAGATCAAATAGAAAGTACTAAATTATTAAATTTAATTAATACAAATTATTAATTTCTTGACCAAGAATGCCTTAAACATATGATTACAGATCAAATAAAAACATATAGTTAACTTTCAATCTTCATTAATTTATAAATCCTTTGTTAATAAGACAGAGATAGTTATTTATCATATTGGACTTACCAGTATCTATCTACCTGTTTATAAGTTATACAATTAAAATTTAACCCAAATGAATTTAATAACAAAATATTATTATGTGTTCTTTGATATTAAATATAATTCACAGTTACTTTGTAGTTTTAATTGTTTTGTTTTGATGTACCTTACGGTTATATAATACAAAATTATTTTTTGGATATTATCTCATATAAGTACTATTTACCTTTTTAATCTAAACACACTGATCACAAGGATCAAAAATAATATTTGTAGAATTTCAATTAACCATTTCGAAAGTCAACATTATTATGTCACGCATTGATAATATTAATCAATGCAAGATCTCTGGGTCACCAGACCTAACTTATTTGCTCAGAAATGAAATGTGTAGGATATATCAATAATATTATGTACATTCTCTGCTAGCATTTTTGCAATATTGTGCCGACATCCAATTTACAGGTATAAGCTGGTTTTATAAGATATGTAAAAACACAACACAATTTTCGTATAGTCTCAGCGCTGATTTTTATTTATGAGCCAAAGAATATTTTAAAAATTCATAATCTAGACATTTCCTGTCGACAATAACCTTTGCTAAACCATTTAAAGCTCCCAAAAAAAGAAAGTACTTAAATTCTCATTCTTAATGTTAATCGGCAATAAGTAAAGTCTGGTCCTGGGATCTTTACCCATATGTTAACATATTATTTATAAGTAAACCATGGAAATACGCAAATTATTTTAACAATACATCATTGAGCATTTTTAGTTTTTTTAAATTCAAGGTATTATTTTTTTAAAACTAAGTACTTTTAGAGTAGTATGGTAGCCAAATGACTTAAAGTTTGGTAGCCAAATGACTTAAACCAATATTTTTTTATATTTATTCGAAAGATTATAATTAAAGGCACATATAGAAAAACAGATTTTTTAACCACACCGTTTAAGAGATATAATTAATAAAAGTTTTGCAAAAATACACGAGCTGTTATGAGTGCGCTTGTTCAAAAACTCCGGAATTGGAAAGTTTGACAAAAATTGGAAATTTTTACCCCACAAAAAAACTTTTAAATTGATAGAACTCTATCCCAAATATACACTGCAAAAATTTCAGAATAATTTACCACGTACATTCGATGTAATTAATTTTTCAATATTGACATGTAGCTTCTACCTCATTCGTTTAGCGGAGATACTCTCTCCTCCATATTTACCATGGAAAAAATGACGGCTCCGTTAAGCGCACCAATTTCAAATAGTAACTAGCGTTTATAATGGTAGATAACAACAAAAGGATATTTTTATAATATTTATAATAATTTATTTTCTAACGAAATAATTTATTTATTTATATTATAATTAAAAATAAATAAAATTTTTAAAGCATCTGAAAAATTAATTTACACTGCATATAAAGCGCGCGACTGTAGTTCAAATACCAACCATGAAAATCATTTAAAGTTATTATTATATTGTGACAGCTGAGTACTAGTCAATTAATATTTTATTTATTATATTATTTTAATTATTTTATTATAATCCGTGCTAAATTATATCAATTAAATTCTTATGTGAATTTCTATCAATTATTATAGCATGCTTCGTATATTTATTATAAAAAAAAAATTTAAAAAAAGTTTTTTCTCTGATTTCGGATACCAAACTACCTTAAGATATTCATAATTAATTTTAAACAAATGTTTCACATATTCTATCAATATTTTTATTATAAAGTATTAAATTCATTAAAACAAGCGAATATACCATGTAGATACAATTGTTTTGATATTCGACATAAGGTTGAGTATTAATGTTTGAACTACTTTTAATCATTAGGATTCATAAAAAATATAGAATATTATATTATAATAATATACGTGCTTATATTTATTATATATGTGCTTATTAGCTAAATTTGAGTTTAAATTGTGACGATATTTTACGATAAATGTTTCCAATAAAAATTCTTTATTTAAAAAAAAAAACTTTTTTTATCTTTAAATTTTTCATTTTGGTTCAAAAGTTGGGTCCTGAACTCATTGAACCACATGAACCAATTTTGCTATAAATTAAGTTGACTGAGTTTAAGCAGTCTTAATGTCCAAAATACGTCACCAAAATTTTAACTCGCTTTCTCTTTCAGGTTTTTGATTTATCTTGATGACGGACAGACGGGCGGACGGATAGGCGGAAAAGGAATAATCACGTGATTCTATGTACATCTACACCAAAATTTTGTTTGTACGATCAATATTTCTTAACATTACAACCCTTAAACTAAAGTTAATATATTCTGACATATGAAGAGCATTTACCTAACTCGTATATTGTACATCAGTGCTAATTTCAACGGGCAGCCAATTAGTGTGTAAAAATAATAATATTTTTGGGTATAAAAGTTAAAAATATTTGTGTTCCAGTTCCTTACGCATACAATGTAATCGTAATGTTATAATAGTTTTTTTAAACATTACTGTATGTTGAACAAAATGAGTTTCAATTATTACTATTCGAAAGTATTTCACAAATTGATTACCTGATTATTTTTAATGAAAAATATATCACAGCCTTGCCATAATATTATGTTTCAATAATATTTATCCTACATAGTTAATTATTGAAGTGAAGGTATTATATTGATAATAATGAGCTTAATTAACTAATTATAATGTTTGTGTGTGTTGTATGGGTGTGTGGGTGTGTACTAATATACATAAACAGATACATAAACATAAACACATTGAAACACAAATATGCATTGATTAGCTGTGAGATAGATGATATATCTATTATAATAGTGAAACGGTATAATCATTTACGAGAGTTGTGCGTTTTGTCATAATTATATACAATTCCATTGGGATACCGTTCGTTTTTTCAGCGGATCTTAAACAGATCTTTTGCATTATTAAGTTTTATTCCGTAAATGAATTTATAAGAAATAAAACTCAGAAAAGTGCAATTAAAATATTTTTTATTTATTAAAAATTTCATTATGGACATTATGGTTTTAATTTGAATTATAACCGTTATTGTAATGAGCTAAGTGCTAATTCTTATAGCTGATCATTCTTATCATAAGGTACTAATTAGTAATTTCACTATTTTAATTCAAATTTATTATTCAAATCAAGTAAAACATCTAATTGATATCACAAATCACAATCACATTTTAAGAAAATTTAAAAAAATTATATGTCATAATCCTAATTAAAATTCATTAGTGATAAATTGTAATTCTAAAAGAGTAACTTGGCTGCGGTATCTCTCAAAAGACTAGTACGAAAACGGTCATAATGAATTGCTGCAGCGCTAAAAAATTGCTCAGTTTCAACACTTGTTGAAGGTGATGATGAAAATTTAGAAAACTAAAAATTATATTATTTATTAATACAAAGTACAATTGCATTACTTACTAACGCAACCAAGTTTAGGGTCATCCACACTGGCACCGATTATTTGAGTTGAAAAATTTTAATCCGTATCCGTATCCGCGGTCTGGACACTAATTAATTTGTATTTTACTTTTGAGCTACTAAGGTCATACACTGACTACAGTAGGTATTTATTTATTTTTTTCAATATTTCTATTTATGTCAAGTTAATTTCATTCATACTACAAGTTTTAAAAAATAGTTAGCCGTAAGATTTTTTAAATATTCTATATTTCATATAACCTATCTTCTCTTTGAATTTTGTTATTGAAGCTCAGACGTTACTCAACGCACCCTGAAGTTATTGGCTAATTAGAGCAACTATAAGACTTTTATACTTAAACCTTCTATACAAATTTATTTGCAACAAGCTGAAACATATATATTTATGAAGAAACTACTCAAACGATATTTTTGAATTTTTGAGAAATATTAACTTTTATGTTTCAGATTGTTCTCACCAACAAACTGCCATTCAGAATATACAATGCTCGCGGTTGACCTCTATTTATACAGTGAAAAGATAATCGATTTTTTATAACAATTCATCTAGTTTGGATGAAATTTTGTATGTTAATACAAACGCGACATTAGTTTATATTATGTTGAAATTGTTTTATTTCGAAATTTGAAAAAGAAAATACAAAAATAATAAAAGTGAAGTGTCATTCATTATCTTCAATAATTTGATATTAAATTATCTTCGATTATTTACTCTTCTACAAAACCATTCACTAATGCACAAAATAAAGTGCTCAATGACTTAAAATGACAAATTTTAAACTGACATTCACAAAGCATACAAATTGTTTGTACACTACCCCATCATTATACATCATATTAACTAATAAACCTATCTCTGTTAACAATATTGGAGTTATGAATTATTATCGTATATTCCAGACCATTGCCCACAGACATGATACCATTATAATGAATTAATTAGAAATAATATCATGAATATGTTTTTTGATTTCGAATTTTTAGATTAGTTACAATTCAATAATAATATAATTTTTATATTTATATATATTTTTTTTAATTTCTGATAAATATGATTGTAACCACTTCTATGAAAATCGTTTAAATTGTCCATGACTGAAGCGAAAATTCACATGTTAGTTTATGGCCAAATTAGTACGTTTCAAACCTAAAATATTGATATTTAGGAAAATGATTTTATTATTTTGTGAGTCTTCTTGGTTATTTGGCCATTTTGTTTATTTCAACCAGCTGATGATATCCGGACATAGATATATCTCTTATAAGGGAAAATAAAGCTGTGATATTATGCCGGCATCCAACATGAAGTACATGTAACTATTTTAAATTAAACTCAAAATAACTGAAATTAGAAATTGATACCGAAGTAATTAAGGGTTGAGTTATACAAATTTTCTTTAAATGAATGGTTCAGATATTCTTTGTTTGTTTATTTCATCATGTTCAGCAATATAATGAATTTTTTGTTTTATTCATAAACTTTTTTTGTCAACGTCAAATCTTAAAATTCTATGAAAAATGGCGAGATCGATTTCTCGAAACTATTACAAAACACACTGAGTCAGCTCGTACGATCTACACGATGAACTACTACAATGAGGAGAATAAAAAAAAATTGTGTGTGTACTTATGTACACGCGTTACAAGTAATTTTTCTTTGGCATCATTATAAAACAATTTTTGTTTGCATACAAATAATTAATTACAATAAAATAATAAAAGGACTGAAAGGATAGTAACACAATGAATAAAGATCAGTTTATATTTGAAACATTAAATAAATAAATATATATTTTCTTACATTTAGTGTAACATAAATTATCTCATTATACGATGTTTTTTTTTTTTTAAATTAGGTTTACTGCCATAGCATCTTCCGGTAATGATTGAATCGGAACTCGGATCAATTTATCATCAGTGGTTTATAACTAAAATATGATATTTAATAAGCGGTTTTGCGGACATCATCTACGTGTGAATTGTGGGTGACGGTGATGCACGCGCATCCTAAAATTACAATCTCATCCTAAAATTACAATATAATCGCGTCTAAATAAGTATCTTTAGACGCGTATCTTTAAAACTTCAAAAATAAATAACACAGCAGAAAAAAGCGATGGGACCGTGCAGGCGAGCTCACAAATACACTCTCATCCAAACGCACCAAAAGAAGTATAACTTCAATAATAGTTTATTTATTAATTGTTTACTTACTTAATTTTTGGAAATCCATTTTTATGTTGAACTATTAAAAAAAAAAGGAATAATATTAGATTTTTTCATTTTAAAGTTTATTATTATTATAAATGTTTCGGAGTCCATCTTCATACTGTGAGTTTTCCTTATTGTTACAAATATGAGTATTTTTGTCTTCTTGTTATCCACAAAAAACTACTAGATGAAATGTTATTCAAAGCTACGTAGTTACGCATCGTATAAAAGTCATTTCACGTCAATATTATTATTTGTTGTCCAGATAATCGACGAAAACACGCACACACATAGGTATACACTCATATACACACTTACATATATTTCTCTAAAAAGATTGGGTTTAAGTTCTAGTAATCTGGAAACGTAAAGGTATGTCAAGGGTTAGCATTCTCAAAATTGATCCTATACAATAACTTCTCACTGGGAAGTTAATAAGTAGATGTGAACTTATATAGGAGATAAAGTATACACTAAATGGTTTCTATGATGTTGTATAAGTTGTATTGAAATAATTTGATACTGGTACTAAAATTGTTAAATTTCACATCAAGATGTGAAACTCAATACCATAACAAACTCATAAATTAAATTATCTCATAAATTAAACTCATAAATTAAAAAAGAAGTTGCAATCTCTCAAAGATTATTTTTCAACTTTTTCTTGAAAACTAAGTTTTATCATATTATGTTACTGTATATACTAGCAAATGACGTCAAACGTCATCTCCCTCTTTAAATATTTAATACTTTTGAGAACACCTACATATATCTTTATTTTTTAAGATTGTAAAAAAAATTAATAACTTCTGTTCGTGAGTAAGGATGATTCCTAGGAGGATTCGGTATATCGGAAATTACATACAATATTTTTGTGTACTCAGTGTTAAAAATTTATTTAATCACGAGACAGTGCAAAGATCATGTGTCAAATATACTTGATTAAGATGTATCAATCACCAAAAATAAAATTGATATAATTATATTTCATATTTTCACCCATTTTATCAACCAATTTTTCCAACCTACAATATATTTTTAATTGAATAAATTTATATACCGATTGTCCATTGAATCATTTTCAATAGAACAAAAAGGGAAAGTTAATATTCAAATAAATATAGCTTATCAATAAACACTTACATCTACTTTACTACAAAAGCAACAAAGATATGCATACTTTCATATTATTGTTTTTTGTCAATAACAAGTATTTAATCCCCACCGCCAATATTCAACCTTAAAAATAATAATATTGATGTGCATTATGTGTTAATATTTATTATACAATAAAATCATCATTCAACGTATTATACATTAAAATTTTCTAAAAAATAAACAAATAATATCACTGTGCTGATGTCGGTATTATTATAATTGTAGTTATGAATGTTAAACTTTTTTGTGCATGTATTTTAAAATTTGCTTTCCCTTTTTGTCCTATGGAAAATGATTCGGTGGACAATTGGTATATTTTATACATAAAATGAATTGCTGGATATTAAATCACATATTATATAGTATACTAGCATATATTTATACTAGTTATATTGTGTTTATCTATTTAGAAACAAAAAAAAAAAAACAAAATTATGTTTGTAAATGATCTCTGTTATCAAATTGAACAACTGAATTCATTATTTATTGTTTGCTGTTGTTTTTTTTTTTATTATCAATAAATAGTTAGTTCCACATAATTATTGGTTGTCATACGATGATTATACAACGCTGCCAGCTGAATAGAAAAGATACCTGCCATATGTGTACAAAGGATTATTTATCATTTGTTAGTTGTAAGTTCGAAAACATCACATCATTATTAGTTGTCATAGAACAAAATATCTACATGGTGTAATCATGTTTCCATGCATCAGTTTTTTCCCCTATAGCTTATATTTATGACATGGTTTATAATAAACTTAGGGTTCATTATCATCCTTACAAAAAACACTATAGTTAGCTTTATCCTTGATATAGCCGTTAATTTTACATGGGTTATTCTGTAAAATTAAGTCTAATGTAATACACATTGTAATTTTTAATTTTCGAAAAAAAGGATTCTATATTAAAAAACAAACTTTTATTTTATATTTAGAAATGTTTTTTTCTTTTACGAAAAATAGTCCCTCATCTGATAAATGTTACCGCCGAAGGTTCTTTGGCTCATACATACAAAAATCAGCTATGTGACTATAAGAAAAATAAGTTGTGTTTTTATTTACTTTTGGCTCCCTCTTCTTCTAAATTGACCACCAGCACAAAATTTCAAGTATGCATAAAATGAAAATATCCCTCACATTTGACTTATACGAAAATAAGTTCAGACCACCCAGGGATCTTGGACCATAAGGAAGATTACGTTTTAAAACTTTTTATTTAATTTGCAATGTATGTCATTTGTTGGGTGGATCTTGCAGCTCAATATCTTCGCCCCATTGAGTTGAAATATTGTATAAACTTTCAGTTTTGGATTTACAATACATGGTTAACCCAAAATGGAGCTAGTCATTTTTAATGCACTCCTACAATAAGGGTATCAAATGAAAGGGCTTGCTAAGATAACTCGAAAAATAAAGGGACGTCACACTAAATCCAACATGGCGGGCTTCTAAAACTTGATACTCAGTTTTGAAGCAGATATCTTCAATTATTACTGTTATGAAACGCTAAATAACATACATTTGTGGTTTTTTAGTTCAGCGAAAAAGAAAATAATGCATTAAAAATAAAAAGTCTTTTTAAACCATTGTTTTATTTCAATTCATTACAAGAAAACAATATACTTTATCTTTTACTATCGATTTATTACGTCATTATAAAATTTATATGATATAAAAGCTTGTTGCGAGGTTGACTTGTGTATAGATAAAGAATCATATTAAAAAAACACGATGTGATTGATTGTAACTATTTAGATTTTCAAACTAAGTCAAGGCGAGTATTAAAATCATGTGACTAACTTTTATATCATATAAATTATGTAATAGAGTCACAAGTTGATAGTAAAAGTTTATTGTATTTTTTCTGGGCAATTAAATAAAAGCTTGTTTAAAAATAACTTTTTACTTGTCATTTATTAAACTGTAAAAACACCTACCGAGCTAAATGATTTCTGACATAGTCTTGGCCGATTTTTTTCCACACTCATCAAATTTTAATATAAATTCATATATTATACAAATATGATGAAACCCTCCTAGATTATAATATAATATATATGCATTGCAAAAATTATGTAAAATATATTTCATGTTTAAAAGTAAACTAATATTTATTTAACTCATTATTATATCAAAAAGTATTTTTCTGCAAATAATATACCTACTGAACTTTCATATCATATACCTACTTGGGTTATACAGAAGGAAAAAACTACAAATCAGCAAAAATCAAAAAAAGCTTGGTATTTATTTATCAATTCGAATTTTGTCTAGACAACTTATAAGAACAATTACTAAACTGATGACTGTCATAAAACTTTTTACGTTCTTTCAAAACCATCGTTCACTGGTTCATAATCCTTTGGATTTTCATCGTTGAATAACTTTGGAAAAATGTCTGAGTACTAATTGCTGTTACATACATCTTGAATTTATTTTTATCAGTTTTATCACTTTTTATACATATGTAAAAAAAACTACTGCAGTGTTTTAACCGACTTCAACATTATTAAAAATGTGTTCAAAAAAAGGAGCGCTTTCAAAAAATGTAATTTGTCACAAACAAATTATTTATAGAATTTTTTTAATTTATTTTTTAGTTTTATTTATTTGAAGGCGATTCTATTTTTTTAATATACCTACGAATGCGTGTGAGTTTCTCTATTTCACCATATCTTCTAAATGGCAGAACATATCATAATGTATATTCGAATTTCGTAATTGTTCCTACTGTAATTAAATTTTACCTTAAATAACGCCAAGTATATTTTAAAAAATTAAGGTGTTTTCTGTTTTCTGTACCCGATTCTAAAATAATAATAATTTTACATTATATAATTTGTCGTTTAAACTCGACGCAAACTATTTAATTTTTAGCTAAGAAGAATATGATACGGCAAAGTAATTATTTTTACATTTTTAGTTAATTTTTAGTATTTTATCGAAAAGGTTTTTTATTGAAAATCTTTCTATAACAACAATAAGAAATTGATTAAAAAAATTGATTTGAAATTCGCTTGTGTTTTCATTTTCAAAATTTACTAATTATGTTTTTGTTCGATTAATATAGACGAAAAGACAAACATAAAAGTAAATCCTCCGTTAAAAAAGCATCATTCAATAAATTGTCAACAGACTAACCACATGCTGTGTAAAATGAAAAACGATCATACAAACCCATAGACTACACAAGGGTAGGCACATCAGAAAGTACTACATCATTAATGGTAGCATTAGAGGTTCTAATGAAATCCGATTTTAGTAAAATGTTGTTTTCATATAGTTTTTAGGGTGATTCAATTTTTTTTTTCTAATTTGTTCAATCGTCACTAGGACCGGAAAGAAAAAGACCAGCTCATAATATTGATATTTACTGGTGGCTCATCGAATTTTTTTGGTATTCATAAGAATTACATGGGAAAGAATGCATCACTTTTTGAAAAAAGTGATCTCGTGAAAAAAGAAACATGCATTAATGAAAGCCATTTTATTAGAAATAGCATAATATTTTCTAAAGAAAAGTATTATTACATTTTTTTAATAAATTAATTTACATCAATCAGAATAGGTAATTCTATGTCTGCCTTCAATAAGTTAATCAATAATATTCATAGTTTCAATTTTGAACTTATGCCCTAAATTTACGAAACAAATGCAATATTAGTGTTTATACTCGACTAACATAATTATATGCCAGAGAATATTAATTTTAGTATAAAGCTACCTAATATTAAACGCACAAACAAAATTTTGGTATAGGTGTTCATAGACCTTATTAGTCCTATGAACACCTATACCAAAATTTTGAAAATCGGTCCATCGGGTAAAATGAATCCCTGACCAAACCTTTAAATTATAAAAGATAGATAAAAAGTTCAAATACCAAAAATGGATCTTTTGTTTGAAATATTTTTTTGTAAAATGTTTGAGTTATCCATAATTTAAGCTCGAATTTCCCTAATCTTTGTACATATATATATTTTTTGTGTGCGTGTGTATGCCACTGAACTCCTGCGAGACGGCTGGACCGATTTTGATTAAATTTTTTTGGTGAGTTCAAGGGGATTCGATCATGGTTTAGAATCAAAATTTGGTCATCGCTAAAACTCGAGAATGGCTGGATCGATTTTGCTAATTTTGATCTTGAAATATTTGTGGAAGTTCAGGGAAGGTTTAAACGGTCAGAAATAAAAATAATAAGTAACGGAAAATACTATAAACGACAATTTAATTTTCAAATACAAAATGTTCCTAGCTGTAAAACAATTTTTGTCTTTTTTTTCTCACATGTTACAAATCCTATTAGCATCATTTCCATAGAAACCAAAATCTACATTTGAAATTCAAAATAAACTTCTTTATCTCTTCTCACTTCTCAGAAGTATGTTGAACTGTCAACTGTATAAAGTGTGCATATATGAATTGTTCAAGTAATACCGGAATCGACCCCGGACTGACGTAACGTAATGACAGGCTTAGACCAATCAATAAAGTTAAGCAACAGCAGTCACAATCTGTATTTGGATGGGTGACCACCTAGCAGTACTGTGTACTGTTGTTGTATAAAAATAATAATAATCCTATATAGCTATATAGCTAAAAGTAGCTGAAGCCGGAAATTAAAAAAAAAAAAAAGTAATAACGGAATTATTCGTAGTTTAGGAGTTCCATATATCTTAAAACAAGTGTATGAGTACCACAGCTCAAATTATCGGGTGAACGCGGTACCGGGTGTACCCCACCAAATATCGGGTAAATATCGGGTGCATATAATGTACCGGATTCACACTAAATACCGGGATTTCGATAAGAAATGATTTTCTGAAATTATACCCCTAAGGGTAGAAGTGCATCCACATGTAATGATGTAATATCATTTAATAAAATGGGAAAATTAACACAGCAACCAATGAACCGGTAGGGTCTGCTTTAAAATATAAATTTATATCATTATTTATTCTGATTTGCCTCAGCTTTTCATTATTTAGAAATAGAGTGTTGAGAATATGTTGTTATTCTTAGAAAATGTTGATGTTGGTTAGAAATATATGGCAAAACGACGTTTGTCGAGCAGCTAATAAATACATAATATTGTTATGCATGTATAAATATATAACTGTATAGATTGGATATTTATGTTATTTTATGGAATAAAATAAATATTAATATCATGATCTGGGGCTAGGCCAGGAATTTTCTTTCCTTTGAATTAAATAAGTGATCTCATTTTATATTCGATTTTAGTTAATTGCAAGCAGGTCTACTGCTAAACAAAGTTCAATGAATAAATAAAAACAAAAATTGTAGCTAATTTCTATTTTATTTATTATTAAAAGATAATTTCTTCTTTAAAAATGTTTATCATTCATTTATTGATTAGATATTGAAAGCTATCCTCAAATTAATGTTCAATTCAATTAAAATTCGATTAGTTTTACTATTCCCATTTAGAATAAATTGAATACCCATGTGAAATAGCCTACCTAAACGGATTTATAATCAATTGATCAATTGATATTCAATTGATAATATTATTATTCATATACGTGTTCAATTATTACCAAGGCGAATCTTCAGGGGTATTAACCCAAAAAATGAAATGTAAATAATGTACTTTTTTAATTTTAACAAATAACTTTTCAATAAATAATTAACTAAAAATTGGTATCCGTATTCTGAACTTACAAACAGAGATTGTGTCAAACAAATTTTCCCAATAAAAATAATAATAATAATAATATATAATAAAAATTTCTAATTAAACTATTTTCTAGAAGAACTTTACGAACTGGTCTCCGTTTTCATGCCACGATTGTACATACCAAATTTCATAACATTTAGATAATTATTATATTAATTATTTGTGCGCGGAAATTGAAAAAAAAATACATTGTAATTTACACTAGGGTATGTTTCTTTAGAGAGCTATTTTAATGACAGTTTATATCTGTCAAATTGATTTTAGTCTTAAACCGTTAAATCATACAGTAATACAAAAAATTGTTTTGCGATGATTTCATTCACTGCAGTATCGTAATGTTGATAATAACGTTAATGGCAATGATTTGGTTACAAAATGAAGTTTGTAGCTTAATATGATTAGTTGAATTTTTCTTCTTTCTTCTCCACAATACCATCCGTAATTCACCTAACAAACACATATATAGACTCCTACCCACAGGCGTACCGTAATTACCGATCCCAACCGATTACCAAAGCTAAGCAACAACAGACACAATCAGAACATAGAGGGATGAACATCTAGAATTGCTGTGTACTGTTGTTGTTTACATTGAATATATAGTCACTGTAGTCACTATATAACTATAGTAGTTTAAAAAGTTGAAAAGTGACTTTAAAAATAAAAAAATAAAAACACACATATACATTACACATATCTATTTGTTGAAATTTTAGTATATTTTATAATGGTAATGATTATAAATTGTTAAAATTGATACAACAAGTATTTGTCGAATATTTAAATTATGCATTGTCATCCTCATTGTCAATTAACTTATATATTCTGAATTTCAACTCCAATTTCCGCTCATTCAGCTCAAGTTGTATGTTTATCGATTCTTACTTTGACTAGATTTTGTGATTTACAATGAAACTTGATGTATACAATACATGTAAACTGATTTCTACTTGCTTTAAGTACCTATCGAAAACATCATTTTTATATAAAAAGACAATCATACCCACAGTTATATACACCAACAAAATAAATATTTTTTGATATTTTTTGTAGTGAAAATGGCACAGGTACTTTTCAACTTTTTCAACTACTAAAGTTATGTAGTGACTACAGTGAGTATATATATATATTCAATCTATACAACAACAGTACACAGCAATCCTATAGATGTTTACCCATCTATGTTCTGACTGTGTCTGTTGTTGCTTATCTTTGGTGATCGGATGAGATCGGTAATTACTATACTCCAGTGTCATTAATTGAAGAAAATTAGACAAAATATTGCGTTCCGATTTTTATGAATGTTTTAAAAAATTTAGGTGATTATAAATGCTCCAGCCATTTTTTTAGTTCAAAAAATGACACTTTAGTCAACGATGTAAGTGCCGCCCTAAGGGATGATAATTTCAACAAAAGAAGATAAAACAGCAAATTAAAAAAAAAAAGGTGTCTTAAAGTTTTTACGAAAAATATATGAAAATATAAAAATACGTCTTGAGCAAACCGTGATTCAAAATGTCCCCGAATAATATAACCGAATAATATTAATAACCGAATAATATTTCGTTAAAGTTGCCGATTCGTCCAGGAAAATTTTAATACAACTGTTTTGCGTTGAAAAGAATAACGAACAGTATTTCGGAGAACTGCACTCACAGACTCACTATAAAAAATCTTCAAAATGAATTTTGATCGAAGTTGTAAGTTCAAAAAATAGTGTTGATGTAATAATTTTTTTTGGATTCGTTTATCAACCATAACTTTTTTTAATTAACCAATCGATTTGAAAACTATATTTCTAGAAATTTCGAAGGTAACTAGATCATGTAATGGTAATGACATGATCTTGAGTCATTTGAAAGAAAAAAAATCAGTTAAAAAAATCATCCTTACACGCAAGCATGAAATGCTATCCAATACCTCAGCAAATTTGTATGCTAGAGAAATAAAAACAAAATTAAAATATTTGTGTTATTCAGTTTTTGGATTATTCTGGAAAGAAACGCTATCAAAAACTAATTTTTGTGCTAAGAAATTAAATAATCAATTTTAATTTCATAGTAACTTCGCTAGTGTTTCGGCTAACAACTTCTTTCATAATTCATTTGGAAGGTTTTTTTACATACTTGATCCCATGAGTTTTCTCATAAATATTAGTTGTTTTTATATTATTCAACGCTAAATGTTACTATTAAAATTTCGAACCACTACCTTTAACGAACTATAATTAGGTTTATATTATATCTATAGAAATAAAAAAAAAAAACATATTCTCCTTATTTTTTCTTAAATTTCGTTTTTGTATTTAAATTTTTTTCGTTTAAATGTGAATTTTTCGAGTTAATTATGTAAAATTGATCAAAGAAATGCATTTTTTAAACGAAAAACGGATATTTAGATAAACGAAAAACTCAAAAAGTATTGACATTTCGTAAAAACTTTAAAGTAAACTATGTGTTTAAAGTTTGCTGTTTTGTCGATTTCTGTGATTCTTTTTTATGTTGAAATTTCCTTCCCTTAAAATGGACCAGCCAGAGCGTCATTTAAAAGGTCGGAAAAATTTTAACTAACTACATTTAAATAAAAAAATCAAAATCGGAGTAGTTTTGACCTGTTCCGAAATAATTTCCTAATTTTCTTCCACTACATATTATTTGCGGTTAATATTACTACAAAAACAAATGTTTTTAACTTCCAAGTGTATGATTTTAGCTGAAATATAATCAGCTATATTCTGCAAAAAAAATCAAGATATAAGAATAATTTTTAAATTCTTGAAAAAGCTTACGAAAAGCCTATATAATATAGCCTATAGCTATTGTTAAAAAGAATAATTGAAAACAAAAAAACTAGAATACAAGAAAAAAAATTAGAAATAGTGTTTTTATACTGCTAAATTTTGTTACAGTTGCTCCCGTGTGTATTGACAATGAAATAAATGTGATTGGCGCATCCCTTGATGAAGTGTTACGTGTTCGATGTCATGTCACAGCAGATCCAAGTGATGTTACATTTTTATGGCAATTTAATAATAGCGGAGAAAGTTTTGATGTCTCACCAGCGCGATTTGCCACCGCAAATGGAAGTTTTAGTGAATTAAAATATACACCCGCGTCAGAACGTGATTATGGTACATTGACATGCTGGGGGCGCAATGCAATTGGTGGTCAAACGCATCCGTGTGTTTTTCAAGTGGTGCCTGCATGTAAGTATCAAAATATTTATCAATTGTAAAAAAAAATTTTTTTTTTATGAACAAAATTTTATATAAAATTTATAATTTTGATATTCAATGTGGAATACTCATAGTACAGTTTTAAGAAATATTTCCAAAAAGTTATAATAATCTTCTAATGCACATGCAATAAAAAATACACATGCTAATTTTTTTCATTTTGTCAACAATATTTGATTTTACAACTTAAATATTTTTAACAACCTTTGTTGTATTAACGAATTATATCAATTTTAAAGAAATGCAAATGGAACTTACTCCTCAATTGATAAACGTTTACTACCGTACTCTTACTGAAAAATAGTAAGAATTGAAAACATAAAACACCTTCCAAGAATCAACTGCGGCATATTTCAATTTCTAGTTTGAAGTTTTTTATATTAAATTTGTATATCTAGGGTTTTCGATTAATAATGAATAACAAATATACGTAGGATGTTTCTTTTAACATGAAACATATGAATAACTCGTAAAACAAATTTTATATGGACTCAAAATAACAATGATCTTTGAATTACCTTTTATTTTCAAACCTCAAGACTTAAACTGTCTAATATTTGTGAATAAAAACAAATTTAAATTTTTGTATTCAAATGTTTTGTACGTAAATAAAATAAATTCAGAAAGTATTGAATAAAAGAAAATTATCTATTCATTTCACCGTTATCAGATCAGCAAAATCAGTCTGTTTTCGCAAACAATTGTACTACAAATATTAAATTGGTATTTTATGTAGAATATCCTTACAAGTGAAGATAACAACTAACACAGTTTAGTACTTAGAGACTCGGTGTATGAATCAGTATCAATGATTCAACTATATTAAATCATTAGTATTTATATAGTCCTCTTAGTATCCAGTCAATACAGTTGTAAATACATTTATTCTAATAATTAACTGCATTTCTTGTATTGTAATTATACCTCTGTTGCTAAATTTAAGCTAAAGTAGTGAATCCACACATTTTAGGAAGAATGTTTCTAACAAAAGTTCGCCACCAAACTTTTAGCTCACTATCTCTTTTCGTTTTTCAGTTATCTTGATATTGGGCGGAAGAATGATTAAACGCAAATGAACTAATTAGGTAGCTCTATGAATATCTATATCAAAAGTTTGTTTGCTAGCGTTACAAACTCTAAAGCAAAACTAATTTACTCTGACAAATTCTTGATGATGAATATAAAACTAGTATTTAAACTCTTTCTTTATTTTTTTTCATTTTTATAAACTCTTTAATTCGTGAAATAGTCATTTCTGAAATTATATTTTATATACATTTAAATATCAAAACCAAAACTCCATCTTATAACAAATTCTTTTCATATATATTATCAAAGAAAATTTTATTCTTTTATTCAATTTTCTTGAACAAACATACATCACAATTGTTTTTGACATTTAGTAAAATGAAAAAAAAAAATTGTATTTATTAATATACAATATGAACAAAATATATTGTATATATGTAAACACTCAAATTCAATTAATTTGAACTAATCTGTAATTATGTATATTTAAAAAATCAAATTAAGTAAAATTATCTCTAAAGAAACATCTCACCCTCCCTCCATATAGATTAAATGGGCCAATAGTATGTCCCCTCGGATGGAACGTAGTTTTTATACTCGCTATATATATTATAATAAGTTAGAGAAAATTAATTTTAGTCTGTAACGCTGGGTGCTCATTGAATCTCTGAATTAGTACATTTGCATTTGTGTGTTCATCTATCATAAAGATAACTCAAAAACTAAAAAGATAGCGATCTGAAATTTTGTAACCTATTTTGGACTAACAAAGTGAATTTAAGTTTGCCATAGTGGGAAATCGGTCCATTGGGTCCAATGGATCTATTATCCTACTTTTAAACCACCAAAGATAGAAGACAAATTTACAGACTAAAATCTATTATTATGTTTTTTTTTTTTTAACAAACAACTCTTGTTTGATACATTTTTTCGTTTAATGTTAAGATTTGTAAACCAGTTATCTGTAGCTGTTTATCATAAAATTTAATACGGCAAGTTTTCATAAAACGAATGCTATAAAGACTTATTATTACGTGATTTTAAAAACCTATAAGTGTGTGTCATGACAAAACATATGTATAGAAATATACACATAACAACTAAATGACATTCAGTTTTCTATTTCACTATTGCATTCATTTTGTTAAAGATTGCAGATGACCATTATTTATCAACATTCAATATGTCTTAACTAGTACTAGTAATTACATTAAATACCGACATTTAACGGCTATAGCCAACTGGTGGTTAGCGTCAGTAATGTTACGACATACCAAATCTAAATTATCAAATATATCAATCGTATTTACGATTGATGGATGTTATATTTAACTTTAGTTTCGTTGGTAATGCTACATACATTTCTACATAACATTGAAATAATTATCTTTCTAAATGAATCATCTTGTTTTTTTATTAATTCCTAATTCATTATCTTATTGTCGTTATAGTACTGAAGTTTTTGAAATCACATAAATTGGAGTTATGAGTTTCTGTGAGAGTTTATATTCGTTGCTACTAGTATATCTAAAATATAAAATAATCTTTGAATAAGTAGTGTAATTTTTTGAACCAACAGTGTATCTTTATAATATGTTCATAAACTATAGAGCTCATGTTATTTTATTCAAATATTTGAATGGTTATTGTATGTATAGAATGAATGGCAAACACAAGTAACAGAACAGAGAGAGTACTTACTTACTTATCATCACACAAATAATTATAATAGTTTTTAAATATAATTTAAGTCATTTATCAAATCATATATCAAATACACACATACTTACATCTATCTATGCATATTGTACAAATGTATTCTAGGTATGTTTGTTTATGTATGTGTGTGTGTATGAGCTGTTACAAAGAAAATAATTCGTCATTTTATTTACTTGAAGTGAGAATGCACGGCAATAATACTTACTAGAAAGAACACTAAATTACTGTCTTAAGCAATTCAAAATCTTCATTCCTAAGATTTCTTGTGTTTTATATTATACAGTGTGTTCATTCTTCCAATGTGTTACATTGATGTTATTTTAAAACATATGAAGAAACAACTGGCGCAAAAGAGATATACCTCAGCATATGGTTGAGTATAAATGTTTCAAATATTTTTGAGCATTATAATTCAAAACATTGTCTAAAAGTCCACTCCGTATTTATATAATTTGGGTTTATAAGTTAAATTTGAACAAAAATTGTTTCAAGTAAAAGTTGATTATTTGGAAACAACAAACATTTCTATATTCTTCATATATAAAATATGTCAGAATATTTTAATTTTAGTCTAAACTTCATCCCCGAAATTTTGAAATATGTGTTCATAGAATAAAACATAATACAATGAAAATAAATGTTAATATTATTTATAGATTTATAATTGTATGGATTAAGTAATGAGTGTATTTAATACTAATGATTCGAAACAGTTGTAACATTAATATTCAATCACATCTTGAGTATATTAGCAATTAACCCCCCCCCCACTGTCGTAACGTAATTACCGATCTCAACCGATCACCAAAGCTAAGCATCCTGTAGTAACTAAATAACTTTAGTAGTTGTGAAAAAGTTGAAAAGTGACTTAAAATAAAAATTAAAAAATATTAACAATTAATACTATTACTTGTTATCATCAGTTGTTGTGGAGCCAATTTTGGAGAACTCATTTTTTTGGTCTAAAAATGTGAAAATATCCCCTAATTATAACGCCAATTGAAAATGATCGTTACCACGTTCATTACAACACTGATGAAGAGGATGCCTTCATCTTTTCACTCTCGAATAATTCCAAAAGTTTTTACTGAAAGTCAAAACTTTATAGAACAAAAGCTGTATAGAATTAGCCAATCTAACCATTTCTAAACTTTTTTTATTAAAAAATGTATCATCCCCGAGAAGGGGTGGCATCCACTTCTAGAGTAAAAGCAACCATTGGCATATTGACAACGTTGAGGTAGACATAAAGGAGAACCTAAGGCCTGATTTTGATACTACGGTACTGATTTGTAGTATTAAGAATGAAACCGTGCATAGATTACACTATAAATATTAAGTTTTGGTATAACCGTCTGTAAAAAAGGCTTATCATAGACCAAGAGCTGCTTACTTATCTGATATGTGATTCCTGTCCTCAATAACAAATTACAAAAAGTCGCATTTGCATAAAATGTTAATAATAATATACATTGAATAGTAAAAATATATATTTAAAGAATTAAAACGTAAGTTTCTAAATGGTGGACCAAGTATTGAAGAAATTGTCCAGAGCATCAAAAGAATATCTTAAGAAAAATAAATGCATACAATAACTGCATTTATTCACATTGAGATAATATTTGTATTGAGCCACTTAATAATCAATGCTACTTCAAGAAAATCAAATATACATATAAAATTAAATGTTTGAAACTATATTGCGACAATTGCCTCGAACGTGTAGTGACTGATAATTACATTTGATTTTAAGTTGTCTTATTTCACATAAAATTTTCGTTTTGTGTGGTAACTATTACAAGCTCTTAACTTAGTTTTTTCCTCTTGCGTCTTAATTTTTCAAATTCTAACAGACAAAATATAATGAACGAAATCAAAGCAAGACTGAACTTGGACCTTATATTATAAAATTAACACCATGGTATAAAAAATATACATACAGTGCATATATTCTTCATTTATCATAACACATAACACCCTTGAAACAATAAAATAACAAAACACAAACAAACTTTTCAGTCTTTTGTCCTGTTCTCCTTTTACATTGTAGTAGTGGGTACAGTAGTGGGTTCATAAAACAAGCAAGTAAACAACACTACGCCGCAGCTAACTTTGTTCTTATTGTTGTATTTAAATGTTTATACTAAATATTTCTTCATCATTTCCTTATAAAACAATAGTGATATCAAATACAATGTTAGAGGCATACAAAATAAATGTTCTTTGAAAGTACTGAAATTATTTTTATACAATTATAATATATATGAAAAAATTTACTCAAAATCTCTTTAATGCTAAAAAATATTTAAGACATTGACCAAATTTTTAAACAGGTATTCATAGATATTTATATAATCGCTAAGACGCATTAGAAGTTAGATACTTTCTATAAAGATAATAACTCAAAGAAAAGTGTGTTCAAATTTAAGAAACTGTTTAAAAGTGAAAAGTTAAACCGAAATTTTAATAATTGATAACTAATATCAATATTTAAAAAAAATAAAATAAATTTTTAGGTCTAAATATCGTTAACATGTAGCACAGTTTAAAATATTTCAAGTTATCTATTTTCTTGTCGAATAGTTAAAAATATGGGATGGTATTATGACTGGATTTCTTAAAAGGTTTCTTAAACAGTCATACTCTAGAGTGCCTGTCAAAAAAAAAAAATTGTGTATAGTAAAATTATTAAACTCGTATATCGAAAATCAAATTGTAAATGAATTGAAGAAAATAATTATACTTGCAATCATTTTGCATGTCTGGGGAAACAACAGCCACAGAAAAACAAAAACAAGGGAAAAAAGCATTTTTATTGTATAAAACCAAATGTTTTTTTTAAAACGGCACATTCAGTTTACACAAATTTTCTACCACATTCAGTCTTTGGCAGCCAACAATGACGATGATTCAAAATGGAATGCAAGCATTCTACTAATTGTTCTACAAAAAAAAAAATATTGTTATTTTTATTTTACTTATAACAAATTGTTACATATCTCTGCGTTTCAATAACTCTACAGCTGAATACTACAGTTTGTGAGTGAATGCTTATAATCGTTTGTATACACGTGTGATACGGGACTAATTTCCTTTAACGCATAATAATTATTAACGAAAAACTGATTGAGTTTCCAGAAAAATAGTCATTTTTTGTGCTGAATCAAATAACGAGTAAAGTAATTTTTTTCCATTAATAAATTATACTATTTATCATTTTTTTCACTGAAATATAATATATAATAATAAACTTTGAATATGCTAATATCCATTTCAAATACTGAGTAAGTAAACTATTAATAATTAATATAGATTACCTATTACAATAAACTACTTAAACACATGTTTTTATCGTCATTTCATTAACGATTCATTTACATTTCTAGAAAATCATTTATATTTTAATTACTATTCAGTATAAAATGTCATAATTTTATGCCCATTTCTATGTTTTTAACTATAAAAATTATAATCTGTAATAAATGATCACAGGGCCTGCAAAAGTACATTAACATGCAAAAATAGTACAATCTTTAGTGGGTGATGAGTGGATGTTAATAATTATAATACGATAATGTTCTTAAAATAAAATTAAAACCAATTACATATTCTGAACTATATTCAAATCATTTCGTTGTCATATTTTTGTTCGATCTTAAGATAACGAACAGATCTACAAAAATTCTGATTAATAATTCAAATCATAAAAAGCTCTCTCTAAAACTCACAATAAATTCGTATTACTTTTTTTTTATAGCTTATTTATTTCAGAAGGCTTTAAGCAATCAAACATTAAACTACTACCGTTCGGTGTAATTTTCTGGTTGTTAATGCCAATGCAGATGATAAAACAAAATTATAAAATGTGTAATTTCATTAACGTATACAGTAAATTTTCTAATTGTGATAAACATATCAAACAAAATTCATAAAAATAAGGCAAGGAGTTCAAAAGTTACTGCAATACAAACAAGGATAGATAGATGGAAACAAATGAAACTCGATGTCGGTAAAGTTTAGAGATCACTACCTTAACAACGTCAATTTCAAGTTCAATTTTTAACGGCTCTCAAAAATTTTGAATAAATTTTTATTGGAAATAAGGCAGAAATGTTAATAAACAAATACTATTTAATATTTCGTAAGCCTACTTTTTATGTGTTTATTGTTAGTTAAACCATACGTTTTAGTTTTTATCAATGTTAAAATGAAAGGGATAATCGATTGAATTCACTATTTTTAACTTTCCAGAACAAAAACTCAAGCTCATGTTATTTGAAGAATATCATGCATAATGGTAATACCGAATCTAAGTTGTTCAAATAAATTATAAGACATAAACCACATACATTTTGACAAGTGACATGGGTTCCTTTTTCAGTATTTAGTGAAAGAAATATCCCATCATTAAACTAATCATGGTGAAAAAAATTCATATTCTCCATTATACAATTCTATAGGTTATTTCATCATAGCATGTTTTTACACAAATGAAGCTTAAGGTAAATTAAACGAAATAAATGACCATACCTACTTGTTGATCTCTTTAAAAAAAAAGTCCACTTAAATAAAAAATTATACTTCCGAGTTAAATCTGTTGACACCGAAAATATTTTTATTTTGTAAAAAGTTGTTTTTCATTAATTTTATCGTTTTATTTATTCATCGACGTTTTGTAAGCTCCTAAGCAACTTTCATTCCGTATTTGCCTGCAAAATCGGCCAGTCTTCATAGAGACTTCAAAGCTATTGAACGCGTATAAAGTATATAAAGTAATCAATAGTGGTAGTATTTAGAATTGTTTTAGAATTTTAAAAACGTATCACCAAGCATTGTTGCTCCCAAAACCTTTATTTGTCACTTAAATATCAATATCTCGTGAAACAATCATTTGATTTAAAAAAAAATGCTAGTTTAATGCTGCAAAAAATTTTATGTAATTGAAATGTAGAAAATATATTTTTCACATCAATTTGTGCAGACATTTCGTACATACAACTATTTAAATAAACTTTTGCACTTATTTCTACATTTCTATTATTTGTTGAAAAGTACAACGTCATCTCTATTTCCTCACTTGTACAGTATGGATAATATAAGTACTGTTTGAAAAAATAAGAATAATAATAACAATATGTTGACATAAAAATTTAGGAGTCGTCACGGATCTTATTAAAATTTTTATATAGTAAATGCGAACATAAAATACCACAGTATAAGATTCATCAGCCATATTTTGTCTAGGAAACAATTGTTTCCTAGACAAAATATGGCTGATGAATCTTATACTATGGTATTTAATCTATGAAAAAAGTCCTAGGGTGCAAACTTAGATCCAATTCCAGAGATCAATTCTCGCCAGATTGTGTAATTTTTTTCTGCAATTTTTATACACAAATTTATTTACTTTTTAAGCCTAATTACTATATTAATTACTTAGTAAAATAGAAGCCAGTGATGAGTGGAATAACTAAAAGAGAAATAGCTTCCTAATCCGATATGTATAGTGTTTAAAAGCCTACTTATCTTACATAAAAGTATACAATACAATAAGCATTTTTTCAAGCCAAATTAAAAAATATAAGGTAGTTGCTTTCCCGACAGTCCAGCAGCAAAAATATTATAATACGTATATATATATTTATCATCTTTCTTCGGATATAATCCTATTAAGTTATTTTAATTTTCCATCAAAACGGTAACATTCTCTCTAGGACAAAAATAAACATATATGTCATTATTTTGTCACGCTTTTCAATTGTCCAACGGTGGGTTCGGTAAATCTTCTTCAAATCTGAACAGCATGTGTATTATGTATTTAATTCGGTATATTCAAAGTTTGAAAGAATTCTTAACATGACCCAACTACAGTAAATAAATAATAAACACATTCGACTTGGTAAAAGAAAGTGTTAATTTATTATTAATATAACAATTTAATTTATTCTGATAGTAGAAATAATATTTACCATACCCTCTTTCTTAACAAAATGTTTCTGTAGATGCAAACAATACTTTAAAGAAAACATTTTACATTTTATTGTGTTTATAGTTTTTTTTTTCAAACTAACCACACTACACCTTCATTTTGCCTTGTATTGAATAAAGAATAATGCCATAAAATAATTAATCAAACAATAAAATAAAAGTTTTTGCAGACTATTTTATTTCTTTTTAATTTATTTATGAAACTTCTACAATCACATTTAACTCAACAAAACTTAAAACAAATAAATAATATCTTATATTTTATTTTATTTTATTTTTTTTTTTTGAATGAACTATAATGAATAACAGATTTATTTTGCTTAAGTAAATAAATAGTAATTTCTCAGAGGAATTTCATTTTATAATACAAGCCATTTCATTAGCATGGAAAATCTTTGGAACCTATAGAGATTTTACAGAATATAAATCAACAACACACCTATTCTCAGTCGGTCACTCATTCAAGTACTGACTCTACCAGTTGTTGCTATACTTTGATCATCGGTGTATTTATTTTGTCAAATGTTCATTAAATGCTATATTAAATGCAAATTAAAAATGTTCCATTTATATGTGAGAGATATTATTAAAAATTTTAATAAATTGTTAGAAACTTTGTAGGCTAAAGACCTTTCACAATTAAGCGTATTGATTTTGGGAGGAGTATTAATAAATAAATATTATTTTTTAGAGATACACATGTATAAAAATTCTCTACGCGGAGTTCTAAAGTAGACAACGTACATTGAACGGCAGAATGAGAGAATTGCTGTACAGCGTACCTATTCCAGAAAATTTAAATGGCACCAACGCTCAACTCAAAACATTTTTTTTTTTTTGTAATTTTAATAATTAATCACAAATAAATGAAAATTTTTTTTAGTTATAGGACAAAGAGGCATATTTGTAGGCCGCAGCCTAAACATTATAATTTTTTAAATAATCATTATTGATGCAAAACGCTTTTGTATTTACTTTCGGGTAACTATAAATTAATAACATCCAAGTGAATACACAAAAGACAATGCAATTTCTTGCGTATACATGTCTATCAATTTTATAGTTATACGCGTCATAATGTGTTATTATATGTTAGTAGCAAAAAGCAAATAATACCAAATAGTAAAAATTTGGTAAAAGCAAATAGTAAAAATCAGCTTAATACTAATAATAAACAAATCTTATATTACCCTGAAAGCAAGATCTTAAAATATACATTTCAATCAAAAATGGTTCATGATTAAGAGGGGTTTTTTTTATTAAAACAGAAGTTTTTGTGTATTAAAAAATTTTTATATATTTTTTGAAGATATATGAATATCGTGGTGACAAGCATACTGAAAGATTCAGATATTTTACTGACAGATAGTGATTTGAAGTTTAATAATCACTTCTACCCTCATTTTGTTTGTGTCTGCAATACTGTTAAGTTAAAATTAAATTTCATTTATCTTTCTGAAATACCTACCATGTTTTAGCAAAAAACATGTATTTTGTATAAATATCCCGTGGCTTCTCCGGTACTGCTTACCCGATTTCAATTAGATCAATGCGTATTGCATGATAAAATATATTTTAATAGATGGCGGTGTTAATTAATTGACTTTAAAAGTACCTATGGATTGTTGTAGCAAAATGTTATATAATTATCCACACTAAACAATCAACCGTTATCTAATTTATAAAATTTAATTTTTACATGTTATCAATTAACAACTTTTATATTACTTTTTTATTATACATTACTCTTAAATGTGAGGTAGAGGAAATATAAAATTAAAAATCTTACATTTTTATTTCATTAATGAATAATAATTTAATTGTATTGAAGAATTTAGTATAATATTAATTTAATAACTAAGCCACGATCAAACTGTTTGATATGTGTTTTAGAATGTGATCTATCATATTAATAGAAATGTTTTAAAATTCCAGAAAATTTTATTCCTAAGAACTTGTTTCCAAATGAAATGGTTTTCGTTTCGTTTTATCATTTGAACTTAATAGCGTTATAAATTTTAACTTTTGAGATGCCAATGCCATTTTGATTAAATGTGTTTAGTAATAAAATGTGGCAATATTACAACTTGTTAAAAATGTCTCTGTGGAATCTTTGGAGAATCAGACAATGGCACATAAATAATAATTCGTTTTTGTTCATAATAATAAATAATAAAAACAATCATACCATGGTATGTAATATATTCAAACATACAACAGTTGATATAACGTTACACAGACAATAATCACAGTTAACACAGTTAACAAGGCAGTTGTATTGCAGTCGGTTACACGACAAACCAGCAGTTTTAAGGTTTTGGATTCCGATTGGAATACGTTATGTTTTCATTTCGTTCTTGCAGTTTAACTCAAACCAACTTAAACCATTGTCCTTTTATAAATTTGGTTAAAAGCACTGAACCTGAATACAGAACCTGATAAAATTGAAAAATTTTACGCTTACTCCAGTTTTAAGGGTGGAGAACTAAAGACTAAATTACATGTTAGCCATATTGTGATCATGTTCTGTAAATAACTCTAATTGATTTTACATTGCGGTTTCCTATACTATTTTTGTTCCACTGTAACTTTTGAACATCTTGTTCAATTTTGATGAATTTTGGTACGCAAATTGATCACACTCAGAAAATTTACGGTATACTTTTTAGATCTATTTCGGGAAAAATCACTTTTCTATTTTATAAAAATAATCTTTCTTCTAAACAAAAAGAAATATAATAATAACCGGTTTCGAACACGAGACTATTACTATTTTTCATTTTACTCAATGCATATTATATTTTATTTCTTGGCATAATATTTAATTTGTCTAACTAAGATTATGTTTTGGATTATGTCAGATTTATATACTTTTTATTTACTTCTGAGTGAGGTCCACAGTTTACAAAACCATTAGTATTTACACATTGAATATGAAAATGAACTGCCATTTAAATTAATTTATTCATAATTTTGTTTCAGCAAAACCAAGTCCATTGCGTAATTGTACATTACGTACAGCAACAAATCAAAGTGATGCCTTAGAAGTGGAATGTGTTGCTGGTTATGACGGTGGTTTACCACAAACATTTGTACTAGAAGCATATGAATCACGTTCAAAAAAATCACGTTTGAATTTAACAAGCTTAAATACTGAAGTACCATTCTTCCATATTGATATGAATGATTTATTACAAATATCGTCTGCATCAGCATCTTCATCCCAGCATGGTGGTGGTGGCAATGGTGGCAGTATTACCGATTCAATGATGACCCCACCAACATTACATTTTGTATTATACGCTCAAAATCCAAAAGGAAAAAGTGAAAAATTTGTTTTGGACGATATATCATTAAATGATGCTGAAAAACGAACAGGTAAACATTATTAGTTTTAACTTCTTTTTATTTTAATTATTTTAATTCATTTTTTTATTGCTTTTCTTATTGAGAATTTTTCATTTTCATTTTTATTCTAATTATTATTTTTCTTTTAAAAATATAAAAATATTGGAGCAATGACATTAAAGTAAAGGTAAGACATCAGGATATGGAAGTTATGTACTGAGTGCCTCAAATAGAGTCCTTAACTCCTTCTATACGTTTCAATTGAATGTTCAATATGTTTAATTATTATTATTACTTTTTATTTTTTTTTTAATTTAAGGCAGGTATAAAACTATCAATGGTTTGATAAAAGTTTTTCAAATCTTTTATAAAAATAGCTTACTTTAATATTTTGATACAAAACACATATATAAAATTTTTTTCATAAAATCTAAAACTGACTAAAACAATAAATTTCGATTTTTTTCCCCAATTTCCTAGATCAAATTATTTTGTATTTTATAAATACGTATTTCGACTGCAAAGTAGTCATCATCAGTATGAATTAGCTAGTTGTAATGATACTCTGAGGGACATCTAGCAACGAGTAACATCTCATCAGAGAATCATTACAACTAGCTAATGCATACTGATGATGACTACTTTGTAGTCGAAATACGTATTTATAAAATTCAAAATAATTTGATCTAGGAAATTGGGGAAAAAAATCGAAATTTATTCGAAAAATACTAGAGTTCTCATTAATAATTATAAAATGACTGAAACAAATAAACTAAAAAGAAAAAAAATTGTTATAAATTAAATACTTGTATAAATAATTTTTTTTCCATCTTCCTTTTGAAATCAACGCTAATCATATGTTCAGTTGAAAAATGGAATGTCTGACGTCGACTTAAAAACGTCATTGGTCAAAAAGAAATTATTTACAGACGTATTTAAAAAACAACCAAATTGATATATTCCTTCCTTTTTAAAGTGAGTTCAAACTGACATCAATGTAGATGAAGAATATTCTTTCAAATGAAATGATATATTTTCGTATATCAATTTATAAATACCTGAGTATTATTGTACAAATCTTAAAGTAATATACAACTGAATTGGCATCCTCTTCATTTTTTGAATTTGATTAAACAAAAGAATTAACAAAATATTAAGCTTAATATTGTAAAATTTCTTTGATAAAGATATTTTATTAACAATATTTAATCAAATATTTCATATAATATTGTAATAATATAACAACCGAATTCAAAATAAATTAAGACAATCAAATATTTTGGTACAAAGATCCCCTTTTTATTTAATATTCTCTTAATATTCTCTTAATAGTCAATATATTAATATAGGCTGTGACTATCTTTCCATAACAGTGTTTGATATAGAAAAAATTGTAAACTAAAGAATTATTAGTACAATATTAGGTGCATAATTAAATTTACCGAATGGACAAAAGATTTTTCATAATTTCATAAATAAATAATATGCCACCTAAGTTCGAAAGGCTCGAGAATATCTTTTATAAAATGTGTATTTCTAAACTGAAAATATCCTGTATAATTATTCCAAAAATAAAGTATCGATTGTAAAAGACTACTTTTTTATGTTTAGTTAAAATTTATATTTTTAATTTTGAATTATTGTTGTATAAAAGTTTCAATGGCAACAGTAATTTTTTTTTACGTAGTACATTATGGATCATATATATGAAAAGTTAAAAAAAATTCAAAATTAGCGAGCCTTACATTACTCGCTAATGAAGTGTAACATCCGGAATCTCTCCTTATTATGCAAAATTACCATTTTATTAAGAATGATTGCTATTACACATCACAGTGAATTTCAAAATGTATTATAGCTTATTTGTTAACAGTAACTCTGGAGTGCAGATTAAATTCTATAAAAAGGCTTTTTCGCTAGTCTTAATAACATAGCTTTCCTGAAATATGTTAATCACAACTCAAAATAATATTCGATTAAAGCATAACTAATGTGAATTGAAAATATTTCATAAGTTCAATAAATAAAAAATTTAATTTAATTTATTTAATACATATAAATTTATGAAAATTAGATATAAATGACTTTGATACCAAATTAGTTTAATACGTTTTTTGTAATAGAATAAAAAATATAAATGATATCAATAAAATATTATGTATACATTAAATATATTAATATACAATATTATGTTGTTTAAAATTCTGAAGGATATTGTATCTTAAAAGTATAGTATTTAACAGTATGCATGAAAGTCAACTGTACAATCTGATTATCTTGGATTTGTTTAATTCTGGTAATCAGAAAAAGAATCAATGGATTCTATTCAAGTAGCAAATTAGTCAATTTAGCATCGTTTTACTACAAAAAAATTAAGAGACTAATGGTAGAGAACTGAAAAATGATATTGCTAGATAACAAATAATATTTACTTGCATTAAATCTAAACATGCTGTCAACTTCTTGATAAATTAATTGTAACTTACCTTGGTCATTTGAGAACACTTGGGAAACCGGAAATACTTAAAATAACCTATTAATAATACTTGATTGAATCACCAGGTCTGACCATTTATTTCTCTTGTAAAAAGCTCATAGGTTATACCTATAAACCATAAAATTGGGTGTATTCTTCGGTAGAGACAATATAGTTTTAACATATTTTACAACAATTTCTACCATATCGAGATAATTATAAGATCAAACAGCAGAAGCATATAGAAATATTGCAATTAAAATACTATAGTAATAAACCATTTTAGAATTCCGTGAATCAGATTTCCTTTCGTAAAGACTTCTTTTATCGAGCCTGTTCGCCGTATGAGTATGTATATTGTTAACACACCCCAATTAATATTATACGAAAAAAAATGTTTACTTTGGCTGTGTTTTATGCTAAAAATATATATTCAATGACTTTTGTACAGTTTTTTGTATTTATACCTGATTGAATAGCTATGAAAGTCATTTTATTTATAAATTTTCTATATTTACTAATGAGGCGACTATTTATTTTGAAAAAGAAAATATATATTTCTTTTTCAAAATAAAAAATAAATAACGAAGTACATAAACATATATAATTATATATTATATTAGTTATGGATAAATGAATTAAAATTTATATAATGTACATAGGTACCACGAATAAGAATGTATTTTATATACTCCGATCATTCTGATTTTCAACATCTCAGAAGAAAACATATAAGTTGGAAATAAATGGTGGGTAAATTTTGAATTTATTTAGTTGATTCATTCAGTTCTTAAAATAAATAATTAAATAAAACATCATTGGACTACAAATATTAAGCCTTTCTTGTCAATAAATAAATATAACCCAATTGGCAAAATATTTTCATATTTTTACTTGCCATTTACTTTTAAATAAGATCGAAACTTGACATGATTCAGAATTTATGGAAAATGTAATATAATGACATTTTTAAACGATTTTACTTCATAACGCACCATCACGTTCTTTAATTTTAAATAAAAAACTAAAATATTTTAAAACAAATTTAAAATAAAATTATTTGTTTTCACGTATATAAAGGGAATTAAAAACTACAAAATACTCACGCGTTAATGAAATATTCTTATTTTTATCATGAACTATAAATAACGTTTTTCTTAGGTGATATGAGCTACAAGTAAAAAATCTAAGCATTTTATAATTTCCAACTTCCTCACATTTAATTCTAACCGATTAACATCTTACGTCAGTTACACACTAAGTCGAAAAAATATGCAAAAAGTTTATGTGCATAATACTAACATGTAGTGATTTTAAAATACAGTTGTTAGTTAAAAGCTCCTTGAAATACAGTTTCTAATTGATAAATCTATTTTCTAATTTTAGTAGTTTTAAGTTTATCATATCGAGAAAAAGTCTCCGAATTTCCTTGACTACATATAAATTTAATATATAAATGATTATTAAAAATATATATATATATATAGAAATATCATACATTTTTTCTATAATAGATCATCATTTAATTTTTTAGCCAATGAAGGAGAAGATTTTAAAAACATAAATATTCATATTATCAATGAAATGTAGAAAAGTAAATGTTGAAAAGTAAATGCATTACCTTGATTGGAATAAAATAAAATTTTTGTAATCATGCAGTTCAGAAATTGTGTTAGCCAAATTATTCTTTAAAGAAATAAGATGCGGAAAATATAACTACAAAAACACCTTTTCAAATGTTCATTTCTTCGTTATATTTTAAAATAACCAATATACCTATGCTGATATCAAGATTCAAATGAGTATGTGTTTGTTATAGCTTGAGCATCAATAATTAATTTCAAAACAACTAACATTCAATAAAATCTTAATGTTTACTTACCAAATAACATTTAAAAGGTGCCAAACGCAGACCTTCCGTGAACCTTACGAATTATTTTCAACAATTTTTTAAAAATATGTGTTCAATAAAAAAAATAGACAATCATACTAAGAGTTAATTTACTTCCAAAAATGATCGATTTATTCATACCTCAAATTTTAAATACAGGGTTTCATCAAAGTATCGAATTTTTTTTTCTTGTTTTAATTATGAAGATATTCACAATAAAACACTGGCCTGAAATTTTTATTGCTGAGACACTAATTTAATAACATACATGCATTTTACTACTAATTATCATTGATAAACCGAAAATTACCTGTAAACCTGTATTTTACCTGGATTTAGTAGTATAATTTTAACGTTTTAGAACATTATTAAGAGTATGTTTTATATCGTGAAAATAATTGAATTTTTTTCCCCAGTTTATAATCAAACAAGAATCTGTGAGTATTCATTATTCATGGATATTTTACTCTACTTGGATTCGTTGGCTATTTAATACAGCCTCTTAATTGTTGTAATTTTAAATACGGAAAAACCTGCAATGTTAAATTAGACTCAATCTATAAAAATTTTTTGAAGATGCTTTGCTACAATCAAAAATGTTTATAACTTGGATTCAAGTATAAACCATTACTATTAATATGACAGTCTACTAGCATATCTATTCAATTATAACAGGAACGAGAACCTCAGATACTGTATATATTGGGAATCTTTCGAATAACATACTGAGAATACAAAATCAGAATCATATGCAAATTTTAAATGTCTGCCCTAAATAATTTACTTTTTTATTGGTGCAGTTCTAAGTTGGAATACGGTGTCTGTCGATTTTTCTATATTAACTAATGAAAGCAGAACTTAAATATAATTGATTTTAATGATACGTTGAAAATCTAATTCTGAAACCAAACGTAATTACGACTATGCCCAATTGCATTTCCGATTATTATCTGGGTTTTGATAAATTTTTAGTTTCCGAGTGAAGATTACCTTAGAAAGCCTGCCAATATCCATTAGACACAACTTGTGTTACCAGAATAAGGATTTTTTTTAAATATATAGCAGCATGCAATTGATTCAATTAATACTTATTGTTTACAATTATGTAGCAATAAAAACCAATAAATTATTTATCAAAATTTATGTTCACGATCGTTTCTGCTTTTTTATAGGTATTTTTAAAACAATGTAATTTTTAAAAAAAGCAGAATGTTTAACCACAATTTAACGCTAGATACAAATAACAATTCAAATAATGCAAGCATTCTACTCTAAAATATGGATTAGATTTTAAGTGGGGCTTTTTATTTAGTGGTTATATTCATTCTTTTTTTCTAATGTATATATCAGTAGAATAATAACCTATTTTTCGACATTTAAGAAAGTTTTATTGAAATTGATTCAATGATTTTCAGGTGAGATTTTATTACAACACAATAGATATTGCGCTCGTATATAGCAAATAACAATTGTGTTTATTACACTCTAACGATTTTGGATGTTTTTTACTATTATATTATTTAGTGAAAATTATTGATAAAATTGCTTTTGAATGAAAGAGAATGGATAAAATAAAGTTAATTTGCAATCATAATAGATATAAGAGAATCGATTTAACCATATGATTATATTCCACCTGTATAGAGTTAAAAGAGTATTTGAATGTATTCTACCATGTGATATGATGTCCTCAATATAGCCAAATTCATCGTATTGATTTCAAACAAAGATACAATATACAGATAGAATTTAATACAAGATCTGATTTTCAAGTTCTTACATATTTTTATTCGGCTTATTTAAATTTAAATACATTGATATGCTTATTCGAATTCAAATGTAAACTTTGTTTTATTTGAGTTTAATTTAATTTCTTATTTAACGTTTGGGTTGTAAAATCCATAACCTCGAAACTATTTGATCATAATTACTGCCACAATATGTATTCCCAATATTAAAACATGTAACAATCTTAATGAATGGAAGTTTTTTTTTTAATTTTATGAGACCACTTCAGAAGTAAATCTTTTCGAACAAAAAACATGTGAAATATAGCACAACATAATACCATAACAAGTATTTAATTTTTTGTTTACCTGGGAGTTTTGAATTTCCATACATTGCTGATTTTTGTATAAAATAACTTCAGATCCATGTTTTTTAAATTAAAATGCCTCAGTAATTCAGTCAACATCCAACGAAAAGATCGGTGAACATACATTAAATAAATATTTTTACATCTCCTACCGCATCTTCAATGCATGCATTGAAAAAAGCTATTATATGTATGCAGGCTTTCCCCAAAGAGATGGATTTTATATTCTGATTTCCCTTCATTATTTCAAATCATAGACAAATATTTTACCTAAGGGTGCATGCGCGAAGGCAATGTTTATCATTAATTTGTATTGTCATCCAATCTAAACGGGTATGCGAAATTCAATTTGTTCTAATAAAAAAAATTTGGCAACAATTAAGCTAAATAAAAGCTTTAAAAAAAATTATGTATGATTTAAGTATTAAAATGTATTTGAGATTTTATATCATAAAAAATAACACATTGCAATGGATTTGGAAAAGTTTTTAATCATCTGTATACAAATACTGACGTATTGTATTTTAGAAAAATCGAATTTTCAAATCTTCTTGAAAATATACATACACAATCGTTCATAATGCTATACCATCGACTCTTGTAACGTTATTGTTCGTTTGCTATTGAAGGTGTTTTTCAATATAAATTCCAATAATAATTCGTTTTATTATTTAGAGAAACCTCTAACTTCATCGCAATTCTAAAATACGAAAAACTTTACTTTACTATAACATAAATTTTAGATCCTTTGTATCTTTATTAAAATAAGTAAAGATAACTTATTTGAAAGGAGATTAAAACAGTGGTAATTTCTGTATTCCCGTATTATAACTATTAAAATATAGCAAAAATGATCGAAAAATAAAAACCTATATTCTGTATTTAAAATAAGCCAAGCATTAAATAATATAAATTTAATAATATTAAACATGTAATACTATTTTTACAATGGATGTTTCATAATAATTATATTACTAAATTATAAATAAAAGGTCATAAATTTTTTTTTTGTTTTTTTTATTATCTTGCGATATAAGTTTGCAGTCTTATTATAATCAACATATAATGTCAGAGTATGTTTATTAATTTACCACACATAGAATCACCTAATTAGTTCATTTCAGTTTGTCCAATCTTCATTAAATTAACCCAAAAAAGTACACCCAAAAATTTTGGTAGTATATTCTGAACCTAAAAGTGAGTTTCCACTCAAAGAAATAAAAATAAATCCTAAACCGTATCCAAATCCGAAATACAAGATTCGGATAGCTCCGAATAGATATGGAATCTAAATGAAATCGAAATGATATGATGCAGTTTTAGGTATTAGATAAATACGTATAATAATTATTCTCAATGATTGACGGTAGTGTGCCAAATCATAACTAAGAAAATAGGTATAACGCCAAATCATTACCAATTTGAATATTATTTTCGCACAATTCCTTAAAAATTTAATATCCGTTACCGAAACTCTCCGAAACTGAAGAATAATACTAAATAATTCCATATTCTTAACCGTATCCATAGCATCCCTGATAATAACACATATTATTATAATATTAAGTTATTTATAACTGTATAGACTGAATATTTTTGGTATTTGAATGATAATTATAAATGCTTCAATTATTAATTATCTATGTTCGTCTATTATTATATTTCGACGAATTCAATTCAAAAAATTTAGTATTGGATCGACTTATGGATCTTATCGAAAGATTAAGAATTTTTTCGCGAGAGCCCGAAAGATGGACCAAAGTAGTAGCTAACGATGGACAATACTTTCAAACATAATGTATGTAATCGTTTTGTTGTAATAAAGCCTCGAATTAAAAAAAAAATAAAAACGGCGAAACAAAGTGGTAGACCTATGTAATTTCTTTTTTAAATAATAGATAAGAAGAAAGCAAGAAATAAACGGCTATTTTTTGTACATATCATGAACAAAATGGTAGTGTAAGTGTGATTACAATCCTGTTAGGTCTTCAAACTTATGTTTGGACTTTGCTGAAGATGATTTAAACTCACATTCTATGATTTATATAACTTTTTTCGTGCTGTCTTTAATCCCACTAATAGCTTTCATTAAACTAATAAATAATTTTAACCCAAAAGTTTTATTATACAAATTTAAAAATCATGGTAATTAACAAAGTTCGATATTAAGTTTTATTATTAATAAATCATACATCCGTTTGACATAGGCTTCTCGAATTGTTGACAATTTTAATTCGTATGTAAAAGAATTTGAAAACTATTGTATGTGTATTAATTAATACATAAAATAAAGGACTTCTCTAGATATTTCTAAAAAATAGACAAATAAAATATTGATTACTTCCTATCTATGATTTCAACTGATATTCCAACCCGTTAGTTTAGTATCACGAGTAATTACATAAATATATTTTCAAAATGCAAAAAGTTGTCTAAAAATTGTTTATTTATTAATATAAGTGTAACAGGCTATACAAGTATATTATTTTTATATTTTAACTAAGTCTTCTCAACTGAATGATCTACGTATTTTAAGCACTTTATGAATGTTAGTAATTTTGAATTGTACTTGTTTAAAACTGTATTTTATTCAAATTAGTTTTTATGAAAATTAATAAATTTTATAGTGGACACTTAACATGACCTCATTAAGTTATAGTAATGAGTGTTTATGTATGCCAAACATCGTAAAAATTTTAACAACGGAAGTAAGAAAACAAAAAACTACTATATTTAATTTACGTTATAGTTATCATTAAAAAAACAAGAAATTTTTTTCCACTATTCAAAATAATATGCAATTAAAAAATGATTTAATACTTCATTGTACAGTATTATATAAATGTACTAACAGACCCAGACACAGTTTTCTTTGCCAATAAACACACAAATTTTAAATACAATTTTCGCATTTTATTAAATCATTACACATCAATTGGATAAAACCGCAGCTTTCTTGCTTCCATAGATAAAAACTTGGTATTATTTGCTTTATAAGAAAAATTCCTTAATTCTTCTAATTATTCCGATTGTGCCTAGAACATGTTTAATTGCCCTTAAAAAATATTAATTTTACAATTAAATTTTTTCCTAAATAAAATCTACAGGAGAGAAAGCTTTGCCCCAATTCCCCAAAACAAGTGGAAATAACCCAACATAAACCCCAATCAGAAAGATTTCAAATACATGTCTCATGTATGACGTCGAGATGTTTTCTTTTGTAAGAAATCATTATAAGAAGCTTTTTAAGAAAGCTCTTTTATAATTTTCGAAGGAAGTTTTAAGAAGTGTTTTTCTGAAAATTGTGAATTCTTAAGTATTTTTTCTGCATTTCGAAGAAAGTCGGAACTATGTACTTTTTATTAATTTCCGTAAGAGGTCGAAAATATGAGCCATTTAAGAAGCTTTTTTATCAAGTTTTGAAAGAAATCAGAAATATGAGGTATTTCTTATGCGCATTTCACTCAAATTATATCTACTGTTTACGAACAATAACTAAATTTAATTAATTTTTTTTATGGTATTTGTTTTTTTTTTTTTTGTTTTTGTTTTTTTTTAATTAAAAATTAAATTGTAGGATTATCGTAAAGCAAAAAAAAATAAAAAATCTAAGATTAAGACAATATACTGACGGATTAGCTAAACCACAGATTACTCGATTTGATTAAAATTTATTTTTGGGATTCCCAAATTTATCTAGATAGGTAGTGTAATTAATTTATCCTTGAGAAAATCTTAGACCTAGAAATATTAAAAAAAAAATAAATAAATACTTATCAATTCTTTTTTTAAAAAAACATCTAGTTGTTGAGTAAAATACGTGTGGCTATTGTGGTCTAATGGATAGAATCACGGACTCATAAGTCATAGTATCAATGTTTGAGACTAGGTTTCCTTCATAATTTATTTAATTTATTCTAAGGAACGAATTTATTTTAATAGTTAGAAAAAATAATTCTGAAAGCATTATTTTTTAATAGTTCTTTTTGATGATGATTCTGATGTCATAAATCATAAATAAGAATTCTTTAGAAATGTCCCGAGGAAGTTATATTACTATAGGTATAAGAAACTTAGAATCTCTATTATCTTATTCACGTATGTCGACGCTTATTCTAATAAGTCCATCTTTCTATTGAAAGATGGACTTTTAAGAATAAGTTCAGTTCTAGTTTAAAGGTTATTATTATAACCCTTAAAAGATGAACTATCTTCTTATGATTACTACTAAGTGAATCTTATTCAATTTGAACTTCCAATTTACATACCTTCGTAATTATTTATTGATGTCCAGAATATGAGCAGTTCTTGTATGTTACAAGGCACTTAAAGAAATGATGAATCTTTAATCCATTTGCTCCTTCATCGACAACTTTACAATTCTATATCCCATTTTGAATAAGTATTATCTACGCACTAACACCAGACAAAATGTTTATATCAAAATAATGAATATTACACACATCACTTTCATACACTCAAAATTATTCATGTTTATGAATATTTTTTAACCGAAAATTTAATTATAATCAATCATACTTTGATTAACATAATGATAGCAATAATCATGCTATGTGACCATGTTCAAACCTAAAGCAAAAAAGAACGTTAAGGTCAAATAAGTAGTTTCGGAGATCATCGCGTACCAAAACGTGACACAGTAATGTTATATATTAAGATATATCGTACACTTTTCTTAGAAAAGTATTTTTATGTCAAAAGCGGGGTAATAATGTCAACTTGATTCATGTGTCTCTTAACATCTCAATTACATTTTTTTTTTTAAATACAGAATGATTTCTTATCGTTTACAGATTATATATAATCCCAATATTATAAATACAAAAATATATTGATTTCTACGTTTTTTGTTAACTTTCTATTTAGGGATGTTATTGGAATAGCCACAAAAATCAAAACCGGGAGTAATGTCATATTTTCATGTTACAACAATATTTGTGAGTGTGTTTTTTACTGTACGAATAATATATGCGTTTGTATATCTTATATATTTAAATGAGCAAAATTCTTGTATATATATATATATATATATATATATATATATAAATATAAATATATATATATATATATATATTTATATTTATATATAATTGGAATCTCGGAATCGGCTCCAACGATTTTCATGAAATTCAGTATATAGGGGGTTTCGGGGGCGATAAATCGATCTAGCTAGGAATCATTTTTAGAAAATGTCATTTTATTTGTGGTTTATCGATAATTTTTTATAATGTAATGATATGTTTGTTTAATATTTATAGTCATATATTCATTGGAGTGGCTAAGTGGTAGCGTGCGAGGCTCTTATACAGAGATCACGTGTTCGAATCCCGGAATTAGTTTTTTTTTAAATTTTATTAATTTAAAACTCAACCCAACCCAACAAAACAACACAATAAAGTGAATAATATTTTTCAAATAAGATTTTGTTATTATAATTGTATAATTTTTTATAATGTAATGATATATTTGTTTAATATTTAAATTCATTGGAGTGGCTAAGTGTTAGCGTGCTGGACTCGTCTTCCGCCTCGACGTAATATAATTTCCAAAAAACACAATTTATAAAAAAAAAAAAAAATACCGAGCAAAGCTCAGGTCATCCAGGTACGTATGTTTAATTATTGATACACACTTATGAATTTATGGTACAAATTTTATATCATAAGAGACAAATAAAAATTTCAAAAAAGCTCGAATATTGCTAATTAACACATATATTATACAACGAAGCATTATATATTTTGTTATTTATAAAAGCTATTAACCGATTTGTACTTCTGAGAAAACGAGATTATTTTTTTAGAAGAAAGTTTTAGTAGAGTCGACTAAGAATACTATATTATTGTTAGTGAAATCCATCATTGGTGTTAGTTTGTAACTGATATTTTTCGGTTTTAACTATTTTCCAGAATTGATTTATGTATTATACGGAATTTTCAAATCACAGTGTACTTTTATTTTAACTTATTCAGTACGTACCATATAGTAGCTATATATTATACTTGATTGAAAAATAATTCTGTTCAAAAGTAATTAAAAAGTAATTAAATTAAAAAAACTTTTACATTTCATATTGTGTAAAATAAAATGAACATAAACTTTATTTGAAAAATATATAAATGTGTTTATTTATATAAAAAGAAAAGATCATTTTCTATGTATGTGGGTCCCATGTATTTGTGTCTTTCTTTAGGTAGGTATATAATACCTTGTGTTTGTTTATTTACATGTAAGAGAATGTTTTTCTATACAATTTGCTATCCATGTCGTTTTTCTCTTAAATGTTTTCTTTCAACATTACATTTCAACAAAATTGTTCTTATTTGTATATAGGATAAAATAGAGTATCATCCCGTGATTTAGCTAATGGAGAATCATAGTGTAACAGAAACTAATTTTTTATTGAAATTATCAAAAATACGGTTTTCATATAATAATTATGCTGTATTTTGAAATCTCAAATATAATTATACATTTTACACAATACAAAAATTTTCTAAAATAAAATTGCTTGAGTTTAATACCATTCCAAGTACCAGGCATAAAATACACTTGTAGTCATTGACAGATTAGGTATTTAATTATCAGTTGGCTATACTAAATTTTCTTTTTTTGTTTTTTTTACCTTCTGGAATTTAGCGTAACTGGTTTTTCTTAATTTGATATGTACCCGAAGAGTGGTGGCCTGTCACTCAGGAAAATATTTAAAAAAAAAAAAAAAAACTTATATGAAAACAAAAATTTTTTAACAAAAATGTATATTTTGTGAGATTTTTTCTCGATTTTATGGAAAACCAACATAATATTTCTCGATTGGATTTCAGTTTTCAACAAATGGCTTAAAACTTGACGTTTCAATATTGATCTACGGTTAGAATTTGATAAAGTATCTCAAAAACTACTCCATTCTTCCTAAAATAGGTGTTATTTTTAAAATTTAAGAGTTACATTTGAATTACTATTATACAAACGGAGTTTCAACGGATTTGGAAAAGGTAATATTTTACGCTTAATTTCGATACGCGTTTGTAAGATAATTTTCACACAAAAATTACATGAATTTAACATAAAGATATTGTTTAAAATCGTATTTGGGCAGTTAAAAATATCACAAATGTCAAGTGCTATTTAGAAAACTATCAATACAAACATTAAATAAGTTATTTTTTATTATATTATCATACGGTCCAAGCTAAAGAACAATTATAGCGAATAAAAATTTTTGTTCTTATTAATTTTACGGCTATCCATAGAACCACTGAAAAACTTGCTGTTATTAAAAAATCAAAAGAAGTTCACAAAATTCAATCATTACTAAACGTATAAATAATTCAAAAAGTCGGTAGATGATATATTCTATCATAATTCCAATTAGCCTTTTGAAACAATAGAAATAGAAACAGGGAGGTGTAGAACTGACTATAATCTATCTTCTTATAGAAAATACAACCTGTGTCAAACAGATGAATTCAAAACTATAATCTCTGTACTTAGCATGTGCATTTAATATAAACTTAACAACAAAATATTACTATACTTTATATACCGGGTGCTCAATATCCAGCATCGTAAACCATAGTCTGATATATGTTGAAAGAAGCTACACATAACAACCCTATCAAAAAATATTAGCTACAAAGTATTCCAGCAAATTGGTGACCTTTTATAAAACTATTTTCTAATTAATTACGTAATTAATAGTAGACTTTTATTACTTATTCTTACCCGGTTCTTTTTTAAACAGCGTCAGTTTTTCACTTTTTAATAAAATGTCATAAAAGATGTGAATATCAGTGTCAAAAATCATTATTTCTACATCTATACATGGTACAACAAAAAATTTTTAATACAACAAAATATATTAAATATACAAATTGATATTTGCGTCCAAACACATTTTATAAATTAAATTATTGCAATTACAGTATGCAAACATAAATTCCCTTGTTGAAAATTTAAAAAAAAAAAAAAGAAGGTAAATATGTGACCTTTGGTTACCGTTGCTCGAATAGAGATTTAAGATATTGCAGCTTCTGTGTTTTTCTAAGGCCTATCTTTTATTGAATGTTTTTTATACCTAGAATGTCACAAAAAAAAAAGATTTGGAGGAATTACGTATAAAAATTTAAAAAAGTAATTTTTAATTATAAAAAAACATATAATAAAATTTTTTTTAAATTATTACCTAAACAAAAATAGAAAAAAGAATTTTTTTTTTTAAATCTGTAGTTTTTCAGAACCTTTTTTTAAGAAACTAAATCAAAAAGAAATCATTTTGAAATTTTATCATATTTAGATGTCACACTTATTAAACAAATGACCTATGTTCGGCCACGCAGGACGGATCCGGCACAAGTAGTGGATTTATGCAGACCGCGAAGAATTTATCAGTATTTTATTAGAAGAAAAGTTTCAAGCATTAAATAAAAATATACTTTCACTGATGAGTGATTTTGAACAGAGATTCGATTGGTTCAAAAAAATTATCAATCTTTATCCATTCCTCAAAGTCCATTTACGGTATAAGTTAAGGGGGTGTAAAGAATATTTACAAGAAGTATACATCCATATATTATGAAAGTAATAGGCGATGAAAACCGCTTAAACATGTACCATTAGTTAGCTATTATATGTTAATTTGTTTTATTGATATTTAGTTATTGAATTTTCATAATAAAATTTTATTTGCTTAAGAAAATGAATTTTTTATTTCTTTAAGGTTAAACGTGACCTTTTTTCTTTGTAATTTTGAGTATTTTAAATAAAGTAAACTAAATCATCACATAAACACCAACTATGTTTCACATTCAATCTTTGTTTAGTAATATATTTGATATAGAGATAATACAAGTATATTGTGTATACGTATAATTTAAACAACATCCATCAGTAAATATTAAAACAATATGCAGCACATATATACATATATTTATGTATACGGACTCATTTGTTAGAGTATTACATAATAATATTTAATTTGGATATTACGTTCATGTAAAGCGGATTCAATATGCATATACATTGTTTATATCAACAATAATTCATAAATACTATTTTAAACATACAGTCAGCTTAGAACAACATCCAGATTATTTTTGACATTTAGTATTGAGTCATCGTACAATATAATGGATTTATATTTTGTGCTAAAATTTCTAACATACCAGCTGCTCATTTAAGTGTGAGAAATTATCATGTCTTATATAAAATAATGTTAGATGTTTCTTCTATAAAGTATGAACGCGACATATGTTCAATTAATGGACACGATTTTGGGGACGAAATGGGAGGAATGGTGATTGATAATGAATTTGCTGTATTTTACTACAAAATGTGAAACTAGGCTAAATACCAAAACAAAAATTGATAATTAAATTCAAATTGATTCATAAACAATGAATTTTTAAACTATCAAAGATTATAAATGTAGCTTATTCTTTAAAATGATGTTTAACATTCATTACTCATCAGTCATTAATATTTAGATAGGATTAATTGACGTCATAAACTCTTATTTCCATTTTTGATTAATTAAGAATGTCCATATTCCTCTTATTTTTAACGGTTTAAGAAAAATAATTTCACTTTCATGTTCTTGAAGTACAGACGCTTTAATTAAAGCAAAAAAAAAAACTTAGTCAACATTCTTATTTTTACGCCCTGTAAAATGTATAGGTATACGGAAAATTTTACATCGGAAGCAAAAACTGCTAGCACTACTATAGCAAATGAAAGTAGATAAAATGTCTTCATAAACAAAATGGAGCAAAAGATTGTAAATAAAAACGAAGAAAATTATTACTATTCTAATGTAACCAATTTCTATCGTAATTATAAATACCAAAAATAAAAAAGAACTCGCTTAAATTTTTTTATCGCTACTTTATACCTAAACGAAAGAACAATTTGTATATAAATAATTCATATTTTGGTAATTTTTCATTTCATTTACCTAAAAAATTACGAAATAGAATTTAAAGCATGGTTAAAACAAATATATATATATATATATATATATATATATATATATATATATATATATATATATATATATATATATATATATATATATATATATATATATATATATATATATATATATATATATATATATATATATTTTATATATTATTTTGCAAAATACCCTAAAAACTCCAGACAATTATAAATAAATACATTTTAGAAGTTAGATCTTAATAAAAGAAATTGTCTATGACATTTCATCTTTTTCTGTTGCTTGTGTCAAGTATGTTTTTCAAGTCATTTTTCAACAGCTAAAGTCATATAGTGACTTCAGTGGGAATATATTGAATCTATACAACAATAGTACACACCAATCCTAGATGTTCACCCATCGATGTTCTGACTGTGTCTGATGTTACTTAATTTTGGTGATCGGTTGAGATCGGTAATTACGTTTCGTTAGTGGGGGGTCTATGTTTAAAGTATATAGGAATATTTATATTCATTGATGGAATCGTATAAAACTGTCTCAATGTATTGAATAATAATCATAATCAATACATAATAATATGTATTGCAATTATATAGATATGTATTTTAACTAAGTTCGAACTGAAATTTGCCGTTAATCTAAACAGTTTATGAAAAAATGTTTCACAACATTGTTATTTGGATGTTTTGTGAATTTTGTATAAGTTAAGTTAAGTTGGGTCACGGATCCATTGGATACATCAGACTGATTTCTCTCATTCGCGAAATTAAAAAAACTTTTTATGTCTAATATACGCCACAAAAATTGCATAGCGATCTGTTTTCGATTTTTTGAAACATGGTTATATTAATTATAAGAAAATCATGAAAATACTTAAACAAACGTGTGGCATAATTATATTGAACTTATCAGGGAAATATCAGGATGTCCTCCAAATTGAATCTAAAATTTTTTTTAATTTGATATATAATATCTTTTTAATTATAACGAAAAAAATTAAAATTGATTTTATTTTATTATAAAACTTAAACATGATCTTTCCAATTATTACTAGAAATTGGTTTTTTTTTTTTTCAAAAGAATAATTGTATTTTTTCTATAGAGATATTATTATTCACAATCTATATTATTTCGAAAGTCCATGACACAAGGATTTTTGTCATACCAACGACTGTCAAGTCAACATATTTTGAAAATATATATAAAATATATATATATATAACATATATATAATAACTAACTACCAATTAAAATTGTATCGTCTTTGTATTCTTATTATTTAATTCTAATAGCTATAATGGTAGTTGCTATACCAAATTTTCTAAAAATAATTAGAATATGCAATAAAATGAGTAAATAAAATTAAATTCAGACATGATGACGTCTAAGTAATAATTCCAAATTGTTATTGCTCATTCTAGTTCTATGAAAAAACCTCTCTTAGATGCCTCTGCATGATAGTAACACCTAATGTCATCTATTATCTTTTTGAAGATTAGAAGAATATTTTTAGCATTACTGTAGGAATGATTAATTATTTATTCATTTATTATTCTTAAATTGAGCAAACGTAAAATTTTCTATGTATTCAAATTTTCTATGTACCTATTTCTTCTGTGTTAATTATATTTTTAATTATTCTCTAGTGAACTCATGAAACTTGTTCTTCATATTCGGCGCGTAACTCATATTTTTGTCATTGACGATTTTTTTTTATACTCGTATATAGTATTTGTCCGAATATATTAATTTGAATCTAAAATACGTAGAAAATATTGAAGCCACAAACAAACATTTTGTATAGATGTGCATAAATTCACCAAAAATAATCCACATTTGTATGTCTGTTTGAATATACCTAAAAAGACGAAAAGAGATAGCAAGATGAAATTTCCATGGCATATTTTATTCATAATACTGTGTTATCTTGTTTAGTTTTCATTTTACCAAGAATATTCATTTTTTTCGCTATGATTGGGATAAAAGAATTAAAATGATATTTTAAAACCAATTTTATACAAAAATTATTTTTTTGTTACAGTTTGATCTAATACATTAATGATATTAAAAATAATATAATACATAAGAAATGGATAAATATGAAAAAAAAAAATAGCTTAGTGAATTTCCCAATAAGAAGTTTTACTTATAATAGCGTCAATTGATTGGAGTACAAATTCATTTGGTAGCTGTTCTATATAAAAGATAATTTAATATTAAATTCAGTAATATGTACCAATGATTATAATACGAAGAATAAAATCGTAAGGTTTACGATTCCATATGGTATGTAGATGATAACTTGTCATAAAATCGGTAGATATATGCATATAATAAATGTACAGGTTTATGCATATAGTAAAGGTATACAGCAGTTGGTTTTTTTTTTTTTTTAATATGAACGTGCCTTTCTCTATTCAAATAAAATACTAAATACAATATCGTAAACGTAATACGTGTAGATAAAAGAAGTGTTATGTAAGTATTATGCAGTTTTTAAAACATTCAAAGGCACATACATATAAAATGGAAACTATAAATGTAATTCAAAAGGATGATTTGTTATTATTTATTTTAATATAATGCATATTATCACACAGTTCTTGAAATTGATTTTACAAGGCTTGTAAATGTTTTTGTCTTGAACTGAAAATCAGATGAACAATTGAAGATAACAACTAACAGAGTTAATTTTTTAAAACCTCGAATTATGATTGAGTATCATTGTTTAAATTATTTTTAATTTGCATACATAAAATACTCTAATTATCCTCCCTATAGACTATAAATACATATGTATACATATTATGTAATTGTATGTCTTTATTAAGTAAAGTTGAACTAAAATTGTGACGAATTCAAATATTTGACGAAATAATGTTTCAAAAAAAAAAGACAACCATTTTTCGGCGTAAAATTTTTCTGGAATCTCTTAAATTATTAAAATTACGAATCATGGATCCAACGGATGCAATGGTGAATGAGCAAAATTGGACCATTGGATTTTTTTATTTTGGATTTATCTTGATATTATGAGCAGCTTTACAAAAATGTTATTTCTGAACTGAATAATTTCTAACGTTAAAAAATTTACACTAAACTTAATATACTTTGACGTATTACATCGAGTAAAAAATATTTTTTAAGGTCACACAATCAATATGATTATTTAAAAATTTTTATTTAAGTTAAACTTAAAAAGAATTCTACCAGTAGCTCGGTAAGCATTAGACCTCACTTGCACTCAAAATTTACCATGAAAATACATAAAATCTTTCCCTCATAGTGTTTTTATATGTTGCATCATTTACAAACTTGAACATACCATAGTATGTAAAGTTCATCTAAAATATAGTTTAAAATCAATTACAATATTCCATCCGAGCAAACATAGAAGAAATTTAATAAGAACCGTGTAAAAATAATGATTAATTATAAAAATTGGATTGGTCATTCTTGTTCAAGTCCATATAAAAGCAATTAGCGTAATGTGCGCCATATAAAAGTAATGTTCGTAGCTCGTTCCTTGATAAAATACTGACGTCTTGCTTCGTTTGAAGATATTTATGTTTAAAGCCGTATAATGTTCGTTTTATACAATTTGTGATATCCTAGAGTCTCTTTTTTGAGCAGAATTGGCGAACTTACGTTTGAGTCTGGCATAATGGTACTAAAAGTACTGTTTCAGCCTTAATTAACACAGTTGCAATCCTAACTACCAGATTTTGACTACATTATTTTGCTTATTTAATGATTAAATTCCCTGTTCTAAAATTTTGTTGTTCTTGTAGTTCGTTTATTTACTGTCGCCAAGATAACTCAAAATTTAAAAGAGTTATAGAACTTGTTTTGTTGGCAAGTTGTGAAAACTGAATTTAAGTTCATGAATTAGCAAAACCAATCAATTTGTTGTAATTATAAATAATACTCACATGGATATTCTTCAACCTTATGTTGAGTATTTGAATAATTGACGTTGTAAGTTATTAAAATACTTTGCTGAAAACTGTGAATTTTTTCACACTATTATTGTTTACAGTGTAATTTTAAAGATAGAAAAGCTTATTTGGAAGTTTATGACTTTTCCAATTGCATATTTTGTAGATTTTTTTGTAATTTATTTAGAAAATTTATACTACAAGGTTTTTTTAAGTTAAATCTACAATAACTTTTACACAAATGGTAAAACATTAGGGTTTTTTGTGAACAACAAAATAAAATTTTCTTTTTTTTTTATTTGAATCACTCCTCCTTTTTTAGAAACCATGTAATATAAAGTAATTTGATTAGCTAATTCTATCATAAATGCATTTTGCATCCATCAGATAAACAAAGCTATAATTTTTTTTTTTTATAATGAAGAAGTCAAATTTCAAATATTTTTACTTCGAAATAGTAATTTTATTCAAACTCAAAAAGTTTTTTAAAAATTACAGATCGCCTATATACAGTAAGTGCTAAAATACTTGAATATGAATACAAGCAAACCAGTTTTATTATATGGTTATGCATTTCAAAAAAATAAAAAATGACGTACTTACAGAAAAAAAGGAAAAACAAACTAAAAAAAAAAATCTCAACATTTGCAATGGATAAAAAACATTCATGAGTAAAATTGTAAGTAATGGGTTTGGTAAAAAAAAAAGTATACCTATACCTATGTTGGTCGTATATAATACTGTACACACACAAGGTATCACATAATTAACGGAATAGTTTCATAAACTTTTAAATAAGCTTCTCTTTTTTTAAAAGCATTATTATTTTTACTCTGTAAAAAATTGACAGTTTTCAGCAAAGTTCATATGAAATGAGGTTTTTGAAAAAAAAGATATTGTGTAGTAATTGCAAAGATCATGTTTAAGTTTTATAACAAAAAAATTTTTGTTTTATTTTTTTCAATGAAATTAAAATTATTTAGATTCAAATTGGAGCACGCCTAACAGTTTCCGGACCACAGTTTAAAATTTTTTTGTCTGTAATAGATTATATCTGTGATTCGAAAATATAAAATCAAGGGTGGCATATGTTATACTTTCGAAACACAGGTAATATTATTTATACGAAAATGTTAGAAACACTGAAATTATAATAACTTTATAACGTCATGGTGGGTTTTTAGTATTTTAAATTTTAGTTCATAATTAATTTAAAATAATTGTTTTCCCACACTATCAATTGTTTTATAAAGTTTTAACATTCTTAAAAAAATAGAAAATATTTTTTTCCAAAACCCCAATTATGCAATACTTGTAACCCGTTCTCATTTTTCTTTGTTATATGACATAGTTCTAGTTTTTGCACATCAATCTCAAAAAGTCCTTTAATGTAAAAATTGACTATGCACAATAATTGTGTTCCGTTTTGTATTGGCATAAAGATCTACTGGTTTTATCCATGATATAATTTTGTATTCGATGTCTAAGAAATGGTACCAAATGAAAATTCAATGAATGAAATATTTTTCTTGCAATTTTTGGTAATTTAGTAATTCAACGCAAGGTAATTCAAAAGTATAAATACACCACTGTTAAACTAGTCTTCAGGCGAAGCAAACCATAAAAAATTTTTAAGCGATTAATAATTTTTTACTTTGTATAGGAAATTTAAAAACGGTATTTAAAATTTGCCATGTGTTCTTCCCAAGGCTTTGTATGATCACTTAACGGTGAATAAAAGAAAGCTACCATTGATTTTTTTGACCTGGTCGATCCTTGATTTATGTAATGATATATAGCATATATTAATATCACATTTACTTACTATTTGCGCATTAAATTGAATGAAAATAAATATTAGTTCAAAAATTGATGTAAGTGGATTATCCAATAATAGGTAATTCTATGAAATGTAATAACGACAACAACAACAAAAATATCATTAAAATATTCAAAAGTATTTAAAATCAAGTGAAAATATGAACAAATAGAAATAATTGTTTAGATACTCTACATATGGTTCTGTATCAATGTTTGAACTAGTTTTAATCATTAACATTCTAATTAATAATACAAATACACAATGTATAATAAATTAACTATAAAATAAAACCAATACTTCAAAATTTTCAATAGATATAAAAGATTCAGGTCATTGAATTTTATTTATCGCTTGGTATGCGTAATATATTAATGGAAAACATAGTTTGAATACTGGATTACGCTGACACAAGTAAATATTAATTAATGAATTAAGTGATATATATCAACTTATTTCGTGAAATGTTAGTTTAAATTGAAACATTTTGTTTATAATTTATTTACATTTTATTTAATTCATGGGATGACGAAAAATGGTAAAGAATAATCAATCATAACTTATTATATTGGACTACAAATTCTAGTTCACCTGACCAATAAATGCCTTATGGCAAGAAATCGGCCCGAATTAAAGTAATTTTTGATTTATAAAATATTTATAATAAGTTCTCGCGGCTCATTCTGAAAGTTAGTTAGAGTTAAAGTTTTTTATTTGCAGATTTATTTAACTTTTAATAGTTTTGTTTTATTCGTAAGTAAAAATAAAAATAAAAATAAAAACACAACTAGATTTAAAAAATATTAAGAAATTTTTGTACAAAAATATATATTAAATTATTTCAAAATAATCAACTAAAAATAATTTTCTATGTACCGAGTTTTTTAGAGACAAAAAAGTATAAAATAATTGCTCATATTTCAAATTAACAACATGGGGCGCACGCAGCAGCATCATGCAGCAATTGCAGTTGAACAATTAATGTATTACCTATTGCATGAGCCCCATGAATTTCGTTTAAAATTAGAGAATTTATTTTACACTTTTTAGACTGTTATAAAAACATGGTTCATTAAAAATTATTTTTTTCCACCTGAGTTATGTGAATGAAATTTTTCGAATAGTGAACGTAATTCTTCTTTTCCTTAATGTTTTATTGTTGTTTGTATTTCTGCAGTTGTATCCACTTTTTTCTTTTCGTCTGTATCGTTTTCTTTACCTTTCTCTCCTCCTTTTCGCTTTTCATCATTTTTTCACTTTTTAATGCATTGTCATCCACTTTTGAACGTTGCTCCAAATTTCAAGTATACAGCTCATCGAGAAATCAATTTAAATTTAATTACAAAATTCCACCCGGGTAAACATGCAAGACAGTGAGTAAATAAAAAAAAAAAAAGATACAATAGTAAAAAATACTCTGACTCAGTTTTGAAAAATTAAAAATGAAATTGTTCATTTTAAGCTAATTAACAAATAATTCGATTATTCAAGAAAAAATCTCTTTTGTTCCAGTGAAAGGAGCGATAAGAAGAATTTTGTAGGGTCCCTTCTTTTTTATGATTGTTCTATTTATGTGAAAAATCGTTTGAATTTATATGGCTCATATAAAGAATATTTTAAAAGCTTTTAAATACATACATAATATAACTGCTAGTACATTATTTTTACTTCATAGTATTATTTTACGTATAAACAGATACAAAATGAAACAAATATTCCATACTTTTTACAAGCTTTTATTTAATTTCACCAACTCTGGTGTCCAATTAAACTGAAATTGACTTATGTAAAACGAATCAGAAATTATTCATCAATGTAATTCCATCAATATAATTCGTTGTAAAACTTAATTATGTTTTATTTGCGCCACTATATTTGTTAGAATACAACTTTTGATTGCAAGAAAGGCTTAAAAAATAGGCAATACCACAAATCACAAATGTTTTACTATTTTCACATACTAACTAAATATACAAAGTATTTACAAATAAATACTTTGCATTAATTCAAACAGAAAAAGTGTCTTAAAATATGGAATTCAGTCTGTTTCATTTCACGTTCATCATTATTTTCATTTTGATTCTTACATAATCTTCCAATTTCACTGGGAATTCAAATTAAAAGAAATTTGTAATCGATATCTAACAACAAAATGATACTAGACGTTTAAAACTGGTTTTATAACGAAATTCTTGTAAATTTAAAAATATATACTTTTAATAATCTAATAAAAGTGTTCCGCAACAAATTTTTTTAATAGAGCTTTTATTACCTTTGGATAACTGTAGAAACTTAAATTACTGCACTTAGCCCTTGTCTAAGCTTTTATTTGGTTTCACCTGCCCCGGTGTCTGTGTGTATGTAATTAAATAATTACAATTAAAATTTGACCCATTTCTCTATGTTCAATTGAGCTGAAATTGAGTATACATGAGTAAATCGGATGATAATTTTATATTATGGCATAATATAATACAAAAACAAGTAAAGGCAACAACTAACAGATTTAATTGTTTACATACTTTACATATAATTAAGTATCAATGTTTGAACTATTTTTAATCATTTAAATTCATAATGTTAATAATAATATGCATTGTAATTATGTGTTTGTTTGTATGCCTAATTTGAGTTACAGTTGTAGCCCATCAAAACATTTTTCAAAAAAATGTTTCAGGCAAAAGATATTAATTTTAAAAACAAACATTTTTTGTTTTTAAATTTTGTTTTATATTTTATAGTTTGCAAGTTGGGGCAAGTTGGGATCCATTAGAACCAATCAACCAATACTCTGGCATATTCTATATAAGTCGAGAATCATAATAAATGGTAACATTGTAAAGATGATTCCTTTTTAATTGGTCTTTAATATCTATAAATATTTAAGGATTGTTGGATGCTGTGAGCTGTTATTGTATAGAATATATATCCACTGTAGTCACTGCATGACCTTAGTAGTTGAAAAGTGACTTTAAATAAATAAATTACAAAAAAATACTCTATTGGAAATCAAAATTATTACATTTTGGTAATTTCATTTATCAACAATCCTGTATGCGTGCTGTGAAGTTTATATCGGTATACGTATCATGTATACGCTCATAAAATACAAAAGTAATAACTTAATACATCGAAGTGCCACGAGTTATTATTTGGATTATTAAAATATTATATAATCTATAATTCAGGTTTGAATTGAATTGAATTGTTATGAATTGGAAATTTGCATTTGTATATCTCACTGTTGTGTAATAAACAAAATGTTTGTTTAAAAATTTATTTATTCATAGTAATCACATTTGTAATTTTTTTGCTATAAACTGCACTTTACGAATAATTAAAAATTAGAATTTCTGGGCTACATACATCCTATATTTTCTTTATATGATTCTATTCAAATGCAACAGAAAAAATTCATTATAAAACAGTTTTTTAATCTGATTTTTTACCGAATAAACAAATGATTTTAAAATAAATTTTTTTCTAAACCTATAGAGTAGGAGGTTGTCAAAAAAAAATGTTTCAAAATTATTGTAAATTTTATAGTAGCACGAATCGCTCACGATATAAATAATTATAAGCCACTAAATACGTTAATATATGCGTTTTAATTAAAATAAAATACAAGCATTAGACACACACTTAAGAGTGTAGGAGTTTTTCTATCTCTACAAACAATGCTTATTATGTTACTTTATATACCTATTGCATATGAATTTTATATAGGTACATACACTTTATTATATTAGTAATCTAATACCGTATACTATGTACTAATGTTATTCCGGATGTTTACACAAAACAATGTTACATATTCATTTATTTGGTAATATTTATTCTTCATAAATAAACTTATATTTATTCTTCATAAATAATTCCAAAAAATAGAAAAAAAATTGTAAGTAAACTAAAAATTTTTAAATAAACAGGTAAAGATATCGGCAAACAGTGTTATTTGTTTAAATACTCGACACATGCAGACGAAATTTGTAATAAATTTTTTTTATCTGTGTCTCTTCAAAAGGTGACTTTCTTGAGGTTGAAAAAATCCTCAATTGCCTTTTGACCACAGATTCGTGATCAACGTGATGAAATTGGTAATTTGTTTTTCATAGTCAGGCAGAGGTTAGTGGTGATGAATTTAATATTCCTAAAGGTCTAAGGAACACATACAAACTAAAATTTTTTTTATTGGAGCTGATCCACATTTTAACGTTTAATCCAGCTAATTTACTATATTAGGTAGGAATTTTTCGCCTAGATTATACCAAAAACAAAAGTCGATATAGACATTGTATAACACCATTCATCTTAATATTATAAAACAGAAAATTTATGCCATTTTTTTTAAATAAAATCACAGTCGTAACTAGAATTTCGAAAAATCCTTTCATTTTTTACATTATTAAAGCTTCATGCCATCCATGTATTACAGTCTAATAAATAACTGTTTACAAACTATTAAGTAGCTCGATGGTAATGCGAACTTACCAATTATATACCTACATACAGTGAAATTAATATTTTTAGTAATAAAAGCCAAGATATTCACAATATGAAAGATAATTATTGATATTGTGGATAGCTTGACCTTCACTATTAAAAATATTAAGTTTGCTCATACAGTTGTGCTTTTCATGCTTACCACATTGCAAAACTTTCATGAATACACCAAACATAATATGACTTTACTTTTTTGATATTTACATTTAATATTCAATTTGGATATGTATATTTAATATTCAATTTTTGAGATGGAGTAATTTTGCAATACCTACTTACATAAACATAGATATTATAGACACAAATAAAAATGATCAATCTATACAATTTAATTTTATCAGGCGCTTTACGTTGAAGAATTCAATTTTATAAGAAACAATTAATATATAAAATTTCACTTATTAATTTAACTTTTTATTCAACAAAATCCCTGTAACATTTCTTTCGATCATTTGAACTATAGTCATACGACAATTAAGTCAACTAGGCGCGACCAGCAAGGTCCACACTAGATCAGACTAGAATCGTTTAAAAATTGTAAAAAGTGGAAATATAGTAGGATAAAACGCTTTTGAAACCGAAGAAAATATATCAAAAATGAAAGTAAAAATAATTTATAAAAGTCCTATGGAAAAAAGTTAAATGGTGGTAGTGTTTAATTACTTTACAAAAAAATAATTTATATATTATATTATAAGGAATTTTTTTAACTTCTTTTAGTTTTCATATTTTTGGTTAGACCCATTTTGCTAAAAACTTGTTTAGTTGTAAGTAATTACGCATCAAATGTAATTGGTTCAACGATAATAGGATGATTCTAAAGCTAATCAAGACGTACACAGACATCTCTCTAAAAACGTCAGATTTAGACCTTTAGAGGCATAAGAAATTCGGGTTTCAGAAAACCGGTCCCATTAAAAAAATATTAAATTGCAAAATGTAATACAAATTTAAGTTTATATACTCAAAATTATATGAGTGTGACTCAATTTTTTTGACACAATCTCTACACATGTCTATATCATAGATATATTGATTTATTTTCAATTTAAAACTGCAGAAGCACGTAGAAAATGCATCAATTTTGTTCCCAATATTTACAATTCAAACTCTCAACAACATAGCTATAGAATCTTCTATTATGCGGGTCTGTTATTATATATATTTTATACCCATGATAACTGGGGTATACATGTTACGATTAAAGTATGAATTTAGTCAATATATGAAATCACTAGTGAAAGTATGCATTAACAAAATCACTTAGGCAAAGTGTACACAAATTATCTTATGAACAAATTAACTGGATTATAATGTATACATTCCGTATCACTACTATCTAGTTAAAGTACAAGCCGTCATTTATTTCTATGTTTACAATAATTGATACAGTCATGTTGCTTAAATATTGTTGGTTGGGTTCTTTAATTAATGGGTTATGTTATTAAAATAGTTTTTGAGAATCATATACAAATGTTTATGAACAACTTTGGCAATGATTTTAATCAAGCATTGGCATGCTTTTATTTATTCTAGCTTTGTGTTTTAGAAATACCTTTTTTGCTTATAGTTTTAAAATTACCTAAATCAATATGAAGAATGGTGGCAAATGATTTTTTTTAATAACTAAAATAGCAATATTTTTCATTGCAAAAATTAGTTGGGTATTTCTTATTTGAAACAATGTGTTGAACATTCTGGATCTTCGGAGACCAAAGCTAAGCTATTTATTAATTTCAGCATTCTTATTAAAGAAAAAATTTCTACAATATTCTGGAATTACAACTCTTTTGGTTATCATAGACATGAATTCTTCACATCTATGTTGGTTTTTATTCATTTTGTTAAATACAAATCAAATTTTGTTAAGTTTTTTTTTTTTGTTTTTTTAACACGATATTTTACGGTTTTATAAGATAATAATTAATTAATTCGTATTTTTCTACAATTGTTAATTTTAACGAAAAAAATACATATTTGATAATTTTTTATGTATTTATTCTTTCACAATATACATCAAAAAAAATATTAAAAATTCGATCTTTTATTATAATTACTTTATCTAAACATCCGCATAGATGTATGCTTTAACTAGTCAATGCACACATTAACTGAAATGTATACTTTATCTGTAACATATACATATCTACCTGTAAGTAGATGCAGAGTAGCTCAATATTATGCTGTTGTGTGTGATGATATCATTCAACTTTATATTACATATTTGTTCACACTAACGATACATTATGATTCGTTAAAATATGTTATTGTGCAGCCTAGTAAAACTCTATTATTAGAAAATAATATGTTAATAAGAAACATTATTTGATCTCAGAAACTTTCGTAAAAGACGAAACTAAAAAATTGTTCCAGGCATAAATATGGAAGATATGGTAGAATATGTGTATCAATGAATACGTGTAAGATGTTATATATTTCTATTTTATGTTTTATCCTTTTTATTACCTTTTTATTTCATATTAAGAATAGAAAATACTCTTAAGCGTAGCACCATTAGAACTTAAATACAACTGAAGAATTGAATTCATTTAAATTATAATAGTAATCATTAAACCTTTAATAAGATATTATTTACAAAAACCTCCATTTTCTTGAAAAATTCGATTATGACTGAAGTTATTGGGCCATTTGCAACGGTTTAACAAATTTCTGTGAAACAAAGCATACTTTTTTTTAAGTGTAGTTTAAATATGAACGCTAATCTTGGAGTTACCAATCACTTTATCATCTAAATTTTTCCAAAATTGGATAGCTCCCACTGAAAATGGAAAAATAAACGAATACTACTTCGAAGTTATTTCTCCGATTTGGATAAAATTTTAATATCTTCTATAGGTATATAAAATTGAAAATTTAATTTGGACTGAATCGGACATAAATCACATTTGAACCACAAATATTGACATGTCTTACATGGGCCTAAAATACGTTCCAAAACAAAGTTTTATCTTTTACGATTTATGCTTTAAAGGTTATAAACAAAAAAACTTATTCAGAACCGTTCATATCAGTTAATCAAATTTTTCAAATGCAATGTAGGCAATTAATAAAGGTCGAAAAATAATTTAATGTTTGTGGCAGGTTGATTTAAGAAAAAGATGCGTAACAAAACCTAAAATAGCCTCGAGAAAATTAATACTTCTACAATATAAAAAATACTCCAGTAAAAGCCTAAGACAAATTTTGACAAGCCAAGAAAATAATATCTGGTAAAACACTCTGTATATAATTGATTATACAAGAATTGATAACAGGTAACTCTATACTTCCGTAATACTGATATAGATAGATATTACGAAATATTATTGACAACACTGCACAAGAAACAGTATATCCTCATTTTTATTTTTGTAAAAAATCACCGCTCGAAACATAATAAACAAATTGAAAGAGAATATATAATACGAATATAATTTCATTTTTAATGAGGTAGTCAATGAAATTGAGCACTTTTAGTGTTAGGTTACTGAAAAAATTCCAACAAAAACATAAGGAAACACAAAAATCTAACCACAAATAAATATTTAATGATGGGTTGCCTAAAAAGACCAGCAGTTGCTTATTAGCTCTACCATATTTCTCCACTATAATCATGCATTGCAGACTCACTTTAGGTATGCAAAATTTACTGTTGAACCCACTTACTTGTTGTATTTTGTGATAATAATAAATATTAAAATCTAGATTAAAATCCTAGAAATAAACATTACAATATATTGCATAATAATTTTAAACTTCAATATATCCGAAATAAATCCTTACATTATTATCAGAAATAAACTCTTAAATATCCTACTCTTGAAATTCAATATTTGTCTCTTTATCTTCAAGTTTCACTTCTATTCTCACTATGTTTTTAATTTATTACTTCTTCATAGTCTAATTTGAATCACGAGCAGGGGGCTTATGTGGTTTTTTTATCTTTAATAATAAGCATGACATGACTGTACAAAAATCCTGGTTAAACAAAGATAGTCAAATATATTTAATAATGTCATCGTTGAGTATTCCCGTAGAGATTGCATGTTAACCATCGTATTCAAAAAAAAAAAAAACTTAATATCATTTTCAAATCAATTTTTATTTAATTTTCGCATTTTTTTGAGTCTAGTTTCAAATCTTTAAATATAGCAGTAATTATAAATTCAGTATAAGCGAACTTCCCTATTATAATGCAACCTCAAATGTACTTAAACACAGCGTCCAATTCTTATACTATGTATAGGTACAATAAATAACACAAAACTTTTTTAATTAATATTTATTTATTAATGGGCTCATTCTGAATAAAAAATCACCCTGAAATTGATTTTACAAAATATTTTACATATATTTTACAAATTCACCCAAAGAATAAATTATCTGCCTAATTTATGCTCCCTGTACAACAAAATTTATTTTAGACTCTTAAACTTTATTTAAACTTTTCCATTGGACTTTCAACTCGAAGATGCTTACCTCCTCAAAAATATCTTAGATATCTAAGACATCTTAGACGTTGAAAAACTTACTAGAAATCGGTAACACTTAATGAAAATCGGAAAAATTTTTCGAATTGGGAACAATAAATTATGAGGAAGAATGCATTTTTTCCATAACTCGATTAATATTGACTCTCTACTAAATGAAAATAGTAAGCAAAACAACAGTATCACAATGATAATGCAGCATTATTAGATTTTTTTCTTTACTTATTCAGTATTTTTTATTTATATTTTCTTACATCCTTTCATATATCTATGTAGAAGATATACCTTCTTATACTTTATATATTTTTCTCTTGAATATCTTTATACTTTCGCACGAATTTCCAATAAAAATTACTTTTTATCTTTACCTTATACAGCTGCTACCTTCTCAGAATGATGAAGAAATATATATAAAATCTATTTCTTTCATTTTGAATTTATTTTTTCGTTGTATTATTAATATGAGTTTTATTTTTAATGATAAAGAGCAACTAAAAATGAATACTTGTTTACAAAATTCTATATGCAGTCTACAAAGAAAACAATATTCGTAGTAACGTACTTCATTGCTTAAAAATTGTTAAGCGTATTTTGAGTAATCATTTGTTGAAGCAAATCTTTTATCATCCAGGAAAATAAAATTTATATTTGTTCTTTATTTAGCAGTTTATTTTTGTATAACAACTTGTTTCATAAAGAAGTACATTTTCTTCATTGCACAATAAATAACTTACTCAAACTTGATCATTATATACTTCATAATATAGGCGTACATAGATGAAATCTATGTTTAAAGTTATCAATATCGGAAGTTTTCCTATTTACAAGAAAAATTGCTCCGATTTCAAATTTTTATAACATATACATGTCGGCGTTTTGAAAGCATGTTTCGTGCCTGCATGTCTGGCGTTAAACCCATTCAGATAAATGCACAATACTCCAAAACTACAGATCGAATATTTACATATTATGATAAACCAATACGTTCATTGATTGACGTTCTTTTCTCCAATTAAATGTTGATCTAGCATAAATCCGATTTTAATGAAATTTTGAATGTAAATTGGTTTGGGCTTAAACAAACAAGTTTATATTTGTATTAAAATGATTATTCAGGTTATTGAAGCAAAAGAAAAATTCGGAACATAAAAACGTGAAAAAAGTGAACTTATTGTCACTAAGATTTTCATGTTCAAATTGTATTTTTTTATAATAGGTATATCCAATAGATGTTCGTAGTTTTCTGCTGTAGAGAATTTTTTATGAATTTTTCATCTCATAAGGAATTGCATTCAATGAAGACAAGTAAACGTACATTCGTGGAAGTTGTTTCCATTATTGGAAGTGTATTTCTATCAGAATTTATTATTATTATTATTTTTTTACAATTTAACTGTAAACTTTCTTTTATTACTTACCTTGAGCTATCTGTGTACCGAATATGACATGTCAGAAGAACATGTCTGTCTGCTCTTATATAGACGGGACTATTTTTAAAAATACAGCCCACCATTATTTTTTACAAAATAAAATTTAAATATGATTACAAACAATATGAAAATATATTTTTATAAAAGTATTTTAATTAAAATATTTTCGAATGCGTATAATATTTGTACTATATGTATTCTGTGTATTGTTTTATTTTTAACCAACAAAACACGAACTCTTTTATTAAATTTTAAAAAATAGTTTTAACAATTTATTTTATTTTTTTTTTTCAGATGGTAGTACAAACTTTAGCATTGTACCAATTGCAGCATTATTAACCGGTGTTTTATTAACACTTGGTATAGCTGTATTATTAATTGTCGTGTTAGCTGTACGGCGAAAACGTGCAGCCATGTTGCGACCGAATTCATTAACTCATTGTACACATCAAATTGACATGGATCCAATTAAACAACAAAAAATGTCACCACTACAGCCGTCTAGGAATAATTCAATGTTGGAAATAAATACAGGTATGCATGGATTATATTTCAAAATAAAGTCGCGATTCGAAAGTCACTTCCCATTCAAAGCATGTTAAACTTTCTTTGCTCCCAAATATTGTATCGGACTTTATATTATATCGGACAAATGTTTTGAGAATAAGTAAAGAAAAAAATAACAAAATTGCAATAATTAATATCTCGATTATGAAATTTTTCTGCTATAATTTGAGTGACACAAGAGCAATTTTCACACCTTACCGAAAATTTCGAACTGAGACTGAGAAATTTTTCTATATTCCAAGCTCGTACTCAAAACTTGTCTACATTTATAGCATCAACAAATGCTAATAATAAATATGACTATGTTTATGTCTGAGAAACAAATACAAAACCTATTTAATATAACATAAATTATTACAAATAGTCCAAATATGTTACTAATGCACAACCAAATGGCAGGTATTGAAACAATTAATACTATTTGTTGTTATATTCAATTGTTTTTATTTCTTTAATCGGATATTTAATATTTAATAAATTGTATTGTTTCAGGTGATCATCGTTACGTTGTTGCATATACATTAAAACCAATCGATATAAATAATACAAATAATGTAAATCATCATCAATTAATGATAAATTCATCAACAATAAAACAATCACCATCCACATTATTATTTAACAATGTTGAACAATATCCAAATATACAAAGTCCTGTATCAATGGCATATGCAAATGCAGTATTAAGTGGTGGTACAGTAGCTATAGATGAATTTGGTGGTACTGATTCAGGTGGTATTATGAGTGGAGGTGCTGGTATTATCAATAAACCACATCATTTACATAATCATCATACACTTGGTGTTGTTACAAGTGGTGGATTCTCAACACATCAACCGGATATTTTAAATGCACCACCGTCTGTTAATCGCAATGCCTTAAATGGTATGTATACTTTTTTTTAAATTGTTTTTTAAATGTTATTTTATATCACTTTTCAACTATGAACGTTATAAAGTGACTACAGTGGGTATTATTCTATGCAACAAAAGAACAATATCTTCCTATGCGGTCACCCATCATTCTTAGTCATCATATCATACCCGTATTTACACTAAAAATTAAAATTGCAAATATATTATAATTACCAGGTGATTTCAGTAAATAAATAATTTTTATGGACAAACATATAGAATTGATAAATAATATAAATAAACAAAATTAAATGATCCAAGAGCGTTAAAACTTCGTAAAATAAGAAATATGCGGTTCTCAGTTGATAATAAATAGTTAAAAATTTAGATTAAAAATTAAAAAAAAAAAAATGTTTAAAAAGTTAAAAACAGATTCAAAAACAATACGATTTGTATTAGACTAGAGTAGAAGCCTTTAAAAATAATAAAAAGAAGAAGAAAATTATAGGAGGATAAAACCCATTAGAAACTCAAGATAATATGATACAAGTTAAAGGAAACATAAATTACGGGCGATCTGAGTTCGGGAAGTATGAAAGGGGTGAGTTTTTAAAGATAAAACACGGTTTATTTCGATTTCCGGCAAAACTACAAGTCCTATGGAAAAAAGTTAAATAGCAAAGTTGTAGGTAATAAAAAGATCTACAACTTTTGTATTTACACTTTTTTCACATAATCTCAAAATTTTTCGATTGAAAATTAGGGTGCTTTTTCGATATTTATTCAAAATAAGATGAAAAAATAAATATTTTAAATCAAAAAAATTACAGTGTATTTGGAACATAAAAAGGTAAGTTTTCACCAAATTTCGGAGAAAAAAAAATAAAAAACCAAAAACTTGGTTATTTGAATTTTTCGCATAAATTTTGAGGTTATTTAAAAAAAGTGTGAATATAAAAGCTTTAGATCTTTTTATTACCTACAATTTTGCCATTTAACTTTTTTCCATAAGACTTGTAGTTTTGCCGGAAATTCAGATAAACCGAATTTTACCCTTAAAAACTCACCCCTTCCATACTTCCCGAACTCAGATCGCCCATTATTTATTTTTCCTTTCATTTTTATCATATTGTCTTCCGTTTCCAATTGGTTTCATTCTACTGTAATTTTTTTTTGTTTTCAAAAATTGTCTACCCTGGTATATATATATATATATATATATATATATATATATATATATATACCATTCGTCAAGATAGAATAAAATACAAAATAAAAACTAAAGGCAATACAACTATTTAAGGGAAATTTAGAAAGCTTTAATTTAGAGAATAATGTTGAACCAGTCAAATCCATTTTATCATTTTATACGAAAAAGTTACCCCAACAAAGTTTATGGATTTTTTTATGGAAGGAGCCTCTAGTAGATTCATACTTGAACCTGTTTGGGCAATATGTAATATTTTCATGGGGTCTTTTATTTATGCCTTGAATCCATTAGATGTTTTGCAAAGTTAAATGCATTAATGATGTTTTGGTAAGATCGTAAATGTTCCCTTTCCCTTGTTCCAAAAGTTCTACCGGTCTGTTCCAAATATACTCACAATCTTCACATGTTTGTTCATAAATGACTAATTTTTTAATTTTTGTTTTGTTGTTCAATATGAAAAATTGGAAAACTTCACAGGCGGTTTAAAAGCTATATTAACTCCATGTGATTTTAAAATTTTACCTATTTTGTAGGATATATTGCCATAAAAGGTAATTGTCTTAAAGCTTTGGTAAATTTTTGGACCTGAATTGTACAAAGTGCTTGGCCCTCAAATTCATTACTTTCTAAGATATTTTTTACTGTTGTCTCATTGTTATAGTACCGTTAGTTTTTATTTTATATTTTATCTTGACGAATGATGTTTTTCAAAACTATTTAATTATTTTTCTAAAAAATTTCATTTATTTTTATCTATTATTAACTATTTTGTATTAATCAAGAACCGTTTCTAAATCATTTCATTGTTTCTATTTATATTTTCTATATTTATATTTTATTATTTATATTTTCTAATTCTATATGTTTGCCAATAAAAATTATTTATTAAACAAGTCGAAATGTATACTTAAATAAAATTTGATTGACAAATCCTAAATTCAAGTGGATTTTATGCAAAATAAAAAATTATTTAATTTTTTATAATTAAACTATGGTTAAATCACGTTCCCTTCTCATTCTCATAAAAGGTTATCAAGTAAGAAACTCTTTACATTCTTAAGAACCGTAACTGTTCCGATCGATGTCGTGCTAGGGTGGTAAAATCAAATTCAGTAGCCCATTTGATCACGCATTCCTGTATGATCAGATTAAGGCCTTGTTATCGATTCTATATTTTTGCTAATACATGTTATATTATAAATATATAATATGTACTGTGCCCTATTGCATACTATAAATAATATTGAACTATTATTTAGAAATGAATATAATAACCTTCAAATTTTAGATAGAAATGTTCACTTGAAACATTTGTATACAAACAATAAACTAGTGAATCTGATTTCACGTTAGAATGATTGCACACTTTGTTTCTCATTTGATAATATTTTACGAGATTGGGCCAAGAATACACTATGAGCAATCCCTAGTTGTCATTATACTGTGAGTACGCCCTAATAAGCCCATTTATGATTAGTAGTTGTTATACCTTATAGATTTTTAGTGACAGACAACAGTTACAATTGATTAAAAAAAATTATTAAGAATACACAATTATACTCGTTAGATTGAACTACAAATTTTTCATAAATTTTACATTAAAAAATAAAAAATAAATAAATAATTCATCGTCATCGACAAAATTGCGTAGAAGAATTTCCGAATAATACTGAATAAATTTTTTTAAATAAGTATTATTAATGGGTGTGGGTGTTGCAATATTATGAGTTTGAAACGGTTTGAAAAGTTTAAATCAAAATTGAATTGTCTCATTAAAGAAGTTAGACACAATATTTTATTTCATTCCTATTTCATTTATGTTATTGTAGAGATCAATTTTACATAAAAAATGCCAAAAATTAAGTAAATTGTATTCATAAGTAACAGTTTATTTTATTTTTTTCAATAAATTCTAATTTATTGGAACTTAACACCAGTTCAGTTATTTATATTTTATTTAAAAAAATTTCATCAAAGCCGTAGGGACAGATATATTTTTAGATAGAATATTTTAGTAAAATACAAATCATTAAAAAGATTCATCAGCAATTTGGAAATTTTTATAAAAAGGAAAATTTATTGTAAAATTTTAAAAATACCCGTTTAGACCTCTTTAACCGATTGATTAAAGTTATTGATTTTAAGTATGACTAGGATACAATTTCTTAGACAAGTGAACTTTGTACTATAAAATTTTATTACATATTTTGTCTTTTTCTATAAATCTTTGATGGTTATTCGTTACTTTTTATACTTCTTTTTGTTTCACATTTTTGTAAGTAATATTGAATATAGACAAGAAATTTCTGTTAAAAGTAGCATACAATAAAAAAAACATGATGTGAGAAAATTTTAAAAAGTCTTTTCACATTGTCAGACTAGAAAACAGTTTTCAGACTAGAAAATGCTACTACGTTCAAATAAGATGTATTAATTGTAAAAATTTTGATAAATAACACGGTGATGATTATGCATACCATTATTATGACATTTCATAATATGAAATCATATTTCTAATCTGTAAAAATCTTCTTAATTAATTTTTTAATAATTGGGTGTTAAGAGCTTTAGTTTCTGGAATTATATATTATATGTGTTAATAATTAGTTCTCTATATCATTTACAAATACCATTTTTTCAATGTTTATTTATAATAATTGTACTTTTTAGGCAATATTCGATATTATTTATGATAAAAAATGTAATAAAATTTCTACAAATTTCTACAAGTTTCTACAAATTTCCACAAAATTTTCTGATTTAACCTGGGAATTTTCTTTCTGATTACGGTATTCCATACAGATTGCAATTTCTTTTCCTTAACTATTCTTTTTAAACACATTATCTACCTGCTATTATTATGAACAAAATATAATGTTAGGATTAGTTTTAATAAAATATTTCACCCACTGATTTCTTCAATCCATAATATTAATTAATTTATATTACATCTATTTTAATTAGGCAAATATCAAACGGAAAGTCAATCAAACGTAGTATAATAATTAATAAATTTGATCTTATGTCCAATATGTGACATAAGATCAATAAAACAACTATAGGGTTTGTTAAATTAATATTCTTCTATAATAAAATTATTCTTTGATACTGTTTTATAATTTATTGATAAAATAAATTCAACTTGATGACAATATTTATGGTTGAATAATTTGTAACCAATCCGAAATATTTGGAATAACTCTTATAACTTCAATATCACGTCCAAATGAAATAGTTTAAACAAGTGCCAAAAATATACAGTATGTGTATTAAATTGTCGTTACTTTAATTCTATTAGAATTATTTCTAGCCAGGGTGTCCATAAGCATTCCATATCATTTATACATAAACTTGGCCGTTTTCTACTAAGGAGCTTGTAAAATTTGCGATTGGCCACATAAGCTTCCAAATTTTGGAATTAAATGATAATAATATTTTGAAATGTAGAAAATTCCTTTTCAAATATTGCTCGTAAGCATAGACATTGAGAAGAATGGAATTAGATTTCACTATCTATATGTGCAATCAATACTAGCAGAAACTTGTGAATTTGATAAAGCGATCATGCGTATAGTGATTATATTTTTCTATGCCTATACGAAAAACCTACAGAAAAGACACAGGTATTGGTCGCACGATTACTTTCTGCCTTTCTAAAACGTGATCAATTACATGAAGATATTGCTCAATCCATTCTTCTTTATACCTATGGTCGTAAGTATCAAAACTGTGACAGGTTTGTTCATATCGTAGACATTCCATACCATCACCACCTCGATGACTTCCTTACTGCCTATGTACTAAAGAAAAATATATTACATACATTAACTGATACTGCTTATAAGTTCAACTCGATAGAAGCCTGTCTTAACATATTAAAGATTTTAGTCCTGAGCTCCCTCGGTTTACTCATTTCAATAATATGGGTTGATTGTGAATGATGCCATAAACTGATAAAATGGGTACTAGAGTGTTGATTGTAGAAAAACCAGATGAATACACTTCTTAATTATATGTTGTGGTCACGAAACTTTGCATTCATCACTACAACGAGTTCTTGAACCAAAAGTTTCTTATTACGACTATGGTTTCTATTTGAACTGTAGAAATATTTTTGAACACTCGGTATATTTATAAAATATTTCAACTTAATAATATAAAATATTCTTTGATGTTTGTGTATAGAATATGAATATGATGACGATAAAACTAAAATCTTCAAATAGTTACTTAACTATGCTATTTATTAGTCTGTAGTTCGTAATGACAATTATAGTAATTAAAATCTGAAAATTAAGTAAATATGTTTTAGTAAATGTTTTCATCATCGTCATATACGAACAACAAATAATAATAATAATAATAATATTATATAATAATTCATTCATAAGATATAATTTTATACATTTTAGTACATTTACTACGTTATAATTATTAATTATAAAAATTAATTGGAAGAGTAGGGATATTCTCAATTTAAAGTTCTTTGTCCGTCTGCTTGATGCCAATTGCCGACTATTAAGTAAGCGATTCTCTGATAATCCCCTAACAAATTTGCTGCATTCAAGAAGTTGCAAATTAAATGTTAAATTTCAAACAGGATAAATTAATTTTCAACAATATTAAAATAATATGTACGATTTTTTGTAGTATATTTACTTACATATTCTACTTCATTATGCTCTCCTAATACAGTGTTTTCAAATTTGTCTTCCAAAAAAAGGGTATCTTTAAATAAACACAACAAACAAACAAACACAACTTCATCGTCTATGGAATTTTGTGAAACCACATACCATTTAAAAGGTCAGAAAATGGTCATAAAAGGTCAAGTATTTTCCATTAATATCAATAAAAAAGTTTCTCATGAATATTGATTGGCAGATTTCATCCCATTTATGCAGTTTAGGTAAACTATTCCATTTTAAAAGGTCTGAAAATGGTTGCAAAAGGTCATATAGTCGCTTTTATCAGCAATAGAAAAAATTTTATTAGGTATGAAAAATGAAATTAAAAAAAGAAATATAAACAAACTAAAGATGATATAAATTTTTCGATTGCTGACGATTTATTCGAAGCTTTTTTTTGACCATATTGTTGCATATCAGACGGTGTATTGGATTTTTAAAATTACATTTAGTTTTCCCAACACATGCATTCTAACGTTACTTCACAGTTACGATAGATCTGATCTGAATAGCATTTTTCAAAAACCGATAAAAAATTATCCAAGGCAGACTAATTTTCGAGTTAAGGTGACCTTTTTCATGCCTTTCGTGACCTTAGTGACCCCAAATGATATAATTAGATTTTTGAAAACCAATCGATGCGATGCCAACATATTGAACATTTTTTTAAAATTACACGAGAACAATTTAGCAAACTATTTTACTTGATTTTAGAAAAATTTCAAACGCTTATGTAAAGTTTATGGCTGACTATTTACTGGGGACTGCGTGAACTTTTATGACCATTTTCTGACCTTTCAAATGGTATAATTAGTTTTGCAAACATTTATATAAAGACTACTATGCTATTATCTAACATTAGTTAATCGTAACCTAAAAAAATTTAGAAAATAATTTTTAAAATTTTTTATTACTATCCAATAAATGGAACTACCTGAACTATTTTCTAAGGTTTCAAATGGTATAAACCTTGAAACGTTTTTAAAACCTTTATAAAAAAGTTTATATTGCTGACCAATTAACGGGGCTAATCAATTGGTATAAGCAGTTTTCCGAAATTTCCGATAAGGCTAAAGTTGGTCAATAACCTTGAAAACATTTAAAGGTCCATAAAATTTTTGTATAGCTGACCAACTAATAGAAAATCCTGAACTTTTATGAACATTTTTTGGCCATTTAAATGGTATAATTGGTTTTCCAAAATTTCATATATCTAATCGAAAAAAACAAATTATTTATTCATTTATTTATTAACGAATCCGTCAATTGGATAAATTAATTTCATAGTCGAAATAGGCTTTATTTTTTATTTTAACAATCTTACATGGAAATACAGTTTGATACTAAATTTTTGGTCTTGCGATGAATAAACTTCGACTGTGAATGTTTATTTTTCGTTAAAATTTCAAAATTTAATTCTTTTTCTTAAAATTGGACGTCAAGAATTGTTTAAAATGACAAAATTTGTTTCATTAATTTTTAAATTTTAGGATATTTACGGAGATAAAAATTTATTTTCGATTAAAATAAATGTAAAAATAATTTGTATATAAATAAATACATAAACATTTTCTCATTATATCGAAATATTTGTCAAAAACTAAAAATATTTTGATATATTATAATTGATCAATCAGTGCAAATCTTTTAGAGTTAAGTGCATTATTCAATTCAATGTTTAAGAAATCACTCGTATTTAATTTAAAAGAAATATCTAATTTATATTCAACTGTCTTCTCTGTACTGGTATAATTATTTCAAAACTTAAAATATTAATAATATAGCATTCACAATGCTTCATGAAATGCTTCTATTTTAGTATCTCAAAATCATTTCAATTTATTTACCTGTGTATTCAAAATTTTGGAAGAATAAATGAAGGGGTAACACCACTGTAAATTATTAAAAAAATCGATTTTATTTATACTAAAAAAATACTTTGAACTTTGTAATTTCGAGCTCTTCTCCAATAAATGCATGCTCTATAATGCATTTCAAAACTTTAAATTCGTTTTTCTCGAAGCGCGATTTTTCAAAACGGCACGCAGCAGACAATTTTGTTCTTTTAATACGTAGAGGATTTTTGATAAGTTAATTAAATCATTATTTATTAACAAATAATAATCTTTTTTCTTTTTGTTGAAATTTTAACGATTTAATTCAAATACTCGCCAATCACACAAAAATCAATATTTTTAAAATCTCTAGCTATAATTCTCTAGCTATAAGCATAAGTGTTTTTTTTTTTTTATATCCAAAATTGCAGCAGCTACACTGCCTCGCGAAAATGGCTGTAGTACCGTGAATTTTGAATAGGTTTTTAAAATAATTTTCTATTTTGTTACGCTAAATAACTTCCTCCGATATTATAATTTTATTACCTTTCCTTCCAGCCCAAATAAAAAACGTTTTTTTTAGAATGTTACAATGGTGCTACCTCTTAAAGAAATTCGTTTTCTAAAACAAAAACAAAAAAAACAAAACAGCACTTTACCGTAATACCCAAGGGTGTGATATTACATATATAATAACACAATACATAGGAATTATATATTAAAAGTCCCCTACAGCGATCGAAATTCGATCATAATCACTCAAAAGTTAATCACTTTCTTTAAACAAAACAGTATACAAGCGTGCCTTTAAACAAAACAGTATTTTAAAGAAAACAGTATATGTGCGTTTTATAGTAGTGTGTGTATTATTAGCCACTCCCCTTATATATGCGAGTGTCATAGTGTGTGTAATGTTTTTTTATTGATTTAATGTATTTTTTTTTTTGGATAATTTAAAAAAAAATATTAGCCTTCTCCAATTCTTCTCTATATAAACTATAAGTGTGCCAAAATTCATACTCCTCCTTCCGCTCAATTTTCGTAAAAAGGGGTACAAAGTTTTGCTTTACGTATTAATATACAGTCAAATATATTTCAGAATTCGATATTTTGACTTCAAACTGAAATGTTTTTTCAATCTCCAGAAACTGAGCCTAACTGAAAATTCCAGATTTACTTAAATAATATTCTAAAATAAACAAATAAAAATAACAGATGTAAACGTTACCTTGGTGAACAAAAATTATAAAAATTACTGCCCTCCACTCCATCCCATTATAATTCATCAAGATGTTATAAATTTAGTGGCCTAAGATATTCCAGGTATAAACTGAAATCAAATATTTGTCAATCAATAAATGCACTGTACATAACACTTGAATGGTATAACTTACATTGTAACCGAATTGTCCCGGTTATAAAAAATATATTGGTTTTTTTAATTAACTTATTTGAATAAATACAAATACTTAATGATATTTAGCTGTATTTATCGTGTTGAAAATTATAATAATAATTATTTTTTTAAATGTATATAGTAATCATATTAATACTCTAATAAATGTTAACAAATTTTCAATGTGAAATAATGTAAGTATCACCCACAGGCTTCTAAAACATTTGATTCATGAAGTGTAATTTCGTAACCGTAACCATAGAAATTTCTGAAAACAAGTCGATGTACAGCAAGGATACTTACAATTACTATGGTAACAAAATTACCATGGGCTAAGGTAAAAATGTAACAGGGGTCCTTCAAACCGAGAAATTTCCAAATAGTCTCAAAATACTACTTTCTACGCTCAAATTTGACTGATATCCTATGGGATTGTTTCATTTTATGAGTTGTTACCATATAGCCACTTCTTTAAGGCTAAAGTTTTTATTTAAATTAATAATTTTATCAAAAACAATTCTCACATTTTCTCTTTAAAAATTAATTTACTTTTATTCATTTTTCCCCATGGAAACGTTTATACGATAAATCACATTGTTTTGTATTTAAAAAAATACACAACAATATTTCATTTATGTATTATTTATTAACTTTTATTTTGTAGCAACTTCGCCACCAACACCAGCACCATTACCACGTCCTGATGCACTATTTGGTAGTAGTATCGGCGGTGCAACACCACCCCAATCACTAGATGTAAGACCTGGTTATCTACAACAACTTCAACAACAACAACAACAAACCTCATCATTCTCATCACCGCCATCTTCATTTGGAAGACCAAGTGGTGTTACTAATTCAGTAGTAACTACTACAACTACCACCACAGCAGGTGAACAAATAAGTACGGGAAACGACATAGCCCCTGGAGGTGACCGCATTAGACAGCATATTCCTACAACGCTCGCGTCAAACTTTGTAAGTTTCAATTAATTAAATTACTTTATACAAATCTAAAATTGCTTCCAGATATACATACGTATATATATATATATATAATATGTTTATAATGTATATAATAAGTATATACTAATCCTACACTACGGCTAAAAAATATCAAGCTTTAAATAATGTACAAATCCAAATCCAAAAAAAAAAATGTATGTTAATTTGTTAAATCGTACGTAACCTTTATAACCGTATAACTAATTAAATGGAAGGGTTTATATGCATAATCCTGTAAAATGTCTTATCAATTGCATGAAACATACAATTTGCTTTTACGGTATAATTAATGTATTTGCCAGCGTACCCAAAATTACATTCCATATCTATCCAAGGTAGCATTGGTAACGCATCTTTGAAAAAAAAAGGTTTCCAATTCCTAATTCTTATACAAATTATTTTAATGATTTGCAGCTAGTGTGTAATTTTTGCAAAAATACGATTTCTTTTTTTCGAAAGTTATTCATGTATTTAAAAAAAATAAATTTATAATAATGATAGTTTATAAGAAAAAATATTTTAAAGCCTTTTTCATTAATTCATAATAATGATATGCAAAGGCATGTATAAGATTTTAGAAAATCAACCATTTACCCAAGTTTTATGATTCTAACTTAAGAGGGGAAATCCATGTAAAAATCGGTCATTTTTTTTTTAAATATTTTTAACGGTGATAAAATAATGTTATTGTGTTTAAACTTTAATACAACTTTATTGACCTTTTAAGAGTACAAAAAAAAATCCTTCCGATAGTAATGTAGAGAAAAGCCTCGCCAAATTTCAGATAAATCGGTCTATAATTTTTTTAGTAACAACACGAGCAGTTTCTAAAAATACAGTTTGAGACAATCGCGTTTAAAGTTCAGTACAGGAAAAAGACCAGTTTTAGGTTAAAGACCATACAAGAGCCCCTCCCCTTCGCTTCAAAATGTTGATTCAATTTGTTGTTATATGCGAGCTGCACGAGCTTCTTTTGTTTCTGAAAGGCTCTTACAATCCTGTCTGGTTATCCTGCCTCGTC